>CM038554.1:19023310-19487716 GCA_021527575.1 Ensete glaucum
TTAATGACCTATGAGATAACTTATTTGTTATATGACAAACATGAGAATAACCTTCCAAAGAATATATAGTACTTGGCACTTAAAAGTAAAGAAGACCACTCGAGCGAAAACTCAAGTGACGATGATGACTTTGAGCTTTTCACAAGAAATTTTAAGAGGTTCATAAAACAAGAATGTAAGAATAAAATAAACTAAAGATGAGCACAATAACTTGATATGGATGTAATTGACTGGGACACTTCAAAAGTGAATGTTCATAACTGAAGTAGAAGTTGCAAAAGAAAAAGAAAACACTCAAGGAGACTTGGGATGAATTAGGGCATCCGAAGATGACGAGAGAATCAATGAAAATGAGGTGATAAACTATGCTCTGATGGCCCTCAATGATGAGGTAACTCAAATGAATCTTCTTTACCTTACAATGAATTACTTGATACTTTTTATGATCTGTTTGATAAAAAAGTTTAGTAATAAATATACTTTATTTAAAAAATAATAATAAATAAATAAAGGATCATGCTTCTCTCTCTAGTAAATTTAAAAAAAATTAGAAAATGAGCATGACAAATGCATGATTTTGGCATAAAAACTTGGGCATGCTTGTATAAAATCAAACACATAAATTTAAACTAAAAGGAGAATGCATTTCTTAAAAATTTTGCTATCTCTAAAGCTTTTCGATTTTTCAACAAGTGATCCTTAGTCATTTGATACACACTTGAAGTTACTCATAAAGGCACAAGTAGAGTAAAATAATCTAAAATTAATCTTTTGGTATATAGTTATGAACTATTTAAAAAGAAGCTAAGTGAAACAATTAGTGATATGTACACCTATTTTACGGATATTATCAATAATTTAAAAGCTCTTGGTAAATATTATACTAACATTGAATTGGTAAATAAGATTATAAGATCTCTTCTAAATTTTCTCTTAAAAAACTCATAGGATCTTTAATGACCTACGAAATGACTTATAGAGCACATGATGAACAAGAGAAAAATCTTCCAAATAATAAGAAGAATATTACACTTAGAACCAAAAAAGACTACTCAAGCGAAAACTCAAGTAATGATGCTGATGGCATTGCACTCCTTACAAGAAGACTTAAAAAATTTATAAAAATAAATAAAACATATAAGAATAAAAGTGAACCTAAAAATGTTACTATAATATATTATGAATACAAGAAGCTAAGATACTTTAAAAAGGAGTGTCCATAACTGAAGAAGAAGTTACTAACCCAAAGGAAGAAGAAAGCATTCAGACCAACTTAGGATGAATCAAGTGCATCAGAAGACAACGAGCAACTCAATAAAGATGAAGTGAAAAACTATGCATTAATGGCCTTCAATGACGAGGTATGCTACTCTTCTAAAATATTTTTATCTTATGATGAATTATTTGATACATTTCATGATTTATATGATGAACTTAACAAGATTGGTAAGAAATATAATTCACTAAAAATTGATCATGTATTACTCATTAGTAAATTTGATACACTAAAATTTATGCATGAAGCGTCAACATCATATACCCTTTACTCTAAATATGAAGATTAGACTCACTTAAAAAGGAAAATATATTATTATAATAAATATTAGAAAAGTTTAAAATTAAAAATAAGTCATTAAACATGATTCTTGCTAACCAAGGTTGTGTATATTGAAAGGAAGGAATCAACTTTGTAAATAATAACACTCAATAAAAGCCAACACGATTTATAAAATGATCCACATTACATATTCTCTCTAAAGATAAATATAATTTTTGTGAAAGATTTGATCATTCTACTTATACATGCTCTTTTACAAAATATAGCTCTCATAAATTAGTTTGGGTTCCTAAATGTATAATCAATGATTTGATGCCTAAAGTCAAGAGAGGTAGATTTAACCATGAAGGACCCAAAGTTAAATGGGTACCTAAAGTAAACCCCTATTTCTTGTAGGTATGTCTCCTAACAATAGCTAGGAGTAAAAGATGGTATCTTAATAGTTGATACTCAAGGCACATGACCAGAGATCCAATATAATTTTTAAAACTGACTAGCTAAAATGGTGGATATTTCACTTTCAGATATAACAACAAAGGAAAGATTATCGGCATTGAAAATATTAATAGAAAATCAAATATTTTGATTAAAGATGTTTTGTTAGTAGATGGTTTAAAACATAACTGACTAAGCATTAGTCAATTATGTGATAAGGGATATAATATTAAATTTGAATCTAATGCTTGCATCATAGAAATACCACATAAGGATTAATTTACTATTACCTTAAGGAACAATAATATTTATACTATTGATCTTGATTATTTTCATGATGAAACTTATTTTTTGATTTTAAATGTGATAAGGGATAAGAGATATAATATTAAATTTGAATCTAATGCTTGTATCATAGAAATACCACATAAGAATTAATTTATTATTACCTTAAGGAACAATAACATTTATGCTATTGATCTTGATGATTTTTATGATGAAACTTGTTTTTCAGTTTAAATGATGATGCATGACTTGGGTATAGGAGATTAGGTCATACAAGTACGAAAAAGATCTCATAAATTGGAACTAAGAAACTTGTAAGAGGAATGCCTAAAATTAAATTTGTCAAAATAAGATTTATTATGCATGTTAACTAGGAAAACAAAGAAAGAGTAGCTTTAAACCTAAAAATCAAGTGTGTATCTCTAGATCATTATAACTAATTCATATGAATTTATTTGGACCAATTAATATCACAAGTTTTTGAGAATACATATGCTTTTGTGATTGTTAATAATTATAGTAGATTTACTTGGACATACTTCTTAACACATAAAAGTGATTATTTTAAATGTTTTACAAAATTTTTGCAAACAAGTTCAAAATACTAAATGATTTAGTGATCATGGTGGTGAATTTAAAAATCATGATTTTCAAGAATATTTTGTTTTATTCAAATAGGTATGACCATAATTTCTCTATTCCAAGAAATCCACAACAAAATGGAGTTGTTGAGAAAAAAAATATGGGTTTACAAGAGATTGAAAGAACCATGCTTATTGAACATAGCTCACCCAAATACTTTTAGGCTAAAGCTGTTAACATCACATGCTATGTCATGAACATGGTTCTCATAAGACCTTTACTAGCTAAAACTCATTATGAATTATGAAATAATAAGAAACCCAATATTTCATATTTTAAAGTTTTTGGTTGTAAGGTTTTATTTTAAATGAAAATGATGCCTTAGGAAAATTTGATGCAAAATCCGATGAAAGCATTTTTCTTGGATATTCCTCTATTTCTAAATCTTTTTCAGTTTTTAATAAAATAACTTTAGTTATTGAGAAATTTATCCATGATGTTTTTAATTAGTTTCTTTAAGTTAAAAAAATAATTTTAATGATGATTTTGAGTTTGATATTTTGAATTTAAATAAGAATTCTCCTCTCTAAAGTAACTTGGATACATTTACTTCCAAAGAAACCTTATCCAAGGAAAGTATATAGATGTACATCCAAAGGAGTTAGTTATTAGAGATATATCAAAAGGTATTCAAACTCGTTCTTCACTTAAAAATATTTATGCAATTACTTTTTTTTTTATCTCAAATTGAACCTAAATGCATTGACGATGCTCTTAAAGATGACTCATTAGTCTTGATTGTATAAAGAATTAAATCAATTTGAAAGAAATAAGGTTTACATGTTTATTCCTAAATCTAGTGATTATATTGTGATTAACACTAAATGAGTCTTTAGGAATAAGTAAGATGAACAAGGTATCGTGGTTCAAAATAAGGCTAGATTAGTAGCCAAAGGTTTTAACCAAGAAGAAAGTATATATTATGAGGAAACCTTTGCTTCTATAGCAAGACTTGAAGCCATAAGGATACTCCTTGATTATACCTATTTTAAAAATTTTAAATTATTTCAAATAGATGTAAAATGTGCTTTTCTTAATGATTTTATTTCTCAAGAAGTTTATATTGAGCAATCACCCGGATTTAAAAATATTTTTTTTCTAAACCATGTTTACAAATTATTCAAAGCTCTCTATGGGTTGAAGCAAGCCTCTAGGGCTTGGTATAATAGGCTTAGCTCTTTTCTTATTTAAAATAATTTTTTGAAAGGTAATATTGATACCATATTATTTATTAAATATTTTAAAAATAATTTTCTTATTATTCAAATTTATGTTGATCATATTATTTTCAGTTTTACTAATGAATCTTTATATGAATCATTTGCCAAGAGTAGGAGCCAAAAGTTTGAAATGAGTTTGATGGATGAATTGATATATTTTTTTAGATTGTAAATTAAGCAACTAAATGATAAACTTTTATTAGTCAAACTAAGTACACTTTGGATCTATTAAAAAGATTTTATAGGGATAAAAAGCTATCAACACATGATGAGTAACTTTATCTAATTAGATATAAACAATGAAGGAGAATGCTTTGATCAAAAGACTTATAGAGATATGATAGGTAGCTTAGTATATTTTACTGCAGCTAGACCTAATATAATGTTTAGTGTTGGACTTTGTGTAAGATTTCAGTCCAATTCTAAATAATCTCATTGTTAAGTAGTGAAAAGAATTTTTAGATGCTTAAAATAACTCTAAATCTATGAATATGGTATCTAAAATCTGAAATTTTTAATTTAATTGCTTACGTTGATGTCGACTTTGCAAGATGTAGAATAAACATAAAAAGTACCTCTGGAATAGATTAGTTCCTAGGTCATATGCTAGTTTCTTGATCTTCCGAGAAGTAAAACTTTATCACATTATTTATAATCAAGGTTGAAGATGTAGTGGTAGGTGCATGATGTGCACAATTAATTTAGATGAAGTGTACTTTAAAAGATTATAGATTTTACCTAAAAAATATTCCTCTAAAATGTGATAATACAAGTGCAATTTATTTAATAATAAATCATATTCAACACTATATGACTAAATATATTGATATTAGATATCATTTTATTAGATATCATATTAGCAATCATGATATATCATTCGATTTTATTGATATAAACATTAATCGTCAGATATTTTTACTAAACCACTGAATGAGGAATAATTTAATTTTATTAGAAAAGAATTAGGCATATTGAATCTTTCAAATATGTGAATCATCATTCTTCTCATTGTTTCCTTTTATTAAAGAGGAGATTGATTGAACCCTAGAAGGAGCTCTATAGATTTTGACTCTTGAGGGGGATCAACCCTTTGTCACGGACAACAATGTAAACAAGGTGTTCGATGAAATGCTCCTATTTGTCCGTATCATATGGTTTATGTACATATCTTGTACAACAAGAAGCGGGCTTGCAGTAGGCTTAGTAGCCTTAGTTTGGTTTCATTTGTGGCCAATTTTGGCTTGTAAATATAAGTGTGTCTTGTAAGCACTTGTGGGGACTTCGGTCTGTAATGGACCATTATCCTTTGTGTGCAACCTTTCTGAGTTTGTAATGTCCATGGGTGTAATTTGTATTTGGCTTTATAAAGTATTTGCTTGAGTAGTTGCTTATGGATCTTGTGAGAATTACTTCTTATGGCCCATTTTCTCTTTTGTAAGTCTTAGGGGCTCTAGGAGATCTCGAGGAGGGCTGACCTTTGCGGACGGACACGCATGGGTGCCACATGGCTTAGGCAAAATCAGCTAAGCCCATGACAATGTGGTATCAAAGTAGGACAAGCACATGCAGAAACACTTGCCATACAAACGTGGGGGACCTAGTTGGGCTGTATGGAGGACGGACACACAACCGTTTGGGGGGAAAACAGACATTAAGATGTAGGGAAAGGAGTCGCTCAGAGGAGCGGGCATCCAAGTTTGGTATTCAGAGGAATGACCAACCTTTTGCACAAGAGGCACTACGAGGACAAGCAAGCGAAGAAGAATGCGTAACGCACGAAGAGTGGGATGGTTGAGTTCAAGCTATAGATCGACGTTGGTAACCAAACTTGATGGTGCTCAAGGCAAAGCGGGGCGCTTGGTGAAAGATGAGATCATGCAAAGTGGGAGTTATTGCATAACGACCAAAAGAGTTATGCAAAGCTCACAGAGGTGAGGGAAATTGCTAACTCGAAGGATTCGGTACTCATACTAGGGCTTGTACACTGACGATGGAGTGTTCGTGGCCATCCTAAGGTGTGATCAAAACTCGGCACCATGGAGCATCAGAACTTTCTCTTTGACATGGAAAGGATACGTCCATAGGCGACTAAATATGTAATAAGTTTAGCACATTGCTAGACCTTAAAGGGTGCAGTGGAGACTATATTAGAGAAGGGTCGCAATCTAAAGAGTGCATTTGCGGGGGCAAAATAAGGCATAAGCTATTCAACAAGATGAAGTAGTCCAAATGGGATGGTGATCTCCGAAACTTCCAGTGGGAAGTATATAAAGAGAAAAGTTGCTCCAACAGGACAAATATCCAGGAGGGATAAGTCCTAGTTCTCTAGTGGGAGAATCATGTGCAATGGATTGCACATATTGAGGAAGAGTTTCTTAAGGCTATATCTCCAGAAAGCTCAATGGACCGAGCGAATGATGTGGAATCATCGTACGATCTCGAATGAGGTAATGCATTGGTGGATGCATTTCGAGATCAAGTGGGAGAGTAATCCAAGGCAACATCATATAAAGGCATACTTAGAGTCAATACAGAAATCAAACTCAATGGAGGGCTGACCCGTGGAATGGTGGATATGAGGGCCACTATCAACTCAATACAAATCGAGGAGAGGAGCAACTTGGGTGGAACTCGGTGAAGTATCCAAGCCGCTTGAAGGGAGTTGACATAGAAGATAGAACATGGAGCGGATGCACAGAGCTTTCCTTAGATAGAGGTCAAGGGCATAAACTCTTGTAAAGGCAAGAGTGGGATCATATCGTTCTATGAGTTCTTCATTCTGATGGGACAGACTTATTTTACATGGTGCCAAAGATGAAGGGAGCTTCGAGGCATATGTAAGCAACCTTAGAGATACATTTGATGGAATAACTAAGGTGATTCAACTTGTGGGGGCAAAGTTGGGATCACGAGACCTTAGCACAGGGCAAGAGGATGCAGAGGCGGGTACTCCTGAAGAATATACCACAGTGTTGTCATTCGAGTTGTTAGGAACAAGTGGTGCATAGCAGAGATTGTGCTAGTAGGGGATAGAGGCCCAAGATCCAGACAATGATGCACCAATTCTAGCGAAGTCATGGGAACTTCATGAGCTACTAGGCGATGGACTGTCCTAGAGCTATGCTTCGTCTAGGTATGATTCAAGAGTGGGTGGACGAAGGTGAATTGCCAAGGGAACAAACTAAAAATTAGAGATGGCGGAGGCCCTATGACGTGTTGGCAGAGGCCACATGTGGAGAAGTCATAGTTTGAGTTCATCATACGAAAATCTGTATGCAATGGAGATGTCACCAGGAGGCGACATGGTGCAGCGGATCATGGTGGAATAGTTTGTGGCAATATAATATAGGCAATCCTATCCCGTGAGAGACAAGATCATGCAGAGGTATGATCAGGAGTTACTGGAAGCTCCACTTTGGTGTATGACACAACAAGAAGAAGGGCTATAGATCCAAGGAGTGAATGCTATAGTACCACAGAGGCAGGTCTTCATGTGTGCATCGAAGCTTGCATTGGATAAAAGCCTTAGTCATGAACATATGGGAGCTCTATACTACCGAGGAAGAAGTCCAAGTGTAAGTACCAGTGAGTCCCATGGACGGGGACGTGATCATGTGAATGATCAAGGGTTACTGGGAGCTCCACTTCAGTGAACAATGCAATTGCAAGAAGGGTTATGGATTCAAGGAGTGAATGCCACAGTACTGCAAAGGCGGGTTTTCTGTGTGTATGCATTGAAGCTTATATCAGATGAAAGCCTTGGTCATTAGCATACGAGGGCTGTGTACCATTGAGAGAGTGGTCAGGTTGTAAGTACCAGTGAGTCCCAAGGAGATGACTTGATTATACAAAAGTATAATCAGAGCAGCTAGAGAGTTGGACTGCTTTAGTACTCACATTCGCTTAAGGGAGCCCGATAAGTCAGAAGATAAAGCTGAGTAAGCGAACGTTGCTACCAAGGAAGCTAAGGAGAACAGAATCGGCACGAGCCCTGTAACAAGATGGCAGAGGCCATGCATGAGAGTTACAGTCTGTCTTTCCATTAACCAAGGAGAACTGCTAGGAGGACACAGTGGTGTTGAGGCAGGTGGTCGAAAGGGGCGAGGAAGCGATAAAGAGTCCAGTGGGGCTCAGCTACCCAAAAGCAAAGCATCAGTTAGAAAGGTGGACTCGGAGGAGCACCACAGTGCCACTGAGGCAAATCTACCGATCGCGAAAGAAGGGATGAAGATACAAGATAACAGATAGTAGTGCTATAGGCTTGGCAGCACCATGGCATCGTAGATGCGAGACTTTCGTGGAGTCATCGATCCCTTGCTCTCATGGAGGGAGAGCATTGGTCATAAAAGGAGCAAAGGAGGTGGAGAATGCAAAGGCAAACTCCCAGTACCAAGACAGGGCAGAAGGCAGAGGCCAAGAAATTTTATAAGATCGATGTCGATGGGTTTCTCATCAATATAGCCGAAAGCGAGGGACTTCAGGTTGATGTAGGAGTGCTTGACCAAGGCGTGATCTGTACCTTTTCTACTCGGAGGAATAGGTGACAAAGGTGATAGACAAGACGGTATAGTCCCAGAGGTGACCAGATCTATCAAAGACTTACTCCAAGTTGGGGTAAACTTTTTGCTCTTTTCGAGCAAAACTTCTTGCATTCCAAAAGTTCAAGCAGTGAGAAGGCAAATCACAGTAGCTAACTCAACGCAAGGAGTGCAAACACTTCAAGTGCTTTAGAAGTGTGAGCAAAGAGTGGGCGAATGTTAGTAACTAGCTCAATGCATGAAGTACAAACTCGAGGAGGCAGGCAAAATCGAGTAACCATTGTCTTCTCAACTCAAGAGAATAGGTGAAACCGAGTACCCCAATTCTCTTAACTCGAGGAGGTGAGCGAAGCCAAGTAACCTTACCTTCTCAACTACGAAGATAATGGGTGAAGTCAAGTATCCCAGTTCTCTTACTTATCCAAGCGGGAGCTCGCACAAAGTTCAATGACTTTTAAAAGAAAGCTTATGGAAGACAATAGTTGTCAAATCTTCACCATTGGTGATCAGTACTATTGAGAGTAGATTTTTCACTTCATTTCTCAATTGACTAATCGGAAGTGGGAGTGATACAAACATACTTAGAAGTGACAACTAACAGTGGAAGAAGGTTCAATAGATAAACATTATGGAGGAAGGACCTTAAAAACTTTAAAGTCGTGAGGCGATGCTCGTTAAAGCTCCAATAAGCATCCACCCAATTCAAGCAATATGAGTATCTTGTTATACTCGCGCATCATAAGCGTGTCTTTTCCTTTATCGAGGGATCGCGAGAACCAACAAGGATCAGCACAACTCAGCTAACCCCACACCAGATTCAGTCATTGGTGAGTTGAAGTAGCATGGTGGATCAGAGTTTGACTACTCAACAACAGCGACGGAAAGTGGCTGGGAGCCAAAGGGGCATGTTGCAGCCAAAATAGAAGATTGAAGATTCAGCAAAATATGAGGAGATGTAGCATCTACAGTGGATTCGACGATAACATTGAAGGAATAAGTAGGGGAGAATGTCACAGATAACAATGTAAATAAGGTGTTTGATGAAATGCTCGTGTTTGTCCGTCTTCTTCGGTTTATGTACATATCTTATACAGCAAGAAGCGGGCTTGCAATAGGCTTATTAGCTCTAGTTTGGTTTGCTTTATGACCAATTTTGACTTGTAAATACGAGTGTATCTTGTAAGCACTTGTAGGGACTTCAGTCTGTGATGGACCATTATCCTTTGTGTGCAACCTTTCTAAGTTTGTAATGTCCATAGGTGTAATTTGTATTTGGCTTTATAAAGTGTTTGCTTGAGCAGTTGTTTGTGGATCCCGTGGGAATTACTTTTTCTAGCCCATTTTCTCTTTTGTAAGTCTAAGAGACTCTAGGAGATCTTAGGGAGGACTGACCTTTGTGGATGGACACACATGGGTGCCACACGACTTAGGCAAAATCAGCTAAGCCCGTGACACCTTGGAATGCTATAGGGGTTCCTCCCTCGTAGATTCAGCACAAGGCTGAAATAAAATTGATAATTGCTTGATTTAAGATGGGGAGCGACTATGTCTTTAAATAGGGATCAAAACCTTAGCCTAAGGGGGTGCTTGCCAAAGTAGGATTACCCCTTTACCCCTCCTATAGCCAACCTGCCTTAATAAGAATAGGAGGTGACTAAGTGGCTCTATAGCCGACCTAAGTAGGGGGAAACCCTAGCCGACCAGCCCAGTAAGGGGTGTGGCGGCTAAGCCCAAAGGGCTAATCTAGACCCTAACCATACTCCTTTATAAAATAAGAGTCATTTTATTACAATCTAATATAGTTTTTATTTACTAGTACTAAGCTGATTAGGACTCAACCCTACTGGAGTCCTATCAAGTTCGTCCTCTTCAGATCAGCCTTGTCCTTAAGGCTGAGGGTCCATAAACTCTGGAAACTCGATCTTCAACTCGTCATGTGACTCCCATGCTATTATTAACTAAACTTTGGTCTCCTCATCAGTTGGGGGTGTTGGGCTGAGTTGTCTTCTTTAAATTTCCATTTGATGCAGGATACCTAGCGGATCAACTGTAATCTTGATCTGGTGCGTGAATTTGATCTCCAGGTTAGGGCCCCAATGTGATCCTCAATTTTACAAGGCCCAAAGAAATAGGGAGACCACTTCATTAAGGCTCAAGTTTCCTGATCGGGCTGGAGGTGTAGAAAAACTCGATCTTTAATTTTTTATCAATTCTTAAGTTTGTCGGGGGGCCGTTTCTTCTTTGCATATGATGTTATATGGTTAGTCCTTAGTGATAGCCAATCTTTCTTCTAGAATGGTGACTGCCCTCTAATATGATTCAGGATGATGAGAGCCTAATCTGGCATGAGCGTGAATTGTAATTCTTTTAGTTTTACTCCTCTTTCGTGTCATGAACCTGTATCCAACCATATTTTAAATTTAGTAGTAATTAGTATCTCTTGTAAAAACCTCATATGAAGTGTGGGGGAAGCCTCGGTGTAAATTAGGAGTCGACCATCTTACATAAGAATAGCCCCAATTCCAACTCTCGACGCATCGGCCTTAATGACAAAAGTGCTATAGAAATCGGGCAGGGCTAGGATCAACGTCATCGTCATGGCTACCTTGAGTCATTGGAAGGTTGCGGAGGCTTTATCCAACCATAAGAAGGAGTCTTTCTTCAGTAAAGACATGAGTGAGGCACTGATCTTACCATAATCTTTCATAAAATTTTGGTAGTAGCCCGTGAGTCCAAGGAAACTGCATATTGATTATACTTTTGTAGGTCATAACCATCCTTGCATTGCCTCAATCTTTGTCGGGTCCACCGCCACTCCATCCTATGACATAATGTGCCCAAGATACTTCACTTTACACTATAAGAAGTCACACTTTGACTATTTAACATAAAGAGTATTCTCCCAAAGAATTGTTAGAATAGTTCGTAAGTGCTGAAAATGTATCTTAAGCGTATGGTTATAAATAAGAATATCATCAAAGAATACCAATACGAACTTGCATAGAAAACTTTGGAAGATGTCATTCATCAGGCTTTGGAAAGTAGAAGGAGCATTCGTAAGTCCGAAAGGCATTACTAGAAACTCGTAGTAGCCGTTTATGTGTGTGGAATGTAATTTTCAGAATATCTGCAGTGCATAACTGAATCTGATGGTATCCGGATCAGAGATCCAATTTAGTGAAGACTCAGGCTCCTTTTAATTCATCTAAGAGTTCATCATCTTTCTTGTACACTAGCAACATCGGTGAGGAGTAAGGGCTGCAACTCGGTCGAATCACCCCAGTGTTAAGCATCTATTTAACAATATTCTTGATTTCGTCCTTCTACAAGTGAGGATAGTGGTATGATCATAAATTTGCTAGAGGTTTGCTTGGCAAAATAGGAATGCGGTGGTCATGCGGTTTATTAGGGGGCAACCCGTGCAACTCCAAGAAAATATCCGCAAATTCATTCAGACAAAGGGCAAGCTTAGGATCTAAGTTTTGTATGTTCTCCCCCATAGATGTTGCTGAATATGCATCAAGAATCCATCATGTGCTTTGTGCAAAACTTTCTCCATTTGTTGCGATGAAATGGTGAAAATTTGGCTCCCGTGCTTGCCTTGTAACATGACATGTCTCCCTTTGTAATAAAATTTCATGATTAAAATTTAAAAGAATTCTAGGAGATATCACCTAGTGTTGTGAGCCATTCGATCTTGAGTACGACTTCATAATCATCAATGGGTAGGAGAAAGAAATCAGCTACCAATTCTTGGTCTTGGAGGAGTAGTTTTACCCGCAGGCACCATTGGTCACAATCGAAGATTTAGCCATCAGCAACCTTTACGTCAAACTTGTTGCAACTTTCAATTTGAAGCGCAAAACATGCAGCAACCTTCAATTTGAAGTGCCAAACATACAACAACCTTACTATTGAAAAAGTTATTGGTGCTGCCTGTGTCGATGAGAATGGTGATGGGTTACTGTTTTAGAAGTCCTCCAACTTTCATCGTCTGCGGGTTGGAGTAGCCAGCCAATGCATGCACTACGTAGTCAGCCAGTTGGGACTCTTCCTCCATGGATTTTTCTTTAGGTTTAAGGGCTTCTTTAGATATTTCATTGTCCTCATCCTCTACTAGTTCAATCATGAGGAGTTGACCCTTTTTGCGGTGATGTTTGTGGCTCCACGGTTCATCATAATGCCAACACAACCCCTTGGCCGATCGTTCGCGAAGCTCGTCTCTTGTCAACTTTTTTAGTGCAGGGGTTTGGATGGCAATAGAGGGGGTAGTAGGCCTCGGCATGGCTGGTCTGGGAGTGACCATTGTCCTTCGTACCTCGTGGTTCAATTGTTCTTCCTAGATACACGCGAAGGAAATCACCGCTACAAGAGTGTACAGTTACCGTGCCTTTACTTCTCCTCGGATCTCTGGCATTAGGCCTTCGATAAAAGTACCTAAAAGTTATTTCTCAAACCAATTCTCAGTTTGGTTAGATAAATGCTCAAAGCTTGTTTGGTATTATTGTATTGTAGAGGTTTGACGAATCTTTGCCAATTGTCCATCGATGTTGTTGAAATCGGTTGGTCCGGAGTGGTTTAGTAGTCCTTCCTTGAATTGCTACTAAGAGAGTCCTCCATAAGTATGCTTAAACCAATTAAACCACTGAATAGCATCTCCCTCGAGGTGGATGGTAGCAATCTCCACCCATGTGGCGTCGGCGGTTCGGTAGAACCAAAAATAGTGCTCCATGCATGAGATCCATCCGATTATATCTTCTTCTTCCCATCTAGGGAAGTCAACCTTCATGCATGGATTTATTGGATCAGAGGTAATATGGCCATGTTCTTGAGGATCATCTCACTGATCTAAAGTTTCTTCGTATTGTGATTTCCTCTGGTTCGACAGTCGGCCAATGCTGAATTCAATGAAAAGGGATCACATCTTCTCTTCCATGCGGTTTCCAAAGGCTTCAAACTTTGCATCGATAGCCTCCTCTGATGCCATAGTATATGCCTCAAGATGTGTAATATTAAGATCTTTTTTTTGTTGTCAGGTTAGTGGCATGGGAATTTTGGAGAAGCGGTAGCCGGTTGGAAGGTGGATTGGTTTCGTTGGAAGTAGGCTGCGGTTTATGACATATTTGGGGCAGTGATTTTATGGAGTTTAGGCTACGAATTGGTATAGTTTAGGGCTATGATAGTAGTAGATGAAGGTTAGGAAAATAGTTTTAGATCTAGGATAGATGGCAGCAATGGTAGGTGTCTTGGTAAGGAAAGTTGCTAAAAAGGTAAGTGGATCGATAAGGAAGTAGGCTGAATTGAGGGCTATTTGGATTCAGTTTAGAGTAATATTTAGAAGGTTTTAGTAAGGATGATAGGGTTTGGAGATGAGGAAAAGAGAATCCAAAATCATACAAAAAATAGCACTCAAATCTGATAGAATTTGGTGAAAAGAAGTGCTGCGATGTGCTGTCCTGCTGAACTGACTTTATGTCGAAGAAACGATGACTTCTTGATGTAAATTCCAGAGGAAAGTTTAAGAAAATTATACAAAAACCCTTGGTTCTGATGTTGTTAATACAAGTAAAAAGTTTGACATAATTTTGGCAGCATAACAGTAGGAAAATAGGGCAAAAGACGAAAGGCAGATTCATTCCTTATAAAAATTCAGAACTGCGTGATGGTCAAAGATTACACAAAAAAACTAATTTCAGAAGGAGTTTTTTCATGAAATAAAATTTAGATGAAAGCCAACTTGATTTTAAGAATTGTGTAAAGATTTTAGCCAAAAAGAATGAATAAAAGTTTAGTTTCAAGAGGCCAATATATGGAAGGCAAATTCTGCATTGTAAAATTTTAATACTATGTAATGAAGAATCACAGTGCTATAAGTCTAGATCCAGAAGGAGTTTTCTCACGAGATTAGTCTTAGATGAAAGCTAAGATAATCTATGAAATTATATAAAAGTTTCAGCCAAAAAGGATGATTAAAAGTTTAGTTTCAAGAAGCAACAATTGGCTAAAAATTTCTACAGTGTTTCGCCGTTGCAACGATGATAACGTTTGCGACAAAAAAAATTTGTAGTGGATATAATTTGAAAAAGATCTTCAACATGTAAAGTAAGGAATCTTGCAGTATTGAAGAGTCATGGATGATAAAAATATACCAAAATTTCAGATCAAACATAGGGGGTAGTGACAGATTGATTTGATTTGCTATTGGGGTGGAAGGTAGCGGCATGTATCATAGCAATTGTGGGAATTGCTTGGGAAGGTGGAGGCGGCTGAGATGGCTACAGGGGCAGCAAGATCGCTACTCTGATACCAGATAATAAGACTCCAAAAAGAGCCCTAAAGATTTTGATCCTTGAGGGGGATCAACCCTTGGAACGTTGTAGGGGTTCCTCCCTCCTAGATTCAACATAAGGCTGAAATAAAATTGATAATTGCTTGATTCAAGAGAGGGGGTGGCTATATCATTATATAGGGATCAAAACCCTAGCCTAAGAGGGTACTTGCCTAAGTAAAATTATCCCTTTGCCCCTCTTATAGCTAACCTGCCTTAATAGGAATAGGGGGCGACTAGGTTGGCTCTATAGCCGACCTAAGTAGGGGGAATCTCTGACCAACCGACCAAGTAAGGGGGCAATGGCCACTAAGCCCTAAGGGCTAATCTAAACCCTAGCTACACTCCTTTATAAGATAAAAATGGCTTTATTATAATCTAATAGGATTTTATTGACTACTTCTAGGGAGATTAGGACTCAACCCTGTTGGAATCCTATTAGTTATACACCTACTAGATATAAGTATATATATATTTGCATGCAATGTAGATATATATTAAATATGTATGTGTGTGACATGACATATTAGGAGACCGATACGAAACAAAAACCTCTCCTACGATAATATTAAGTCGGTAAGCATAAGGTAATAAGATTAACCCATGTGGCCTTCTATCGTTATAGGAAAAAATTGAATCACAACATAGGTTGAGTTGGTCGAGTCTCTAGAGGCTCACCTATTTATGTGATCGAGTTATTGCTTACGATATAGAGATGTCACCGGTGACCTGAGGACATTGTATGCTTGGTCAAGTCCCTCGAGAGCATATCATCAAGTTATATTCATCTTATAACGATGATAATAACTTAATTGAATATTATAGTTGGTCGAGTCCCTTAAGATCGTGATGATTCAGAGGTCGAACGTGATGGGAATCACGAGGAGTTGTGATTGGCAAGAGTTGCCTACCTTTTGGGCTTAGTGTAATTGGTCAAATCCCTCGAGGTTGCAGTAAGATGCCAATTGGATCCAGATCCCCACTAGGAGTCTACTAGAGACTTCCGTCTCACTTGTCGAGGGTGTCGCGTGATTCATTAAGAAAATAGTGAGAGTACATTAAGATAGAAGTCCATATCTTAATTAGTATTTTCTGTAAAATATGTATGTTATTTAATTTACATTATATTTTTTTTGTCGCTTGCAAAACCCCTATGTGTCATACGTAATGCCAACTGCCTCATTGGTCCAAAAGCTCAGCAATTTGAGAATTCTTCTTATAGAAGAGAAAATTGTTTATGTCCTTAACATGATTGTACCCACACCAGAGGAAAGGATAAGCGAGGATGAGATCGCTCGCTTTATGAAGTATATAGATAGTCCTAGAGGATAACCTGTATATTGATCTTATACTTCAGTCCCTACCGGATTCCTTTTCACAGTTCATTATTAACTTTAATATGAACAAGTTTGAAGTGACTCTCCCTAAGCTCCTCAATATGTTGAGGGAAGCTGAGAGTGCTATCAAGAAGGAGAAGTTAGTTCTCTATATTGGTGAGACCAAAAAGAAAAAGAAGGCTAGCAAAACCCTTAAGAAGGGCAAGGACAAAGAAAGAACAGGTAAGGCAAAGGTTGCCATGAGAGACCCGGCAAAGGACAAAGGATAGTGCTTCCACTGCGGCCAAGACGGGCATTAGATGAGGAACTGTAAGGACTACCTTGCAGAGAAAGTGAGACAGAAGCTTGGAGAAGCTTTAAGTATATTTATGACCAGTTTCCACTTGTCAGATTTTCCTGATAACATATGAGTATTTGATATCGGGAGTATTTATTATATCTGTAATTCGTTGTATTTTGTAGCAAGACCTAAAAGATTGACTAGAGGTGAGATAGACCTCAAGATGGGCAATGGAGCAAGAGTTGCTGCAGTTGCTATTGGGGAGGTCTCCCTACATCTATCTACCTAGTAGAGTTATTATTGCATTAGATGCATGCTATTTTGTTCTCTCTATTATCAAAAATATTATTTTTATCTTTCGTTTGATAATTAATGGATATAAAGTAGTTTTTGAGAATAATAGTTGTTTACTAATTATGGATGATGAGATTATCACTAGAGGGACCCTTATAAATGACTTATATGTATTAGACACTTCTCTACATATCATGAATATAAATATGTCTAAGATAAAAAGAGATGAGATGAATAATGCACACCTATGGCATTATAAGCTAGGTCATATACATGAGTGAATGATTCAAAAATTGTTAAAAGATGGATACTTAGATCCATGTGACTATAAGTCATATATAGCTTACGAACCTTGCCTTCGTAGGAAGATGATCAACTCTCCATTTAGTAGAACTGGAGAGAGAGTCACCGAGTTATTGGAACTCATATATAGTGATGTATATGATCCTATGTTGACTCAGGCTATAGGTGATTACTCATACTTCATTATGTCCACTGATGATTTCTCTAGGTATGGACACATGTACTTAATGAAGTATAAATCTAAGGTCTTTGAGAAATTTAGTGAATATAAGAATGAGGTAGAAAACCAAATTGAAAAGAGTATTAAGGCTCTTCGATCAGATCGAGGAGGAGAGTACTTGAGTATGGAGTTCATACATTTCCTCAGGGACATAGGACTCTATCCCAATGGACACCTCCTTATACACCTCAGCTCAATGGTGTATCAGAAAGAAGGAATTGCACGCTGCTAGACATGGTGTGATCCATGATAAGTTTTGCTGACCTACTCGTCTCATTCTTGGGGTATGCCCTAGAGACCGTAGCCTACCTTCTAAATAGAGTTCCATCAAAATCAGTAGTCATATGAGATATGGAAAGGAAAGAGGCTCGATCTTAAGGTAGTTAAGATTTAGGGCTGTCCTGCCCACGTCAGAAGACACAACCCTAATAAGTTGGAATCAAGGATGGAATGGTGCACATTTGTGGGATACCCTAAGGAGACTTTAGGGTATTATTTCTATCATCCTAAGGATCAAAAGGTCTTTGTTATGAAGAGAGTTGTGTTCCTTGAGAAGGAACACATTCTTAGTGGAAACAGTGGGAGTGAGATAGAACTGAGCGAGGTTAGAGAACCTAGCTCAAGCACCTTTCCAGAGCCCGAGTCTGTTTAGGTACCTAACACATAAATTCCAACTTTGCATAGTCTAGCAGAGTATCTCACCCTCCTGAAAGATATGTGGGATATATCAATGGAGAGGATTCTCAGGATGTTGATCCACACACCTATGAGGAGGCTAGTATGAGTATAGACTCTAGGAAGTGACAAGAAGCCATGAATTCTGAGATGGATTTCATGTACTCTAACAAGGTTTGGAACCTCGTGGATGTGCCTGAGGGTATCGTACCCATCGGCTATAAGTGGATCGTCAAAAAGAAGATCGGAGTAGATAGAAAGGTAGAGACCTATAATGCAAGGCTAGTAGCTAAAGGATATCGTCAAAGACAAGGAGTTGACTGTGATGAAATATTTTCACCTGTGGCTATGCTTAAGTCCATTAGAATTCTTTTGGCTATTGCAGCACACTATGACTCTTAGATTTGGCAGATCTATGTCAAAACAGTATTCCTCAATGGTAACCTCGAGGAGGAGGTGTATATGATATAGTCAGAAGGATTCATATCCGGATAGAGTCCAGATAAAGTGTGCAGGTTGTTCAAGTCTATTTATGGACTAAAGCAAGCTTCCCGAAGTTAGAACATAAGATTTGATGAGACGATCAGATCTTATGACTTTGTTTAAAAGGAAGATGAACCTTGTGTATACAGGAAGGTAAGTAGAAGTGCTATCACATTCTTGGTGTTGTATGTAGATGACATCCTAATTATGGGAATGATGTAGGAATGCTCTCCATAATAAAGGCTTGGCTATCCAGAAACCTCTTCATAAAAGACTTAGGGGAAGCATCCTATATTTTAGAGATCCGGATCTATAGAGATAGATCCAAGAGGATGCTTGACTTGTCCCAGTCTAGGTATATAGACTCCATTGTCAAAAGGTTTGGCATGAAAAATTCCAAGAGAGGTCTCACATCGATGAGATATGGAATATCACTTTCTATGTGTATGTCCCCAAAGACTCCTGAAGAAAGGGTAGACATGGATAAGATACCTTATGCCTTAGCGATAGGGTCTATCATGTATGTGATGATATGTACCAGGCCTGATATCATACATGCATTGAGTGTCACAAGTAGGTACCAGGCAGATCCAGGTTTAGAACACTAGAAGGTAGTAAAGTATATTCTTAAGTACTTAAGAAGGACTAAGGATCTTTTACTAGTATATGGAGGAGGTAGCCTCCAGGTTGAGGGCTACATAGACTTGAGTTTTCAATATAACATTGATAATAGCAAGTCAAATTTAGGATATGTTTTTATCCTAAATGGAGGAGCAGCAATCTGGAAGAGTTCCAAGTAAGATAGTATTGCTGACTCGACTATATAGGTGGAATACATTGCTGTAGTAGAAGCAGCAAAGGAAGGGATATGGATGAAAAAGTTCATCAAGGATTTGAGAGTCATACTAAGTAGTGTGGAGCTGACTTCCATATATTATGACAGTGATAGGGTGATAACTCTAATAAGGGAACTATGTCTCATCAGAATTGTTCTGAGGAGGTTCCATCTAATTAGAGCGATCATGACCCGAAAAGATATAGTAATGGAAAGAGTTCCATCTGAAGATAACATTGCAGATCTACTGACGAAGTCGCTGGCTCAGATTATATTTGAGCATCATAGGGGTCTGATGGGGATAAGACACATTGGTGCTTTTAGTCAAGTGGGAGATTGCTGGTTATAGTTGCCTTGCAAGCCAATCACATAAGTGATGGCATGTGTGACACGTTGTATGATCTTTTTGCTTATGATTAATATTAGCATATTCTCATATTATATTATCTGTAGCATATATACTGTGATGTCCATGGTTCTATGCAATGGGAATCGAATCATGATAAGATCATGATAATGAGATTGATTCACCTTTAAACACAGATCCTAAATAATCCCAGTCATAGGTTAATTGAGAGGGACATTGAGATTACCAGATAGACCGGTGTACTATATACCCATCCATGTGATGGAGGCGACTAGTCTCATAGCCACTTATATGGAGACACTAAGGATATAGTACAGATACTCATTAGAGAATGAGTTCACTGATTGATCCACTTATAGAATGTTTTATAGTTAATGATACCTAATATTAGACAGCGATTTCATAGTCTCAGTTATGTATCTGGTCCTTAGACTTGAGACACCAAGGATACCTTTATGAGTACTCCTTTCTTTGACGCTAGACTTCAAGTTTGGAAAGTTCCAGATCTGGTACAACTAGTTATCTAGATTAATAAATAACCTTACAAAGGTAATTAAGTGTAAATAGAGGATCATCCACTCTCGGTATCATGAAAGGAATATCTCATATATGTTTACTCATATAAATCCCTGGCTAGTGTCATTTAGATTGAGAGAGAAAGAGTTCTCCAAGAGAATCTGATTAGAGCGAGACTATGCCAGATTCTGTATGTGACATGACAGTACCATGTCCAATATACGATCTTTGGGATATTAGTTGGATGAGGGATTATAGATACATGGTAACTGTAGACAGACAGGTCCGATGGATTCGATCCCACTATACCATCTCGGGACTATGGTATAGTGGCCTAGTACATTCACTATATCAGAAGGAGTTCTGATGGGAGTGACTCACGGCTAGCTCGATATCAGGCCTAGAGGATCACACATATATGGTGGATGCTTCAGCGATTAGAGGGTTGGATAGAGATCCAATTAGCCCCTATGTTCATTAGATGAGACCCTATGATGATGGACTCCTTGATTAAGGCTCAATTAGAGGCCTAAGGAGATCATTGGATAGAGATTCAATAATACAAGGTTAGTTGATAATTGGATGGAGATCCAATACCCACTAAGGAAGGATAGGGTTTTTTTGGTGGCTCTCTATAAATAGGAGAGAAGACTCATAGTTGAAAGGCTACAGCTTTAGCCTCCCCCTCCTATTCTCCTCCCTCCCTCTGCGCAAGAGTTACGAAATCATATTAGAGGAGTTTCGCTGTAGAGATCCATCGTGTGGATACCGTTAGAGAGAAGGACGCTTGACCTCCTCCATCTTCTCTATCCGGATCTGGAATACAAGGATATACAATCTCCCTAGGTAAAATCAATCTCTCACATATCATGGTTTTTATGATTTTTCTCACAATCTAAATCTTTTGCACGACGATTTGATATGCGTGGGAAACTAGTTTTTGTTTTGATTTCTATTGCGCATGTGGGAAAACTTTCCTTTTTTACAACGATGGTTGCGGCTTTAAAGTTTATTGCAATGCCAACAAAGGCCCTTTGCCGATCTATCGTAAAGTTCTTCTCTCTTTAATTTCTTTGGCAGCGAAGGATGACTGGGAGCAAGGGTACTGAAGGTTTATGTGTTGCTGGTCTAGGAGTGGTTCTCATCCTCCGAGCATCTTGGTTGAGTTGTACCTCATGGATTCAGGCGAAAGATATTGCGACCATTATGGTGCGGAGCTATCGTGCTTTAACCTCTCCTTTAATCTCTAGCTTGAGTCCTCCGATGAACATCCCTAATAATTATTTGTCAGTCCAATCACGAGCGAGGTAGGATAACTTCTCAAACCTGGTTTGGTATTCTTGGATCGTGGAGGCTTGTCAGATCTTCGTGAGTTGGCCATCAATATTTTCATACTCCGTCGGTCCAAAGTAGTTCAGTAGTATGTTCTTGAATTGTATCTATGTCGGGGACCCATAGGTGTATTTAAGCCAATTTTACCATCAAATTGCATCTCCTTCGAGTTGGTTGATAGTAGTATCTACCATGGAATCCTCTTATATTCGGTAACAGTGGAAGTAACATTCAACTTGCGAAATGCATCCCGTCGGCTCTTCTTCTTGCCATCGAGAAAAGTCCACCCTCATTCGTGGCTGTCTCATGTCCAAGGGTTGTCCCTCCTTCTCTGAAGGCCTCTATGAACTTTCTCCTTGTTGGAATTTTGTTGGGCTCAAAGATCGTTCCAATCCAAATTCGGTGAATAAGGCGCTCAATCTATCGTCTATGTATGATTTAAGACGTGATTCAAGCCATGATGCAAGCACCTCCAACTTGGCATTAATCAGATCTATCGATGCCATGGCTTAAGACCCTAGATCTATAATGTCCAGGTCCTTGTTTTGCTATTGGGTCAGTGGTATGAACTGGTTGGGTGGATTGATGGTTGAAAGAGGTGGTGGATCATGGATAGATGGTTGGGGTTTAGGGCTAAAAGGTTGCTATTTTTTGTTGCTGTTGGGGTGGTTTGGAGTTGTTGTACGGGTCGTATGATAGGACTCCAATAGGGTTGAGTCCTAATCACCCTAGAAGTAGTCAATAAAAATCATATGGGATTGTAATAAAACTCCATTTAACCACTTCTATCTTATAAATAAGTATGGCTAGGGTTTAGATTGGGGCCTTAGGGCTTAATGGCCACTACCCCCTTTATTGGGCTGGTTGGCCAGGGTTTCCCTTAGCTAGGTCGATTATAAGAGGATTAAGGGGTAATTTTACTTAGGCAGGCACCCCATGGGCTAGCGTTCAGAATCCTATATAATGATATAGTCGCCTCTCTTTAATCGAGCAAGATCAATCTTTTATTCAGCCTTGTGTCGAGTTCTAGGAGGGAGGAGTCCCTATCGCCCCTCAAAGATCAAAATCTATAGAGCTCCGTTTGGAGTTCTATCATCTTGTATCAAAGCAGTATTCCTATTGCCCTTACTATCATCTCTGCTGCCCTCACCTTTCCAAGCAATTCACATAATTGCTGCGACACACGCTTACACCTTCCACCCAAGCCGTATATCAAATCAATCTACTACTACCCCCTATATTTAAAATTAGAGATCTAGTATATTTTCATCACCCATGGCTATTTGCTACTACTATTTCTTTATCTTATACGTTAAAGAGGTTTTCCCATACTTTCATGCTACAAATTTCAATCATCGCAAACGTTATTGTTATTGCGAAGGCAAAACGCTGCAGAAATATTTAACCATCTATTTGCCTCTTGAAGCCAGTTTTATGCTCCCTTATTTTCATCAAAAATTTTATATGATTTTATAGATCATCTTAGCTCTCATCTAAGGTTGATCTCTAGAAAGAATTCTCTCTAGGTTGATCTCTGGAAAGAATTCTCTCTGAAACTAGTTCTATTGTGCTCTAATTCTTTATCACGTATTACTGGAATTTTTATGATGAAGAATTTGCTCTCCGTCTACCCCTATTTCCCTACCATTACTTTGTCAAAATTTGTGAAACTTTTTACTGATATTAACCACATTTAAATCGAAGAGTTATGCATATTTTCTTTAAGTTTTCCTCTGAAATTTACATCTAGAATTCATCGTTTCTCCGACGTAAAATCTGTTTGGTAGGACAACATATCGCAACACCTTTCTTTATCGAATTCCATTAGATTTGAGTGCTATCTTTTATAGGTTTTTGGACTCTCTTTCTCTCATCTACAAACCCTACCATCTGCACTCTAAACTGATCCCAAACAGTCACCCAAATCAACCCTAAACTATAGCTGACTATCATGAAATTGATCCACCTGCCTAATTGGCCACCTCTTCCTCAAAATCTCTCATGCTCCTAACAAGACAATAGAAAAAGGACCTCAACATTACAAATCTAGAGGCCTACACTATAGAATCAGAGGAGGCCATTAATTCTAAGTTTGAAGCTTTTGAAAGCCGCATGGAGGAGAAGATACGATCCCTTTTTGCCGAATTCAGCGTGGGCCGACCACCTAGCTCGAAGAAATCACAATAAGGAGAAACTTCAGATTGGCGAGATGATTCTCAAGAGCATAGTCACATCATCCCTGATCCAAACAATCCATGCATGAATGCTGACTTTCCTAGATAGGAAGAAGAAGACCCGATCGGATGGATCTCATGCGTGGAGCGCTATTTTCGATTCTACCAAACTGCCGACGCTACACGGGTGGAGATTGCTACCATCCACCTCGAGGGAGACACTATTCAGTAGTTCAATTGCTTTGAGCACACCCATAGAGGTCTCTCTTGGTAATGATTCAAGGAAGGACTACTAAATTGCTTTGGACCAATCAATTTTAACAACATCGATGAATAATTGACTAAGATTCAGTAAACCTCTACAAGACACAAATACCAAATAAGGTTTGAATGTTTATCTAACCAAACTGTGGATTGGTTAGAAAGCAACATTTAGGGACCTTAATGAAGAGCCTAAAGCCGGAGATTCAAGGAGAAGTAAAGGCATGACAACCATACACTCTTATGGCGATGATTTTCTTTGCAAGAATCCAAGAAGAAGGATTAAATCACGAAGTATGAAGGACAAGGGTTGCTCCTTGACCAGCCATGCCGAAGCCCTCAGCCCTCAGCCCCCTCTACTGCCATCTGAGCCCCCACACTATAAAAAATAACAAGAGATGAGCTTCATGAATCATCAGCCAAGGGGTTGTGTTGGCACTGTAATGAACCATGGAGTCAAGAACATCACTGCAAAATGGGCTGGCTCTTTGTGATTGAACTAATACAGGATGAGGACAGCAAACCATTTGAAGAAAGCCTCGAACCCAAAGATAAAGCCATAGAGGAAGAGCCCCAATTGGTCGACTATGTAGTGCACCAATAACTTCCTCACCAACCAGGTTACTGCATGTATGGCGCTTTAAATTAAAGGTTACAACAAGTTTAACGTAAAGGTCGCCAATAACCGAATCCTCAATTGTGACCAACATTGCCCATGAGTAAAATTGCTCCTACAAGACCAAGAAGTGATAGCTAATTTCTTCCTCCTACCCATCGATGACCACAAAGCCATACTTGAGATTGAATAGCTCACAACATTAGGTGACATCTCCTAAAATTTCTCTAAATTAATCATAAAGTTTTATTGAAAAGAGAGACAGGTCACATTGTAAGAAAAGCGCGAGAGCCATATCTCCACTATTTCAACGCGATGAATGGAGAAGGTACTACACAAAACAAATGGTGGATTTTTCATGCATATCTAGTAGCTATTGAAGGAGAAAAAAGTGTAAAATTCAGATCCTAAGTTTGCCCTATTGCTGGATGAATTCACGGATGTTTTCATGGAGCCGCGTGGGCTACCCCCTAATCGGCCGCATGAACATCGCATCCCTATATTGCCGGGCAAACCTCCAGCGAATTTGAGACCATACTACTATCCTCACTTGCAGAAGGATAAGATTGAGAACATAGTTAAGAAGATGCTTGACATTGAAGTGATTCGACCAAGCTGCAACCCTTACTCCTCACCGGTGTTGCTAGTGTGCAAGAAGGATGATACATGGCAGATGTGCGTTGATTACCGGGCTTTGAACGCCATCACCGTCAAAGACAAATATCCTATACCAGTAGTAGACGAGCTCTTAGATGAACTGAAAGGAGCCTGAGTCTTTACTAAATTAGATCTTCATTTCAAATACCATCAGATTCGGGTATGTAATGAAGATGTTTCAAAAACCGTATTCCGTACAATAACGACCACTACGAGTTTTTGGTAATGCCCTTCGGACTTACGAATGCTCCTTCTACTTTTTAAAGCTTGATGAATGATATTTTTCAGAGGTTTTTATGCAAGCTTGTATTGGTATTTTTTAATGATATCCCCATTTATAGCCCTACACTTGATATGCATTTTCAGTACTTGCGAATTATTCTAATAATCCTTTGGGAGAATACCCTTTATATTAAATAATCAAAGTGCAGTTTTTTATAATATAAGCTGGAGTATCTAGGGCACATTACATCAAAGGATGAAGTGGTAGTAGACCCGACAAAGATCGAAGCAATGCAAGGATGGTCGAAACCTACAAACATAAAATCGCTGCGCGGCTTCCTTGGACTCACAAGCTACTACCAGAAATTTATGAAAGATTATGACAAGATTAGTGCCCCACTCACATCTCTATTGAAGAAAGATTCATTCTTATGGTCGGATAGAGCTTCTATAGCCTTTGAATAACTCAAGGCAGCCATGACAATGACGTCGGTCCTAGTACTACCTGATTTCAACTATACCTTCGTGATTAAGGCCGACGCATCTAGAGTTGAAATTGGGGCTGTTCTAATACAAGATGGCTGACCTCTTGCTTATACTAGCTAGACTTTCTCTCCCTCCCATCTTGAACTGTCAGTATATGATAAAGAAATACTAGCCATCGTACACACCATCATGAAGTGGAGACCCTACTTGATCGGCCGACGCTTCCAAATTAAGACTGACCACTAAAGCCTCAAGTATTTTTTGAAGTAGAAAATATTTTTCCCAAAGCAACAACAATGGGTAACTAAATTTTTTGGCTTTGATTATAAAATTATTTATCGAAAGGGGAAAAAGAATATTATTGTAGATGCTATATCTCGGCTACGAGGACAAGTCAAAATTTCAGCCATCTCTCTTCCCTCCATCGACTTCCTCAAAGATATTATAGAGGAGTGGAAGAGCGACTTAGAAACCCGAGGCATCATAGAAAAATTGGAGAAGAATCCGGTTTCCATAAGCCACCACACCTGGGATTCGAAGGACCTATGCTGCAAAGATCGAATTGTGATTGTTCCTTCTTCCCTTTGCATCAAAATTATTTTGCATGAGTTGTACTCTTCACCTTCAGTAGAGCACCCCAGATTTTTGAGAACATATAAGAGGGTGAAGCAAAACTTCTTTTGCAAAGGCATGAAAAAATCAATTTATGATTATTTATCAAAATGTGATGTATGCCAACAACAAAAAGATGAAACAGTGGTATGTCCAGGAAAACTACAACCACTACCTATACTGGACTCAACATGGACTGACATCTCCATGGACTTCATCGAAAGGCTGCCACCATTTTAAGGTAATGTTAAATATTAGATTTTGATGATGAAATCAATTGATGGATTATTGATCTAATAGGATTGTTTGAATTTGATTTATGCAGGATTAATTATGACAGAAGAATTATTGCAATCAGGATTGGCCAAAGTCAAGTCCATGCATTGAGTCGATGCGGTTGGGAACTCGCCAGAAGTGCGTCGGAAGCTCGCCGAGGGTATCGGGAGCTCGCTATGATAGCGTAAGGGAGTTCGCCAGAAGAAGATCAAGACTCACCGGAAGATTATCGGGGGTAGCTAAAAAGCTTGTCGGGAGTTAGGATGGTCTTGTAACGGATGTTTTGGCAAATTTGATTCTATTTAATTAAGTTATAATTAGCATCGTGTAGGACTAACTATGATATGATCAATAGAGTTACAACCAGATGATGGGCCAAGATAAAGCTTAGGCATCGTGCCGAGTTTAGACGATGCGGTGGGATCTTGCCGGAAGTTCACTAGGAGATTCTCCGAAGGGATCGGGAAGCTCGCTGGGAACATGAAGGGAGATTACCAAAAATAAGACCGGAGGACTTATCGTAAGAATGCCAGAGGCTGTCGGATTATGCGGGAGTTAGATCTGAATTAGGCTTAATTGGTCATTAAGTGTTGTAATTATTGAGTCATAGTTAGGGTTAGAGTGAGTTGGATTTAGAAGGATCCAAATCAACTCAATAAGACAACCAAGTCCACTATATAGTTTGGTTGAGCTCAGATTGAGGCAACTAGTTGACCAAGAGAGTGGTCAATTGATGGTTTAAGTCGAATTTAGAAAAGTAGAGGGAACCACTTTTCCAGAGAATTCGACGGGTAAACCTATGTAAGCGGTGGTTAGACCACCTATAACACAGAATCTGAGCGGCGGCTAGCAGCTTTCGATGGGTAAACCACCCATACCACAGAATCCAGGCGGCGACCAACACTTTTAGCAGGTAAACTGCTTAGGTCGGCGGGTGAATTGCCTGTACCTGGATTTTTCAAATACGATTGGATTTTGGCTCCAATTTTGAAGTCAATTTAGGGCCTATAAATACCCCAAGTTTTCTTACATTCAAGATAACTATTCTGGGGATTATATTCTGAGAAAATATTATGTAAGAATTATAAGATAAAGAAAAAGGGTAAGGGAGAGAGCTTAGAGTTGTAAATCTAGTCTCCCTTGTAAGCTCAAGTGTAAGGGTTTGATCTTCACCCAAAAAAGATTGGTAGTAGATGCCGATGCGCCTCAAAAAGAAGGACTCAGGAGTGGATATAGGCCTTTGATGCTAAACCACTATAAAAATTATGAGTGATTTTTTGCTTTCATTGACTGTATATTTCTTATACTAAAGCTTCCGATTTAACTCATCTCTTAGAAAGCAAAGTTTTCACGGTAAGTTCTTTACTTTAAACATTACTTATCTTTCCAGTTTGATTATTAACTTAGCAACTTTTCTTTGTTCATCCAATCATTTTACTAAGAATGAAAAGCTTCAGTTTCCCTATCTTAGTTTAATCGAAAAGATTTTATTTAGAAATAAAATTTACACTTGCACTAATTCACCCTAGTGCCAATTGGAACTAATAATTGATATTAGAGTAAGGTTCTTACTATTTGGATTAACATCTACTTGAATAAATGACTTGTTTTGGCATGAATGAGGGACATTTCATTTCATGTCCACCCATGTTCAATAGGACGGATTACACATATTGGAACACATGGATGCGTATTTTCCTTCTCTTTAGACTTTGATTTAATGAATATAGTGGAGAGTGAATTTGAAAAGTCTTCTCTTCTAATGAATAATTGGAATAATTTGGAGAAGAAGACTTTCTCTTTAAACGCAAATGCTATGAATGCCTTGCTTTGTGCTCTTGATATGAATGAGTTTAATCATGTTTCCACTTGTGATTTAGCTTTCGATATTTGGCATATTTTAAAAATCACACATGAAAACACAATTAATATAAATGAATCAATTAATGAGATGTATTATAAAAATGAACTTGAAGAATACCTTCCAAAGAACAGGAAGGATTGTGAACTAAGAATGACATATAACTCCTCGAGTGGAATCTTGAATGACGAGAACCTTAGACATGAACTTTTGACAAATGAATTGAAAAAATTAATGAACTTGAACCTTATAAAATTATGGACATAACCTCTTGCCATGAACGCAAGAAGCCGAGGAGCTCTAAAGATCAAATGCTCAACCTAGAACTGGAGAACCTTGCTTTAATGGCGATCGAAGATGAGGTTAGTGAGTCTTTAAATATTTTATTTTTAGAATTATTAAATATGTTTAATGATTTGTTCAATAAGTTTAAAAAACTTAACAAATATGTTAAGTCACTTAAAGTTTATTATAATTTGTTAGTTGAAAGACTAAACAAAATGCATGATTCCTTAGCATCACATAAACCAAGTTCCAAATGTAATATGCTAGATAATGTTAAAGAAGAAAATATCATACTTAAAACTACATTAGAAAATTTTAAAATAAGGAATAAATCCCTAAATATGATCCTTGCCAATAAGGGTCATATTAATAATAGAAATAACATATATTTTGTTGGTAATGTTCAACAAAAGCTAACCATATTTGTAAAAGGATCTACATTAAATTTGCCACCCAAAAATAAATATAATTTTTATGGTAGATTACGACATAAAGTCTACAAATGTCCATGTAAAAATTATAGTTTACATAAATTAATTCGGGTTCCTAAAGCAATCATAAATAACCTTAAGCCATTCGAGAAAATGAGAAGAACATGTCATAAAGGACCTAATGTTAAATGAGTACCTAAATCAAAACCTCCCATAATATAAAGTTATTTTTTAACAAGGCTAGGAGCACTAAATTATGATTTGAAAGTAGATGCTCAAGGCATATGACTTGAGATCTAATATTCTTTCAAAGGTTACTAGCCTAAGTAATAACAAGAAAATCATTGAAATTAAGATTATTAATAATGATTCTTTTGATTGTTCATCATTAGACAATTAATATTAATGATGCAATAGCATACAAGTATGAAAATGACCTAGAACCAAAGAACCTTAGTTATTCAAAAATATATTAAAACTTACATAAATGAGATTTTGAGTGAATGCTAAAATCATTAGCTTGTTTAAATATAAAGACTATTATTAAATACTTCAAATATTGACTAAGTTTGTGGAATATTGATTTAAATATTACATTAAAACTATAATGCAGAAAAAAACTATAATCATGCAAACTATTATGTGGAAAATAACTATTATGCCAGGATTGAAATCAAATAATACTAGATCTGTTTACGATGCGTACTTTTAGATATCATCTGATTGAGATCCAATTAGATCTTCAAGAGCACCTTTCGTCGGATCTGAATAACGCCAAATATCAATCTGCAAGAGAAACTAGAATAGATCTAGAACCTTTCTCTTTTCTTCCTATTCTTTCACAGGACCACCTTAATTGATGGTTTTGGGAGATCAAGAGAATAACCGTAATCTCTTACTCGATTCACCCCTTTGCCATTCTTTGTTGTGCCATGCATTTTTGTGCATTGGGTTTATAATAGGTCCTGTCTATTTATAGGCGAGAGCTGAGAGTCTAGAGTAAGTTATTATGAGAGTTCCATGCATCAAGGGCATCCCCTAACATATCCCAATATAATATAAACTTTATTTAATATTAGCTAATATCTTTTATCAGAATCCAAATAATCTATAATATATCTTATTCAATTAATAAAGGGCCATGTAATCTTACATTCTCCCACTTGGCCCATTAATTAATAAGATATAAAAGATATCCAAAATCAAAATATATAAAATAAAATTTATTTAAAAATAATTTTATATAATGGGATTCTGAAAATTTTGAAAAGCATTTTATACATGGCCATGATTTTAAAAATAAGCTAATAAGTCCAATAATCACAATAATACTATATTCAATCCAACTATCAATGTGAGTCATAACGGTTGTATGTCATTAATGTCATACTTCCTTCTATATACTACAACACTGTTAGTCTTTCCTTATATAGTCTATAATGATCATTGTAATTTATCTTGTCAAGACAATCATGTTTCTTGCATTCAAACATAATATACATAAACATAAATACAAACAGGATAGCATAAACAAATAACTTTAATTATGCAAAAGAAATGTCAATAATAGCATCCACTTAAACATACATCACCATATCTTTTATGGCTTGCTCACAAGCCCCATTCTAAGAATATGTTCTTTAAATGTTTTACACTGCAAGGCTTTAGTAAATGGATCAGCAATCATCATAGTGGTGCTTAAGTTTTCAATTGACACTTGTTGTTTCTGGACTCTTTCTCTAACCACCAAGTACTTTATCTCAATGTGCTTGGAACCACTAGAGTACTTGTCATTCTTAGAGAAGAAAACTGCTGCAGTATTATCACAAAATATCTTCAGCGGCTTGACAATTGAGTCGACCACACCAAGTCCTGAGATAAAGTTTCATAGCTATAAAGCTTGATTTGTGGCCTCAAAGCATGCCACAAATTCAGCTTCCATCATAGATGATGCAATAAGTGATTGTTTTACACTTTTTTAAGAAATTTTCCCACCAGCCAACATAAACACAAATCCTGAAGTGGATTTCCTACTATCGAGGTAATTTGCAAAATCAGCATATGAATATCTCGTTACTTCAAGTTGATCTGACTTCCTATATATGAGCATATAATCTTTTGTCCCTTGTAGATATCTCATTACTTTCTTTGTAGCTTTTCAATGTTCTATTCCTGGGTTACTCTGGTATTTACCCAACATTGTCACTGCAAAACTAATATCTGGCCTTGTACAGGTTTGAGCATATAATAAACTTTCAATTGCGCACCCATAAGAAATATTCTTCATTTGATCCATTTCTAAGTCATTCTTCGGGCACTAATTTTGACTGAATTTTTTACCTCTAGTAATAGGTGTATCATTGGCTTTACAAAGCTGTATATTAAATATTTCCAAGATACAATTAATATAACCTTTCTGAGACAATCCTAATAAACCTTGAGATCTGTCCCTGAATATCTCAATGTCAATAATATAGAATGCCTCATTCGTATCAACCATCTTAAAGTTCTTGTTAAGAAATATCTTGGTTTCATGCAACAAACCAAGATCACTACTGGCAAGCAATATATCATCCACATATAAGACCAATATAATAAACTTACCCCCACTAACCTTCAGATATATACACTGATCAGTAGTATTTTCCTTAAATTCGAAGGAAGTAATGGCATCATGAAACTTTATATACCATTTTTTGGAAGCTTGTTTAAGGCGATAAATAGATTTCTTAAGTTTGCAAGTCTAACTTTCCTTTCCCTTTTCTATGAATCCTTCAGGTTGTTCCATATATATTTTCTCATCTAGATCCCCATTCAGAAATGCTATTTTTATATCCATCTAATGTAACTCCAGATCATAATGAGCTACTAATGCCATGATGATTCTCAATGAGTCCTTTTGAACAATTGGAGAAAAGGTCTCATGGTAGTCAATGCCTTCTTTCTGAGAAAAACCTTTGGCCATAAGTCTGGCTTTATATCGTTCGATATTATCCACCGAGTCACATTTATTCTTAAAGACCCATTTATATCCAACTCTTTTATAATTATTAGGCAATTCAATAAGTTCCCAAACACTATTCTGGTCCATTGATTTTAACTCGTCTTTCATTACATCATACCATTTTTTAGAATGATAAGGGGTCTCTTTTCATTCCTATATCAAAATTTGATTCTTGTAGATATACCACATAATCATCAGAAATGATATATTTTCTTTTTCTTTGAGATCTTCTCAAATTTGCCAGTTGTGATTGTTCTACAAAACTATCAACGACGACATCAACATCATGTGAGAATTTATCAATGTTATTTTGTTGTTCACCCTCATCAATTCTCTCATTGATTTGAGGAACAATAATTTCTCAAATAAGGGATAATATAAGAGAAGAAGCCTGAATCTCCTCAATATCAAAATTAATCTTTTGAGACTTTTGACTCTCACTAATTTCACCATTTTTTAGGAATTTTGTATTACTAGATTCTATTATCCTCATACTGTGATTAGGGCAATAAAATTTGTATCCCTTGGATCTTTCTAGGTAAGTAATAAAATATCCAAAAATTATTCTTGGATCTAATTTCTTTTCATATGGATTGAATACTCTTATCTTTGTAGGACACCCCCAAATATGTAAATGTCTCAAACTGGGTTTCCTACCAGTCCATAACTCAAATGGAGTTGATAGAACTGATTTACTAGGAACCCTATTCAAGATATACATAGTTGTCCTAAGAGTATTAGCCCACATTGACTCAAGTATAGAGGAATAACTTATCATACTCCTAACCATATCTATAAGAGTACGATTTCGCCTTTCAGCAACACCGTTCTGCTGTGGCACACCTGGTAATGCATACTGAGTACAAATACCCTACTATTCTAGGAATCCAGCAAAAGGACCAATATTCTGACCGGATTCATCATATCTTCCATCAAATTCAACACCCCTATTAGATCTGACAATTTTAACTTTTCTCTCTAAGTGTCTCTCAACCTCATTTATGTACACTTCAAGAATGTCAACGGCTTGAGACTTTTCATGTATTAGATAAACATAGCCATATCTGGACAGGTCATCTATAAATGTGATGAAATACCTTTCTCCACTAAAACAAATAATATGGAGTGGTCCACAGATATCAGTATGAATAATTTCAAAAAGTTTTTTACTTCTTGTGGTATTTTTCTTTGTATGCTTAGTTTGCTTTTCTTTAATGCAATCTATGCAAACATCAAAATCAGTGAAGTTTAAAATTTTTAAAATATTATCCTTCACTAATCTTTCAATTCTTTCCTTGGAGATATGCCCTAAACGTCTATGCCACAATATAGAAGACCTTTCATTATTAGAATTATGTTTTCTTCAAATACTTGATTGTAGGGTCAATAATGTATTTAGAAACTCAAGATTCAAATTAATTCTGTACAAACAATCACACATAATTCTAGAACCAACTTTTATTGAATTGTAAAATATGTTGAGTTTACCATTATCAAAAGAAACACAGTATCCTAACTCATCAATTCTAGATAGAGAAATTAAATTTCTAGAAATTTTAAATCCATCAGATGACCCGTCTCTATGCGTTAGCGATAAGTACCTACCGATACAACTTTTGCTTTGAGACGGTTTCCCATAATTATGAATCTTTCATGTTCTTTTGGTTTCCATATTGAAAGGAATACCTACATATTATTAGTAACATGAGTTGAAGCGCCAAAATTAATCCACCATATATTAGAAGGAATTTCTACAATGTTTGATTCAAAACATACAAAGGTTGAGTTTATACCTTTCTTTTCAAACCAAGTCCTACGTTTAATGTAATCCTTCTTTACATGTCCTTTCTTGCCACAAAAGAAGCACTTTACTGTAATAGCTTTCTTTTCAATAGTCCGTCTAACACTTTCAAACCCGGCAAATTTCTTCGATGGATGATGCTTCGATTTTCTTTTCTTGTTACCAACTTCTTGAGTAGTAGTCAGTACATTATATGAACTTTTCTGCTTTAATCTTAATTCTTCTTGAACACACATACTAGTTAACTCATTCAAGTCCCACTTATCCTTATTTGTATTGTAGTGAATCTTGAATGGGCCAAACTGAGAAGGAAGAGAATTAAGAATGAACTACATAAGGAAAGATTCATCAACATTCATTCCCAACGTCTTAAGTTTTACAGCTTTGTCAGCCATATTGAGGATGTGATCCTGAATTCCTCGAGTACCATCATACTGAGCTATAGTCAGTTCTTTCATTAATGTGTCAGCCAATGATTTATCAATAGATTTAAATTTATCTTCAATAACCATTAAATATTCACGTGTGCTAGATGCAATCGGTAATGAAGTCTTTATATTATTTGTAATTATCATCCTTATGAACATTAAACTGAGCCTATCAGATCTTTCCCAAGCCTTCATTTTATTGACTTATTTCATAGTACTTTTATCAGTTAATTCTGCGGGCTTTTCAACAAGCAATGCCAAATCAAGATCTAGTACGCCCAATGTAAATTGCACGTACTCTAACCATTATGAATAATTTGATCTAGAGAGTATAGGGACACTAGAAGCATAAGAATGTATAGATAGGAATACCACTACAGAATATAAAATAACATTAATGCTTTGGGTTTTACCAAAATATGATGAACTATTGATATCATCAATATTTAACCTTTGGGTAAAAATATTGACATATCTAGTGTTCAAATAAGATCACTTATGGAGAACTGATACTATCCTTGTGGAATAGTTTTGCTACCTTTGGATGTACAATTCTAAATTACAAGGATATGTTAAACAGTATAATCATACCCCATCACATAATTATTTGAAATAGATTATCCTTTAGGATTATATAAATCTTCTAATTATACATGTAATTTGAAATATTATTTCTTTAATGTCATTAAGGACTTATTCCTTAATATAATTCTATAAATCCTTGATCTAGGCCACTTTGGTGACTACAAGACCAATGTAGTAATATAAAATATAAATTAAATTGTCCTGTGAATGACAATGCTTTAATTTTATTTCATATCCTATAAGTCTACCATCCCAAATTTCTTTGGTAGCTACCGGTCAAACATAACTTAAAGATATGAACTACAAATAATATTCATCAAGTTCACTTAAACTAATTTATACTGAGACAGTTCAATAATAAGATAACAATCATAATAATTATTGAACACTTAATCAGCAGGAAAAAACTCATATGATAACTGTAATCATGATAATACATAAATCATATATTTATGTGAAAAATAAAGATTATTTCATAATTACTAATATTTATATATAAATAACTGAATAAATATATAAACATTAGTAATTAGATTTAACACATTCAATTAATAATTCATATGTGAAAACTATAAAGAGATAATAATTTATATTTTTTAACTAATTAATTTTATTTAATTGGAGAAGCCCAAAAGTCAAATTAAATAAATTAATAAAAAATAAAATATAATCATTGAATAAATAAAAAATATAATCATAATTAAATCTTATTAGATTATATATTGATCAATTTTGTAATTGAGAAAATAAACCATAATTTCTCAATTTTATAATGGTAGAATTGTAATTCTAAAAGAATAAAAAAGAATTATAGAATTTTTTAAAGGGTTATAGGATTAATAAATCATAAGGGTAAAATTATAAATAATCCTATTCAACCAAAGGATAAAACTATAATTTTGGTGAATGACAAAACTATAATTTAAGCCTAACGGCAAAACTATCATTTTTAAGGGAAAAAAACCTAATCTTCCCTTCCATTGTAGCGGCGTGGTTTTGACGCGGCCTTGGCGCGACACGGCTGTGACATCGGATGACCTCTGTGATGACCGTTTGCATGCGAGGCCACGCTTCGGCCTCTCGCCGGTGGTATCGAGGCGCGCGTGCCTCTGCACGTGGCTACCGTGTCGGCCGCTAGATGTGGCTGCCTTCTTCGCCGATTGGCCGTCGACAACGTCGCCGATCTACTGATCTGTATGCACACTCGGTGCTGTCACAGGCATATCCAACCAAAAAAAAAAAGCAGCAAGATTGTTGCATCTTTTCCATGATGCACAACAATCATCAAGAATTGTTCACAAGCAAACGATTAAAATTAATAGATAGGAAAACATATCAATAAGATATTTAGATTAATGCATCGTAAACAAAAATAATAGATATAATATTTTTGATCTCAAAACCTAGGCTTTGATACCAATTATTGGCATAAAAACTATAATCATGCAAACTATTATGCGAAAAAAAACTATTATGCCAGGATTGAAATCAAATAATACTATATCTGTTTACGATGCGTACCTTTAGATGCCATCTGATTGAGATCCAATTCGATCTTCAAGAGCAGCATCCGTCGGATCTGAGTAATACCGAATATCGATCTGCAAGAGGAACTAAAATAGATCTAGACCCCTTCTCCTCTCTTCTTATTCTTTCACAAGACCACATTAATTAATGGTCTTGGGAGATCAAGAGAATAATCGTAATCTCTTGCTCTATTCACTCCTTTGCCGTTCTTTGTTGTGCCATGCATTTTCATGCATTGGATTTATAGTAGATCCTATCTATTTATAGGCGAGAGCAGAGGGTCTAGGGTAAGTTGTTAGGAGAGTTCCTTCCATCAAGGGCATCCCCTAAAATATCCCAATATAATATGAACTTTATTTAATATTGGCTAATATCTTTTATCAGAATCCAAATAATCTATAATATATCTTATTCAATTAATAAATGGCCACATAATCTTATAGCAATAGCATACAAGTATTAAAATGACCTAGAACCAAAGAACCTTAGTTATTCAAAAACATATTAAAACTTACACAAATGAGATTTTGAGTGAATGCTAAAATCATTAGCTTGTTTAAATGTAAAGACTATTATTAAATACTTTAAATATTGACTAAGTTTGTGGAATGATTTATTTAAATGTTACATTAATTGAAATACCATGATGATTGAATGCTTATGTAGAATGTTAGAGCATAGAAAATATATATTCTTCATTTTTAAGATGAGTTTGTCAACTCCTTGCACTATGTGTAAAGAGTTAGACTCATTTAAATATTAAAATTGAGATCGGTTAAATTTATGCTTTGAAGATGTTTTATGTTTTATAATAATGATTGTGTTGAAATGAAATTTAGTTTTTAGTCTTAAACGAAAAATCATTGATTTGAAAATTATTCTTGAAAGAAATCACATGAAACAACTAAAAAGAGGATAATTAATCTTAAAAATATTTATATCCTATGAATCCTTCAACAAGAGATAAAATGATACCATTATTATTGAATCTACTTAACTATAAAAATAAATTAAAAAATATTTAACTATTTTCTTTTGGAAAACAATCTATGATGACTTTATTGAAATTTTCTGACAAGTAATTTTTTATGATGATTTTGGATATATTTTCAAATGATTTTGTTTTAAAGAATGGATATGTTTGAATCTATCCAACTTCATTAATATTTTGCTTTTAATTATTTGATAACATAAATCATGATCTTGAAATCTTGAAAATTATAATCTGAGATCTTTCTATTCACTAAAATTCCTACCCTTTATTAAAGAAAAGTTTTCATCCTAATCATGATCTTGACTTCTCAATATTTATAAATTCATATTTCTATAAGAATCAAGATCCTTCTTACTTAATCTCCTAACATTTCAAAAGCCTTGAAATTTTATTTATGAAAAAATATGTCAAAATAAATCATGTTCTTGGCATTTATAATTTGATAATGACTTTCTTCTTAGTATAACTTATCACCAAAATTATTAGTTCTTAAATTTATGATAAGTTAAAAATTAAAAGAGATTTGCATTATCATGAATATTCTTTTAATTTCTTGACTTGACTTATATGTTAAGGGAATCATATTATTGATCTATATGATTTTTTTAATTAAAAGTATATTTATGATCTTAACAATAATAATTAAAATTTTTATCAAGATCATTCTCTTTTTTATTAAAAAGATTTATCTTGGATGAATTGAGATTATCCCCTAATCATTATTTACAAAAAGGGGAAAAAACTTATTAAATGAAATCATGTCTTTTGATATTTAAAAATTTGATTGTATCTTTAATGACATGATCTTCTACTTTTTGGCGTAATTTGAATATGAATGTTAAGAAGAAATTATGCAATTATATTTCTTTTTGACATTAACAAAGGGAGAGATAAAATTATCAATATGATAGGAAGCAAATTGGATATGATAACGATAAACAATGTGCTTAGAAGAAAATTTAGAATTTTCTAAATACATGCGAAATGCATATTTCATAATTTGAGCTTGATGTATTATCATATTTTTCTTTAGATTTCTTGGATTTTATAAATTACCCTTCTTATCAAGATATGCATGCAAAATTCTTGATTAACAATTTAAGCTATCATTGTTTCATTTAGAATTTTTGATGCTTATTATCAAAATATAAATGAAAGGTGATCTACAAAAATACATGATTTGCTATTTATGTTAGAAAATCACACAATTTAAATACATGAGTGGCTCTTAATTCTTCTTGGATTTCTTAGATTTTTTAGCTCACTTACGAAATCACTCTAGTTAAAATGAACATAAGCAGAAGATTCAAATTTTTGTGATAAGATTTTTTAAAAAGGATTATTCTTGTTTCATGAGTCTTGATGAATATTTATAAAGGAAAAAATATATATATAACATAAACTTCTATGATGTTTGAAATAAGTCTTTGATATTAAATTTTTAATGAATCAGTTGATGTGCTACTCTTGATTTAAATGAATTAAATTGCATGGGTAGATATCAATCATTGGATTTTAGAATTTACATTTAAAAGATTAAGCCCTATTTTTGTGATACAATGTCTCTCACCCCACTCCCTTGTTTCTTATTTACTATTCAAAGAAAGGGAAGAAAATTCTTTTATAAGAAAATTATCAAGGGAGAGTAACGAATATTACAAAGGAAATAAATATTTGCTAGCTTGCACTTCTCAAAAGAGAAGAATGAATTCACTAGCTTGCATGTTTTAAAGTAATGAAAAATTTGTTAAATTACTAAGCTTTCATATATATCAAAAACTTGCTAATTGTTCTTCTTTTTTTATTAATGATAAAGAGGGAGAAGGTATAATGATATGAAATCATGAATGATGATCATGCATATAATGATAATTTTAAAAATCTACATAAAGATAATGATTTGTTATTGTTCATATTTATTTGTTATATTTTCTTGAAATTTACATGAGAAAAATTTATTGAGCTCATATTCAAAATTATATATATACAAGATTGAAGTTAAGACATAGAAATGCTAAATCATGAAAATATATAAATTTCTAATATAAATGTTATGAAATGAAGCTTTTTTGTGATAACATTTCTTGAAAACTTTCTCCATGATTTTATCTTATTGTTTTTAAAAAAGAAAAAAAATTACGTGAAGATGTGTCACATTTGAAAATTACAAAAGATGACTTTTGCTACATTTGAAATACATAAGTAGTCTTTAAATCTCTTGAACTTTTGAGCTCATCTTATTATTATTTTTAAAATTTATTAAGAGCTCTTCTCAATAATGAAATGATTTAACAACACATTCCTTATTTCTCTCCTTATTAAAGGGGAAGAAAATTTTATAATGCATATACTAAGGAGGAGTAACGTCATTATGTGCTTTGAAATTATTAGCTATATTTGACCTTTTTGTTGATGACAAAGGGGGAAAAATATATATTGATGACACATAATATTAATTGATGAATATATTGATGACATATGATCTTGTTGAAAAATACGGATATCTTGATATAAATATGGATTGATATATCTTGGATATAGATATGAGTGCATAATTCTAATTATGATTTGATGACTTGATGGAATTCATGATTTGATGATTTTATATAAATTTGTGTTGAAATTTGCATAGAAGGTTGATAACTTGAATATAAGAGTGTGCTTCTCTTAAATTTAGTTGGTATGGATTTAAGGGAGTTAAGATCAACTCCTGTCATCAATTGATTATCATCATAAAAAAGTGGAAGATTATTGAATCTCAGATTTTGATGATAAAATTAATTGATGGATATTGATCTAACAGGATTGTTTGAAGTTGATTGATGTAGGATGAATTACGATAGAAGAATTATTACAATCAGGATTGGCCAAAGTCAAGTCCATGCATCGAGTCGATGCGGTTGAGAACTCGCCAGGAGTGCGTTGGAAGCTCATTGAGGGTATCGGGAGCTTGTTAGGATGGCGCAAGGGAGTTCGCCAGAAGAAGACTGAGACTCGCCAGAAGATTGTCGGGGGTAGCCGAAAAGCTTGCCGAGAGTTGGGATGGTCTTGTAATGGATGTTTTGATAATTTTGATTCTATTTAATTAAGTCATAATTAGCATTGTGTAGGACTAACTATGATAGGATCAATGTAGTTACAACCAAATGATGGACCAAGATAAAGCCTAGGCATCAGGCTGAGTTCAAACGATGCAGTGAGATATTGCTGGAAGTTTGCTAGGAGATTCACCGAAGGGATCGGGAAACTCGATGGGAAGATGAAGGGAAATCGCTGGGAAAAAGACCGGGGGACTTGCCGTAAGAATGTCGGAGACTGCCAGATTATACGGGAGTTAGATCTTAATTAAGCTTTAGTCATTACGTATTGTAATCATTTAGTCATAGTTAGGGTTATAGTCCATCCAAATCAACTCAATAAGGAAACCGAATCCACTATAGGGTTTGGTTGAGCTCAGGTTGAGTTCAACTAGTTGACCAAGGGTGTAGTCAACTTATGGTTTAAGTCGAATTTAGAAAAGTGGAGAGAACCACCTTTCTAAAGAATCCGACGGATAAACCACTGGTAAGTGACGGTTGGACCACCCGTACCATAGAATCCGATTGGTGACCAATAGCTTTCGGTGGGTAAATCGCCCAGGTGGTAGGTAAACTGCCTGTACCATAGATTCTGGGTAGTGGCTAGCACTTTTGATGGGTAAACCACCCAGGTCGACGGGTGAACGGCCCGTACCAGGATTTTTCAGATATGATTAGATTTTTGCTCCGGTTTTAAAGTCAATTCGGGGCCTATAAATATCCCAAGTTTTCTTACATTCAAGACAACTATTCTGGGGATTATATTATAAGAAAATATTATGTGAGAATTATAAGAAAAAGAAAAGGGGTAAAGAAAAGAGCTTAGAGTTGTAAATCTAGTCTCCCTTGTAAGCTTAAGTGTAAGAGTTTGATCTTTACCCAAAGAAGATTGGTAGTGGATGTCGGTGTCCCTCAAGAAGGAGGACTCGGGAGTGGACGTAGGCCTTTGGCGCTGAACCACTATAAAAATTGTGAGTACTTCTTTACTTTTATTGATTACATATTTCTTGTATTAAAGCTTCCAATTTAACTCATCTCTTATAAAGCAAAGTTTTCATGATAAGTTCTTTACTTTAAATATTGCTTATCTTTTTTATTTGATTATTAACTTAGCAACTTTTCTTTATTGACTCAATCATTTCACTAAGAACGAAAAGCTTCGGTTTCCCTATCTTAGTTTAATCGGAAAGATTTTATTTAGAAAAAAAAATTACACTTGCACTAATTCACTCTCCCCCTCCTCTCTTAGTGCCAATTGATCCTAATCTGTAAAAGTACAATATTTGTGGTGGTAGATCATCTAATCAAATATGCTCATTTTTATACCGTGAGACATCCTTATACCGCTACTAGTATTGCTCGACTTTTTGTGAAAAATATTATAAAACTACATGAGATGCTAAGATCGATTATGAGTGACCATGACAGGGTGTTTATAAGTAAATTTTGGATTAAGCTCTTCCAACTACAAGGCACCCAATTAAAGATGAGCACAGCCTATCATGCACAGACGGACGACCAAACATAAGTGGTGAACAGATGCCTTGAGACTTACTTACGGTGCTTCACTAGTTACCGGCCTAAAGAGTGGACAAGGTGGCTTCCTTGGGTTCAATAGTGGCACAACACACCTTATCATTCATCAACTAAATGTACTACCTATGAGGCATTGTATGGCCGACTGCCCCTTGTAATACCTAAATATGTAATTGGTGTGGCCAAAGTGGATCAGGTCGACCAAAACTTAATTAATAGGGACAAGCTTCTACAGCTACTGAAAGATAACCTAATTGCCACCCAAGCTCATATAAATCAACAATCGGACACTCTCCGGAGCGAGCGAGAATTTTCGGTAGGAGATTAGGTCTACCTTCGCCTACAACCATACAAGCAGCTGTCAATCAACACTAGAGCATCGATGAAGCTATCTTCATAATTCTATGGATCATATCAGATTTTGAAGCATATTGGGGCCATTACATACAGATTAAAACTCCTAGATGAGCTAGGATCCATCTTGTCTTCCACTTATCCTTGCTAAAGTCGACATTAGGAGAATGTGAGTTGGCTCAGACTCAACTGCCAAGCACTTCTAATGATGGAGAGATTCAAGTTCACCTTGAAGCTATACTTGATCGGAGGATTATGATGCACCGTCAATGGCCCCCAACTGAAGCACTCGTGAAGTGGAGTAATTTACCATCCAAAGATACAACATGGGAGTCTTACAAGGAGCTGAAGAAGACTCCAGCAGGGTTGAGTCTTAATCACCCGAGAAGTAGTCAATAAAAATCCTGTGGGATTATAATAAAACCTCACTTAGCCACTACTATCCTATAAATAAGTGTGGCTCGAGTTTAGATTGGGGCCTTAGGGCATAGTGGCTGCCGCCCCATTTACTGGGCTGGTCGGCCAGGGTTTTCCTTAGCTAGGTCGACTATAGGAGGGTAAAGAGATAATTTTACTTAGGCAAGCACCCTTGGACTAGGGTTTAGAACCCTATATAATGATATAGCTGCCCCCTCTCTTTTATGAAGCAAAATTAATCTTTTATTCAACCTTGTGCTGAGTTCTATGAGAGAGGAATACCTATAGTATTACAAGGGTTGATCCCCCTCAAAATTCAAAATCTATAAAGCTCCTTCTGAGGTTCTATCATAACTCGTCCTAAATCCATGTCTCACTAAAGAAAGCTTAAATTCAAGAGAATCACACCCTCTTAAATTCAATTATCACGAAACAAATCATACTCCAAACAAATTTTAATAAGAATTTGTATCAAGTCATCGAATCATGAATTTCAGAAAGAATTATGCATCAATATCCAAGATATCCAAGTATATCATCAATATCATGTCATCAATGCATATTTCTCCCTTTTTATCAACAACAAAAAGGTGAAATATATAGCTAAGGATTTTAAGGCACACGAGTTTTTGCTCCCCTTTTGTAAAATACGATATGAGTCATAAAGGATTTTCTTCCTCTTGTGAAAAAGAATGAAAGAAAATAAGGGAGGAGCTATAGATGTGAATTTTATAGAGGTGAATTTCGAAGATAAGCTCAAAGATCCAAGATATTCAAGAAGATTAAAAAATTTAGGAGCTACTCATGCATTTAAAATCATCTAATGTAATTTTAAGTAAGCGTAGCAAATAAATCCGTAAAGTAGCAAAACATCATGCAAATTTTCTCCTTTTTTATGAACAATAAGATAAAGAACATGGAGAAAGTTTTCAAAAACATTATCACAATAAGCTTAATCTCATGAAATCTAGATTAGTAATTCATATATTTTCATAATTTAGCATTCTTAACTCTCAACCTCAATCTTGTAGATATAATATTTTAAAATAAAATTTTGAATATAAACTCAACAAATCTTTCTCATTTAAATCTCAAGAAAATGTGACAAATAAATCTAAACAATAACAAATCATTATTTTCCTATAGATTTTCTCCCCTTTTTTAAACAATAAGGTAAAATTATGGTAGAGAAGTAAAAAATATCACAAAAATACTTAATTGTATAAATATAAATTTTATAGATGTAAATTCCGAAATCCAAGAAAAAATCAAGAGCTACTCATGCAATTTATGTTATCTTATGTAAATTTTAAGCAAGGTAGCAAATCAAGCAAATCATGCATTTTACATTCAAATTTTGATAATAAGTGCAATTTATAAAGTCTAAGAAATCTAAAGAAAAATAATAAATCAAGCTCAAATTTTGAATTATGTATTTCACATGTATTTAGAAACTTTAAAATTCTAAATTTTCTTTTAATCAAATTGTTTCTCATTCAATGTTATCATATCCAATTTGCTTCTAATCATATTGATAATTTTATCTCCCACTTTTTTGTCATTGTCAAAAAAATTTGATTGCATAATTTCTTCTTAACATCCATATTCAAATTATGCCCGAAAGTATAAGGAGATCATGTCATAAAATCAAATCTTTAAGTACCATAAGATATTATTTAAATTAATAAATTTGCTCCTCCTTATTGTTTGTAAATTTCAACATAATTAATTATTAAATCTTATGTATTCAAAATTTCAAGTAAAATAGAAATCCAATCATGTAAATCTCACATATTTAAAATTCCTAATTTTCTTTTTAGCAAATAGCTCCTCATCTAATAAAGGTTTTTTATAATAAAAGTATTTAAATTTGTTACTATAAAATATCATTTTTGTCTCTCCCTTAGTCACTATTAAAGTAGCAATTAAGAAGTTTATGTAAAGTTCATATTAAAAGTATTCATGTAAAGATTTCAAGTTTCATCTTCTAAACTTGTCAAAAATCATGATAATAACTTATTCAAGTTCAAATCATCAAATCATCAAAATCACTTTCATAGTTAAAGAGATTCATAAAAAATAATATAATCAATTCATTAATCTCTTTTTAAAAAATTATAAGATAAAGAAATTTTTAAAAAAATGTATTTCATTTTTATTTTGATACAAATATATCTTTGTCTTTTAAGCCAAATAAAAACAAGCATCATCATTTAAAACTGAAAAAGAACTTTCATTATGGCAAAGATCTATAAACCATAAATTATAAAGATCATCATGTATAATTTCAAAATATCAACTCATTACGCATGATCACTATGCATCATTAAATCATCAAACATGGATTCATTGAATATAAAGCATCTTCAATCAAAAATTCAACCAATCTCAATTCCAACATTTAGATGAATCTAACTCTTTACTCATATTGCAAGGAGTTGATAAACTTATTTCAAAAAGTTTTATTTATTTCAAGTCTCAATTCAAGAATGATCAAATTTTCAATCATGCAACATATTTCAAGTCCATCTAATATAACATTCAAATCAATCATTAAACTTATTTTAGAAGATCATAGTTTATTTAGAATGATCTTTAGTCATAACCATGATAAACATATACTCATATAAAAGGATATTTGTTTGGATAAATATCTTTGGGAGTCAAGATGGTTATTTTATATATATAATACCTTTTAAATCATAGAAACTAATATATCATCAAACAAAAACTCATTTTCATAAATTTCAATATGAATAATTTTTTTATTAACAATAACTTGGGTTCTTTTAGTTTTCGTCTTAGTATGCTCCAGTTATGCATTATCAATTAAGGTTATGATAAGATAAATCACTTTCAAGTGGAGTAATCACAACAAGATATTTTTCAAACAAAATCCAATGATTTTTCTATGTTGAATGAATTTATCATGTTATCAAGAAATCTTTTTAAAGAAAAATAATTTTATATATGATTTTTAGGTTCAAAATTAACACAATTCATCAACATAAGTCAATACAATTATAGAAATCAATACAATAATTATCATCAAAATCTTCCTTTGATACATATGACTTTTATTCAAGATAACTAAACTTTCTTTGTTCTAATTATAGCAAGCAACGAAAGGGTTACGCACAATCATAATAAAGATTTATTTTTATTTTTAATAATTTATCTTATTAGAATTTAGGCTAGTCAGCATGAAAAAGTCTTAGATCTCAAGTTATATATCTTGAGCATTTAAAGCATTATTCGGGGCTTCTAGCTTTAATTTAGAGATAAACCTATAAGAAAGATATTTTTGATTTAGGTACTCATTTTATATTGGGTTCTTCATAAAGAACTTTATCTTTCTTTTCTAATCATTTTTCATTATATGAAATTCCCTTGGGAGCCTAAACTAATTGGTGTGGACTATATTTTTTTAAATATACATTCGTTTTCTTATGTCCTATTTTTTCACAAAAATTATATTTGATTTTTGGTGGCACATTTAAGGTAGTTTATTTAACAAATATGGTTGGTTTTGTTGAATGTTACTAACAAAACCTATGCCATTTTTTATATTAATATGACCCTTATTGATATTTCAAAATTTTCTAATGTTGTCTCAAGTATAATGTTCTCTTCTTTAACATTATTAAGCATATCACATTTAAAACATGGGTTATATGATACTAGTGAATCATGCATTTAATCAAGTCTACTAACTAACAAATCATGATCATTCTTAAGCAATTTAAAAGATTTACTAAGTTTTCTATACTCATCAAACAAATCATGAAATATATTTAATAATTAATTTTAAAAGAAAATACTTAATGAATCACTAACCTCATTGTCGATGGCCATAAGTGTGAGATTCTCCACTTCTTGGTTGTGTACTTCATCTTCGGAGCGCCTCAGCTTCTTGTGTTCATAGCAAGAGGTTTTGTCTAATTTAAGTTTATGTTTTTGGTTTTTGTTCATTAATTTTTCTAATTCATTTATCAAGAGTGCAAGTTCAAGGTCCTGATAGAACCCTAGAAGGAGCTCTATAGAATTTGATCTGAGTAGGATCAGTCCTTGGAATAGCATAGGGGTTTCTCCCTCATAGAGTTAGCCAACAAGGCTGAAATAGAATTGATCTTGCTTGATAAAAGAGAGGGGGCGGCTACATAATTATATAGGGTTCTAAACCCTAGCCCATGGGATGCTCATCTAAGTAAAGTTACCCTTTTGCCCTCTTATAGCTGACCTAGCTGAGGGAAACCTTGGCCGACTAACCCAATAAAGGGGGCAACGACCATTAAGCCCTAAGGCCCCAATATAAACCCTCAACACATTTTTTTTTAGAGGATAGAAGTGGTTAGATGAGGTTTTCTTAAAATCCAACAGGGTTTTTATTGACTACTTCTAGGGTGATTAGGACTCAACCCTACTGGAGTCCTTTCAAGCTTGCCCTATTTAAATCAGCATTATCCTCAAGGCAGAGGGTCCATACTGGGAACCGAGTCTTCAGCTCCTCGTAAGACTCCTACGTTATATCTTCGGATTGTAAATTATTTCACTTCACGAGTACTATATGCCGATAGTGCATCACAATTCTCCGATTAAGTATAGGTTTAGGTTAAACTTGAATCTCACATTCTCCCAATTTCGACTTTAGCAAGGATATGTGAAAGACAAGATGGATCTTAGCATCATCTGAGAGCTTTACTCTATATGTCATGACCCTAATACGCTCTATAATCTGATATGGTCCATAGAATCATGGAGATAGCTTCATCGATGCTCTGGTGTTGATTGATAGCTGCTTGTATGGTTATAGGCGAAGGTAGACCCAATCTCTTATAAAAAATTCTCACTTGCTCCGGTGAGTGTTTGCTTGTTGCATCATGCAGACTTGGGTGGTCGTTAGGTTATCCTTTAGCAACTGTAGAAGCTTGTCCCTATTAATTAAGTTTTAGTCGACCTGATCCACTTTGGTCACACCAATTACATATTTAGATATTACAAGGGGTGATCGACCATACAATACTGCATAGGGGTACATTTAGTTGATGAATGATAAGTTGTCTTGTACCACCATTCAGCCCAAGGAAGCCACCTTGTCCACTCTTTAGGCCAGTCATTGGTGAAGCACCATAAGTCTCGAGGCACCTGTTCACCACTTCTATTTGGCTGTCCATCTATGGATGATAAGTTGTGCCATCTTCAATTGGGTGCCTTATAGTTGGAAGAGCTCAGTCTAAAATTTACATGTAAACACCCTGTAACGGTCACTCACAATCAACCTTGGCATCCCATGTAATTTTATAATATTTTCTACAAAAAGTTGAGTAATACTGGCAGTGGTATAAGGATGTCTCACAACATAGAAATAAGTATATTTGGTTAGACGATCTTCCACCATAAAGATCGTGCTTTTACCTTGAGATTGTGGTAGCCCTTCGATGAAGTCCATGGAGATGTTAGTCTATGCTGAGTCGGTATAGCTAGTGGTTATAGTTTTCTTAGACTTGCCACCATTTCACCTTTTTGTTATTGGCATACATCACATTTAGATACATAATCATAAATTAATTATTTCGCATTTCTCTAAAAGAAGTTTTACTTCACTCTCTTATATGTTCTCAGAAATCTAGAGTGCCCTGCTGAAGGTGAAGAGTGCAACTCATGTAAAATAATTTTGATGCTAGGGGAAGAAGGAACAATCACAATTCGGTCTTTGTAGCACAGGTCCTTCGAATCCCAAGTGTAGTGGCCCATGGAATCGGGATTCTTTTCTAATTTTTCTATGCTGCCTTGAGTTTCTGGGTCACTCTTCCTCTCCTCTCTAATGTCTTTGAGGAAGTCAATAGAGGGAAGGGAGATGGCTGAAATTTCGGCTTGCCCCAATAGCCGAGATAGAGCATATGCAATAATGTTCTCTTTCCCCTTTCGATAAATAATGTCATAATCAAAGCCAAGAAGTTTAGTTACCCATCATTGTTGCTTTGAGGAAGATATATTCTACTCCAAAAAATACTTGAGGCTTCGATGGTTGGTCTTAATTTCGAAGCGTTGGCCGATCAAGTAGGGTCTTCACTTCATGACTACATGTATGATGGCAAGCAGTTTTTTATCATACACAGACAGTTTAAGATGGGAGGGAGACAAAGCCTTGTTAGTGTAAGCAAGAGATTAGTCATCTTTCATTAGAACAGCCCCAATTCCAACTCTGGACGCGTCGGCCTCAATCACAAAGGTGCGACTAAAATCAAGCAGTGCTAGGACCAACGTCATCATTATGGCTGCCTTGAGTCATTCAAAGGCTGTGGAAGCTTTATCTAACCATAATAAGGAGTCTTTCTTCAATAGGACATGAGTGAGGCACTGATCTTGTCATAATCTTTCATGAATTTCTGGTAGTAGCTCGTGAGCCCGAGGAAGCCGCGTAGCAATTTTATGTTTGTAGGTTTCGACCATCCTTGCATTGCTTTAATCTTTGTTGGGTCTACCGCCACTCCATCCTCTGATATAATGTGCCCTAGATACTCACTCCACTTTACGCTATAAAAAGCTGTAATTTGATTATTTAACATAAAGGGTATTCTCTTGAAGGATTGTTAGAACAATTCGTAAGTGTTGAAAATGTAAATCAAGTGTAGGGAGATAAATGAGAATATCATCAAAAAATACCAACATGAACATGCATAGAAACCTCCAGAAAATATCATTCATCAAGCTTTGAAAAGTAGAAGGAGCATTCATAAGTTTGAAGGGCATTACCAAAAACCCGTAGTGGCCATTACGTGTGCGGAATGTAGTTATCGGAACATCTTCAGCATATACCAGAATCTAATGATGGAGATCCAATTTAGTGAAGACTCAGGCTCCTTTTAGTTCATCCAAGAACTCATCTACTACCGGTATAGGGTATTTGTCTTTGACGGTGTTGGCATTTAAAGCCTAGTAATCAATGCATATCTATCATGTATTATCCTTCTTGCGCACTAGCAACACCAACGAGGAGTAAGGACTAGATCTTGGTCAAATCACTCCAGTGTCAAGCATCTCCTTAATGATGTCCTCAATCTCATCCTTCTGCTAGTGAGAATAGTAGTACAATCTCAAATTTGTTGGAGGTTTTCTTGACAATATAGGGATGCGATGATCATTTGACCAATTAGGGGGCAATCCATGCAGCTCCGTGAAAACATCCACAAATTCATCTAGCAATAGGGCAAGCTTAGGGAATTTTGCACTTTTTTCTCCTTTCATGGCTTCTAGATATGCATCAAAAATCCATCATTTGTTTTGTGTAGCACCTTCTCCATTCGTTGCGTCAAAATAGTGGAGATATGTCTCCCACGCTTGTCTTGCAATATGACCTATCTCCCTTTACAATAAAACATTATGATTAATTTAAAGAAATTCTAGGAGATGTCACTTAATATTATGAGTCATTCAATCCTAAGCACGGCTTCGTAGTCATCGATGGGTAGGAGGAAGAAATTGGCTACCACTTCTTAGTCTTATAGGAGCAATTTTACCCGCATCGTAATTGATGATTCGGTCGTTGGCAACCTTTACATTGAACTTGTTGCAACCTTTTATTTGAAGCACCATATGTGCAGCAACCTTATTGTTGAAGAAGTTATTGGTGCTACCCATATCTATAAGAACAATGATGGGTTGCTGTTTAAGGAATCCTTCAACTTTCATCATTTGTGGGTTGGAGTAGCTGGCCAGCGCATGCACTACATAGTCAGCCGGTTGGGGCTCTTCCTCTGTGGCTTCATCTTCGGGTTCAATACTTTCTTCAGATAGTTCGTTGTCCTCATCATCTACTAGTTTAATCATAAGGAGCTGACCATTTTGCAATAATGTTCTCACCTCCACGATTCATCATAGTGCCAGCACAATCCCCCTTGTTCTTCGTACTTCATAATTCAATCTTTCTTCCTGGATTCTTATGAAGGAAATTGTCGCCATAAGAGTGTACGGTTGTCACGCCTTTACTTCTCATCGAATCTCCAACTTTAGGCCCTCAATAAAAGTCAATAAAAGTTGCTTTTAAGACCAATCTATAGTTTGGTTAGATAAACATTCAAACCTTGTTTGGTATTCATATATTGTAGAGGTTTGTCGAATCTTCGCCAATTATCTGTCGAGGTTATCGAGATTGGTTGGTCCGAATCAATTTAATAGTCTTTCCTTGAATCGGTGCCAAGAGAGACCTCCATAGGTGTGCTCAAACCAATTGAACCATTGAATAACATCTCCCTCGAGGTGGATGGTAGCAATCTCCAACCTTGTAGAATCGACGGTTTGGTAGAACCGAAAATAGCGCTCGACGCACGGGATCCATCTGATCGGGTCTCCTTCTTCCCATCTAGGGAAGTCAACCTTCATGCATGGATTGTTTAGACCAGGAATGATGTGACCATGCTCTTGAGGATCATCTCGCAGATCTGAAGTTTCTCCTTGTTGCAATTTCTTCAAGTGAGGTGATTGGCCCATGCTGAATTCAGAGAAAAGGGATTGCATCTTCTCCTCTATACGGCTTTCAAAGGCTTCAAACTTGGTGTTAATGGCCTCCTACGATGCCATGGTATAGGCCTCTAGATTTGTAATGTTAAAGTCCCTTTTCTTTTATCATGTTAGGGGCATGAGAGTTTTTGAGGAAGAGGTGGCCGATTAGGTAGGTGGATCGGTTTGATAGAAGTAGGCTAGAGTTTAGGGCTGATTTGGGTGGCTGTTTGAGATTGATTTAAGGTGCGGTTTGGAGGGGTTCTTGGTAAGGATAGTAGGGTTTTAGATGAGAGAAATAGAGTCCAAAAACAATAGAAGACAATAGTCAAATCTGATAGAATTTGATAAAGAGAAGTGTTGCGATGTGCTGTCCTACCGAACAAATTTTACATTAGAGAAACGATGAATTCTAGACATAAATCTTAGAGGAAAACTCAAGAAAAATATACAAAACTCCTCAGTTCAGATGTGGTTAATATTACAGAGTAACAGTAGAGAAATAGGGGAAAAGATGGAGGACATATTCTTCGTCATATAAATTCCAGCAATATGTGATGAAGAATTAGGGCACAATAGAACTGGTTGTAGAAAGAATTCTTTTTAGAGATCAATCTTAGATGAGGGCTAAGACAATCTATGAAATCATATAACAATTTTGGCCAAAATAGGGGAGCATAAAATCATTTTTGAGAGGCAAATAGATGGCTAAAAATTTCTGCAGCATTTCGCCTTCGTAATAACAATAAAGTTTGTGATGGTTAAAATTTGTAGTAATGAAAGTATGGGAAAACCTCTTTAATGTGTTAGATAAAGGAATATCAGTAGCAAATAGGTGGGGGTGATAAAAATATACTAGATCTCCAATTTTAAACACAAGGAGCAGTAGCAGATTTATTTGGTCTGCGGCTTGGGTCGAAGGTGGAGGCGCGACACATATGGCAACATGAGCAGCAGGAATGTTGCTCTATTACTAGATGATAGAACCCCCAAAAGGAGCTCTATAAATTTTGATCTTTGAGGGAGATCAAGCCTTGGAATACTATAGGGGTTCCTCCCTCCTAAAACTCGGCACAAGACTAAATAAAAGATTGATCTTCCTTGATAAAAGAGAGGGGGCAGCTACATCATTATATAAGGTTCTAAACCCTAGCCCATGGGGTGCTTGCCTAAGCAAAATTACCCCTTTACCCTCCTATAGCCGACCTAGATGAGGAAAACACTGGTCGACCAGCATAGTAAAAGGGGCGATGGCCACTAAGCTCTAAGGCCCAAATCTAAACCCTAGCCACACTTCTTTATAGGATAAAAGTGGCTAGGTAAGGTTTTGCTACAATCCCACAGGGTTTTTATTGACATTTCTAGAGTGATTAGGACTTGATCCTACTGGAGTCCTATCAATTTAGGATTAACTAATGTTATTAATTGGTTGTCATCATCAAAAGGCGGAGATTATTAAATCTCATATTTTGATGATGAAATCAATTGATGAGTGTTTGATTTAACAAGGTTGTTAGAGTTGATTAATGTAGGATTAACTATGATAGAGAGATTATTACAATCAAAAGTTTGGCCAGAGTCAAGTCTAAGCATACGACTGCGGTTCGAACAATGTAGTAGGGAACTCGCTTAGAGTATATCGGGAGCTTACCGAGGGCATCAGGAGCTTGCCTAGATTGTGCAAGGGAGTTCATCGAAAGAAGACCGAGACTTACCGGTATCGGGGTTAGCCGAAAGGCTTGTTAGGAGTTGGGAAGGTCTTGAAGTGGATTTGTGGTAATGTTGATTGTAATTAATCAAGTTATAGTTAGCATCATGCATGTTTAACCATGACAATGAAAAAGAGTTACATATCAGACATGGACTTAGGATCAAGCTTAGGCATCGGGCCAAGGATTGGATGATATGGTGGGAGCTCATCGGGAGTTTATCGGGAAGATCGCTAGGAACACGTCGGGAGATCACTAGAGGAAGATCGCGAGACTCACCATAGTGTCACGGATAACAATGTAAACAAGGTGTTCGATGAAATGCTTGTGTTAGTCCGTGTCCTTCGGTTTAGGTACATATCTTGTACAACAAGAAGCGGGCTTGCAGTAGGCTTGGAAGCCCTAGTTTGATTTACTTTTGGCCATGTTTGGCTTGTAAATACAAGTGTGTCTTATAAGTACTTGTGGGGGCTTCGGTCTGTAGTGGACCATTATCCTTTGTGTGCAACCTCTCTGAGTTTGTAATGTCCATGGGTGTAACTTGTATTTTGGCTTTATAAAGTGTTTTTCTTGAGCCGTTGCTTGTGGATCCCATGGGAGTTGCTTCTTCCGCCCGTTTTCTCTTTTTGTAAGTCTGGGATTTTAGGAGATCTCGGGAGGGCTGACCTTTGCGGACGGACACGCATGGGTGCCGCACGGCTTAGGCAGAATCAGCTAAGCCCGTGACAATGTGGTATCACAGTGGGACAAGCACACGCAGAAACACTTGCCATACAAATGTGGGGGACCTAGCTAGGCTGTGTGGAGGACAGCCAGCCCGCGTAACCGTTTGGGGGAAACGGACATTGAGATGTAGGGAAAGGAGTCGCAGAGGAGCGGGCATCCTGGTTTGGCATTCAAGGAATAGCCAACCCCTTTGCGCGAGGGGCACCACGAGGACAAACAAGCGAAGAAGAATGCGTAGCACACAAAGATTGGGATGGTTGAGTTTGAGCTATAGCTCAACGTTGGCAACTAAACTTGACGGTGCTTAAGGCAAAAGCAGGGTGCTTAGTGAAAGATGAGACCGTGCAAGGTGGGATGTGTTGTGTAACGACCGAAAGAGTTATGCAAAGCTCACGAGGTGAGGGAATTGCTAACTCAAGGATTCGGAACTCATGCAAGGGCTTGTACATGGATGAGAGTGTTCGTGGCCATCCCAAGGCGCGATTAGAACTCGGCGCCATGGAGCATCAGAACTTTCTCTTCAACATGGAAAGGATATGTCCGTAGGTGGCTGAAATGTGCAACAAATTCAGCATGTTGCTAGACCTTGAAGGGTGTAGTGGAGACTGTATTGGAGAAGGGTCGCAATCTAGCAAGTACATTTGTGGGGGCAGAACAAAGCTTGAGTTCAGCAAGACGGAGTAGTCCAAAGGGGATGATGGTCCAAACTTCCAAAGGGAAGTATGTAAAGAGAAAAGTTGCTCGAGGAGATATCCGTGAGGGATAAGTCCTAGTTCTCTAGTGGGAGAATCATGTGCGATCGCACATATTGAGGAAGAGTTTCGTGGTTATATCTTCATAAAGCTCAACGGACCGAGTGAGCGACGAAGAGTTGTCGCATGATCTCGAAGGAGGTAATGCATTTCGAGATCAAGTGGGGGAGCAATCCAAGGCAACATCATATGAAGGCACACTTAGAGTCGAGGTAGAAATCGAACTCAACAGAGGGCTGACCCGTGGAATGGTGGACGTGAGGGCCACTATCAACTCAGTGCAAATCGAGGAGCAGAGCGACTTGGGTGGAACTCGGTGAAGTATCCAAGCCGCATGATGGGAGTCGACATAGAAGATGGAACATGGAGCGGAGGCACAGAGCTTTCCTTAGACAGAGGTCAAGGGCATGAACTCTTGTAGAGGCAAGAGTGGGATCATGTCATTCCATGGGTTCTTCATTCTGATGGGACAGACTTATTTTGCATGGTGCCAAAGATGAAGGGAGCTTCAAGGCACATGCAAGCTACCTTAGAGATGCATTTGATGGAGTAACTAAGGTGATTCAACTTGGAGGCAAAGTTAGGATCATGAGACCTTAGTACGGGCAAGAGGACGCAGAGGCGGGTACTCTTGAAGAATATGCCACAGTGTTGCCGTTCGTTGTCGAACAAGAGGTGCATAGCAAGATTGTGCCGGTAGGGATAGAGGCCCAAGATCCGGACAATGGTGCACCCACTCTAGCAAGTCGGGGACTTGGAGCTACTAGGCGATGGATCCTAGAGCTATGCTTCCCGGAGTAACCCAGAGTGAGGGGGACGAAGGAATTGCTAAGGAGCGAACTAAAAGTCGGAGATGGCAGAGGCCCTACGATGTGTTGGCAGAGGCCACACGTGGAGAAGTCGTAGTCCGAGTTCATCACACGAGAATCAGTATGCAATGGAGATGTCACCAGGAGGCGACATGGTGCAGCGGGTCATGGTGGAATAGTTCGTGGCAATGCAATAGAGGCAATCTTGTCCCGTGAGGGACAAAATCATGCGGAGGTATGACCAGGAGTTACTGGGAGCTCCACTTTGGTGTATGACACAACAAGAAGAAGGGCTATGGATTCAAGGAGTGAATGTAGTACCGCAGGCGGGTCTTCGTGTGTGCATCAAAGCTTGCATTGGATGAAAGCCTTAGTCATCAGATATGGGAGCAGATACCACCGAGGAAGAAGTCCAAGTGCACGTGCAGTGAGTCCCAAGGAGGGGACATGATCATCGAATGATCGAGCTGGAGCTCCACTGGTGAACAATGCAACGGCAAGAAGGGCTGGATTCAAGGAGTGAATGCCACGCATCGCAGAGGTCTTCCGTGTATGCATCAAGCTTGCATCGATGAAAGCCTTGGTCGTCGATATGGTACCACCAAGGGAGTAGTCGATTGCAAGTAGTGAGTCCCATGGAGGGACTTGATTAACTGGAGCAGCTTGGAGAGTTGGATCGCTGCTCACATTCGCTAAGGGAGCCCGGCAAGTCGAGGACAAGGCCGAGTGTAACGTTGCTACCAAGGAAGCTAAGGAGAACGGCGTGAGCCTACAACAAGATGGCGGAGGCCATGCATGAGAGTTCTGTCTCTCCATCGACCAAGGAGAACTGCTAGGAGGACACAGTGGTGTCGGCGGTGGTCGAAAGGGGCGAGGAAGCGACGATGAGTCCAACAGGCTCACTACCCAAAAGAAAAACGCTTAGAGAGGAGGTGGACTGAGGAGCTCCACATAGAGGCAGATCTACCGATCGCGAAGGAAGGGATGAAGATGCAAGGTAACGGATAGTAGTGATATGGGCTTGACCATGGTATCAGCGGGACTTCCGTGAAGTCATCGATCCCTTGCTCTCATGAAGGAACAACATTGGTCGTAAAGGGGCCAAGGAGGTGGAGAGTGCAAAGGCAAACTCAAGTACCAAGACGAGGCGTAGGCGAGGCCAAGAAACTTCATAAGACCGATGTCGATGTGCTTCTCATCCAGATAGCAAATTAAGGGACTTGGGTTGATGCAGAGTGCTCGACCAAGGAACAAGACATGGTATTGTACCTTTCTACTCAAGAGGAGTAGGCGGCAAAGGTGATGGAGAAGTCGGTACAACCCCAAAGGCGACTAGATCTATCAAAGACTTACTCCAAGTTGCGGGACTCCAAGTTGGAGTAAACTTTTACTCTTTTCGGGCAAAACTTCTTGCATTCCAGAAGTTCAATGGCAGTAGGAAGGCGAATCACAGTAGCTAACCCAACGCAAGGAGTGCAACCACTTCAAGTGCTTCAGAAGTGTGAGCAAAGAGCAGGCGAATGTTAGTACCCAGCTCAATGCATGAAGTACAAACTCAAGGAGGCAGGAGAAATCAAGTAACCTTTGCCAGGCGAAATTGAGTAACCTTTGCCTTCTCAACTCGAGAGAATGGGCGAAACCGAAAGTTCTCTTAACTCGAGGAAGTGAGCGGCCAAGCAAACTTTTACACTTTTCGCAAAACTTCTTGCATTCCGGTTCAATGGTGGGAAGGTGAATCACCGTAGCTAACCCAACGCAAGGAGTGCAACCACTTCAAGTGCTTCAGAAGTGTGAGCAAAGAGCAGGCGAATGTTAGTACCCAGCTTAATGCATGAAGTACAAACTCGAGGAGGCAGGCGAAATCAAGTAACCTTTGCCAGGCGAAATTGAGTAACCTTTGCCTTCTCAACTCGAGAGAATGGGCGAAACCGAGTACCCCAGTCCTCTTAACTCGAGGAAGTGAGCGATGCCAAGCAAACTTTTTACACTTTTCGGGCAAAACTTCTTGCATTCCAGAAGTTCAATGGCAGTGGGAAGGTGAATCACAGTAGCTAACCCAACGCAAGGAGTGCAACCACTTCAAGTGCTTCAGAAGTGTGAGCAAAGAGCAGGCGAATATTAGTACCCAGCTTAATGCATGAAGTACAAACTCGAGGAGGCAGGCGAAATCAAGTAACCTTTGCTAGGCGAAATTGAGTAACCTTTGCCTTCTCAACTCGAGAGAATGGGCAACCGAGAATTCAGTTCTCTTAACTCGAGGAGGTGAGAGAAGCCACCTTACCTTCTCAACTATGAAAAGAATGGGTCAAGTCGAGTATCCTAGTTCTCTTACTTATCCAAGCAGGGGAGCTCTGCACAAGTTCAGTGACCCTTCAAAGAAAGCTTAAGGAAGACAATGGTTGTCAAATCCTCACCGTTGGTGATCACTACTATTGAGAGTAGTTTCTCCACTTCATTTCCCAATTGACTAAGAGGGAGTGATGCGAACATAATTAGAAGTGACAACTAACAGCGGAAGAAGGTTCAATGGGTAAATATTATGGAGAAAGGACCTTAAAAACTTCAAAGTCTGTGAGGCGATGCTCGTTAAAGCTCCAACAAGCATCTACCCAGTTCAAGCAATATGAGTATATCGCGACACCGGCACATCATAAGGTCTTTTCCTTCATCGAGGGATCCGCGAGAACCAACAAGGATCAAGACAACTTGCCAACCCCACACCAGATTCAGTCATTGGTGAGTTGAAGCAGCATGGCGGATTGGAGTTCGACTACTCAACAACAACGGCGGAGAGCGGCTAGGAGCCAAAGGGGCATGTTGCAACCAAAGCAGAAGATTAAAGATTCAGAATGCGTGGAGATGCACGTTTATGGTTCGACGAGGACGTCAAGGAATAAGTGGGGAGAATGTCACGGACAACAATGTAAACAAGGTGTTCGATGAAATGCTTGTGTTAGTCCGTGTCCTTCGGTTTAGGTACATATCTTGTACAATAAGAAGCGGGCTTGCAGTAGGCTTGGAAGCCCTAATTTGATTTACTTTTGGCCAAGTTTGGCTTGTAAATACAAGTGTGTCTTATAAGCACTTGTGGGGGCTTCAGTCTGTAGTGGACCATTATCCTTTGTGTGCAACCTCTCTGAGTTTGTAATGTCCATGGGTGTAACTTGTATTTTGGCTTTATAAAGTGTTTTTCTTGAGCCGTTGCTTGTGGATCCCATGGGAGTTGCTTCTTCTGGCTCGTTTTCTCTTTTTGTAAGTCTGTGGGATTTTAGGAGATCTCGGGGAGGGCTGACCTTTGCGGACGGACACGCATGGGTGCCGCAAGGCTTAGGCAGAATCAGCTAAGCCCATGATAATAGGGAATGCCGAAGGTTGTCGAATTACGGGAGTGAGGTCATTAAGCTTGGTGGTCATGTATGATTGTAATCCTTAAGTCATAAGTTAAGATTGAGTCCTAAATGAGTGTGATTTGGAAGGAATCTACATCAACTCAACAAGGCAACTGGGTCCACTATGGGGTTTGATTGAGCTCAGGTTAAGCTTAATTAGTTGACTAAAGAATTGGTCAATGTCAGGTTTATGTCAGAATTCAAAAAGTAGAGGGAACCAATTTTTCGGAGATTCCAATAGCTAAACCGCCAGTGAGTGATACCGCCACCACCTAGGATTTCGAGTGGCTATCAGCAACTGAATCGCCTAGGCTGAGCGGCTGAACTACCCATATCTTGGATTCTAGGTACATGGTTGACCCGCCGAGGCCAGTGGCTGAACCACCTGTACTCGGATTTTTTGGGTATATTTGAATTTTTCCTCCAAAATTTTGAAGCCATTTGGGGCTATCAATACCCCAAGTTTTTTTGCATTCTATACAATAATTTTGGGGATTACATTCTATGAAAAAATTATGTGTGAATTGTAAAAAAAAGAAAAGGGGAAGGGAAAAAGCTTAGAGTTAGAAAAATTCTTGAAGTTTCTCTTGTAAGCTCAAGTATAAGGGTTCGGTCTTCACCCAAAGAAGATCCGTAGTGGACGTCGGTGTGCCTCACGGAGGAGGACTTGGGAGTGGACATAGGCCGGTTAGTGCCGAACCACTATAAAACTATGAGTTCCTTTTTGCTTACCTTGTTTACTACCTTTGTATTGATGCTTCCGATCTTATTTAAATTTTGAAAGCAAAGCTTTAAAATCAAGTACTTTATTTACGACATTGCCAACTCCTTATTTGGATTTGCTTGTTCTTTTTTGTATTGTCTCTAAGTAAAAAACATAGCATTTCTCTATAAGATTAAATTACTTTACTTGAATTAAAAGCTTCAGATTTTTCTCTCTTGCTTCAAGCAAAAAGTGCTGAGTGAATAGTTCGCGGCAATGCAATACAGGCAATCTTGTCCCGTGAGAGATAAAATCATGCAGAGGTATGATCAGGAGTTACTGGGAGCTCCACTTTGGTGTACGACACAACAAGAAGAAGGGCTATGGATTCAAGGAGTGAATGTCGTAGTACCGCAGAGGCGGGTCTTCATGTGTGCATCAAAGCTTGCATTGGATAAAAGCCTTAGTCATCAGCATATGGAAGCTGTATACCACCGAGGAAGAAGTCCAAGTGCACGTACCAGTGAGTCCCATGGAGGGGGACATGATCATGTGAATGATCAGGAGCTATTGGGAGCTCCACTTCGGTGAACAATGCAACGACAAGAAGGGCTGTGGATTCAAGGAGTGAATGTCATAGTACCGCAGAGGCGGGTCTTCCATGTGTATGCATCGAAGCTTACATCAGATGAAAGCCTTGGTCGCAAGATATGGCGTGTACCACCGAGGGAGTAGTCGATTGCAAGTACCAGTGAGTCCCATGGAGGGACTTGATTAACCGGAGTAGTTGAAGAGTTGGATCTTTAGTGCTCACATTCGCTAAGGGAGCCCGCAAGTCGAGGACAAGGCCGAGTAAGCGAATGTTGCTACCAAGGAAGCTAAGGAGAATAGAATCGAGCTCGCAACAAGATGGCGGAGGCCATGCATGAGAGTTGTAGTCTGCTCTCCATCGACCAAGGAGAACGCTAGGAGGACATAGTGGTGTCGGGGTGGTCGAAAGGAAGCGACGAGTCCAACGGCTCATACCCAAAAGAAAAGCGTCGGTTAGAGAGGAGGTGGACTGAGGAGCTCCACGCATAGAGGCAGATCTACCGATCGCGAAGGAAGGGATGAAGGTAACGGATAGTAGTGCTATAGGCTTGGCAGCGCCATGGTACGGGACTTCCGTGAAGTCATCGATCTCTTGCTCTCATGAAGGGACAACATTGGTCGTAAAAGGGGCCAAGGAGGTGGAGAATGCAGAGGTAAACTCCAAGTACCAAGACGAGGCAGAAGGGCAGAGGCCAAGAAACTTCATAAGACCGATGTCGATGGGCTTCTCATCTAGATAGCCGAAATTAACGGACTTCGGGTTGATGCAGGAGTGCTCGACCAGGGAACGAAGTAGGCAGTACATGGTATTGTACCTTTCTACTCAAGAGGAGTAGGCGGCAAAGGCGATGGAGAAGACGGTACAATCCCAAAGGTGACCAGACCTATCTAAAACTTCTTGCATTCTAGAAGTTCAATGGTAGTGGGAAGGTGAATCACAGTAGCTAACCCAACGCAAGGAGTGCAACCACTTCAAGTGCTTCAGAAGTGTGAGCAAAGAGTAGGCGAATGTTAGTAACCAGCTCAATGCATGAAGTACAAACTCGAGGAGGCAGGCGAAATCGAGTAACCTTTGCTAGGCGAAATTGAGTAACCTTTGCCTTCTCAACTCGAGAGAATGGGTGAAACCGAGTACCCTAGTTCTCTTAAGTTGAGGAGGTGAGCGAAGCCAAGTAAACTTTTTACACTTTTCGAGCAAAACTTCTTGCATTCCAGACGTTCAATGGCAGTGGGAAGGTGAATCACAGTAGCTAACCCAACGCAAGGAGTGCAACCACTTCAAGTGCTTCAGAAGTATAAGCAAAGAGCAGGCGAATGTTAGTAACCAACTCAATACATGAAGTACAAACTCGAGGAGGCAAGCAAAATCAAGTAACCTTTACCAGGCGAAATTGAGTAACCTTTGTCTACTCAACTCGAGAGAATGGGGGAAACCGAGTACCCCAGTTCTCTTAACTCGAGGAGGTGAGCGAAGCCACCTTACCTTCTCAACTACGAAGAGAATGGGTGAAGTCAAGTATCCCAGTTCTCTTACTTATCCAAGCAGGGGAGCTCTGCACAAGTTCAGTGACCTTTCAAAGAAAGCTTATGGAAGACAATGGTTGTCAAATCCTCACCGTTGGTAATCAATGCTATTGAGAGTAGTTTTTCCACTTCATTTTCCAATTGACTAAGAGGGAGTGATGCGAACATACTTGGAAGTGACAACTAACAATGGAAGAAGGTTCAATGGGTAAACATTATGGAGAAAGGACCTTAAAAACTTTAAAGTCTGTGAGGCGATGCTCGTTAAAGCTCCAACAAGCATCTACCCAGTTCAAGAAATATGAGTATACTATGATACTGGTACATAATAAGGTAGGTCTTTTCCTTCATCAGAGGGATCCGCGAGAACCAACAAGGATCAGCACAACTCAGCCAACCCCACACCAGATTCAGTCATTGGTGAGTTGAAGCAGCATGGCGGATTAGAGTTCGATTACTCAACAACAGCGGCGGAGAGCAGCTAGGAGCCAAAGGGGCATGTTGTAGCCAAAGCAGAAGATTAAAGATTCAGCAGAATGTGAGGGGATGCAGCGTCTATAGTGGCTTCGACGAGGACGTCGAAGGAATAAGTGGGGGAGAATGTCACGGACAATAATGAAAATAAAGTATTCGATGAAATGCTTGTGTTAGTCCGTGTCCTTCAGTTTAGGAACGTGTCTTGTACAATAAGAAGCGGGCTTGCAGTAGGCTTAGCAGCCCTAGTTTGATTTGCTTTATGGTCAAGTTTGGCTTATAAATACAAGTGTGTCTTATAAGCACTTGTGGGGACTTCGGTCTGTAATGGACCATTATCCTTTGTGTGCAACCTTTCTGAGTTCGTAATGTCCATGGGTGTAATTTGTATTTTAACTTTATAAAGTGTTTTCTTGAGTAGTTGCTTGTGGATCCCATGGAAATTGCTTCTTCTGGCCCGTTTTCTCTTTTTATAAATCTGTGGGACTTTAGGAAATCTCGGGGAGGGCTGACCTTGGCGGACGGACACGCATGGGTGCCGCACGGCTTAGGCAAAATCAGCTAAGCCCGTGACAATGTGGTATCGAGCGGGACAAGCACACGCAGAAACACTTGCCATACAAATGTGGGGACCTAGCTAGGGTGTGGAGGACAGACATGTAATCGTTTGGGGTAAACGGACATTAAGATGTAGGGAAAGGAGTCGCTCAGAGGAGCGGGCATCCTGGTTTGGCATTCAAGGAATAGCCAACCCCTTTGCGCGAGAGGCACCACGAGGACAAGCAAGCGAAGAAGAATGCGTAGCACACAAAGATTGGGATAGTTGAGTTTGAGCTATAGCTCGATGTTGGCAACCAAACTTGATAGTGCTTAAGACAAAGCAGGGTGCTTGGTGAAAGATGAGACCGTGCAAGGTGGGAGGTTTTGTGTAACGACCGAAAGAGTTATGCAAAGCTCACAGAGGTGAGGGGAATTACGAACTCGAAGGATTCGGAACTCATGCAAGGGCTTGTACACGAATGATGAAGTGTTTGTGGCCATCCCAAGGTGCGATTAGAACTCAGCGCCATGGAGCATCAGAATTTTCTCTTCGACATGGAAAGGATATGTCCGTAGGTGGCTGAAATGTGCAATAAGTTCCGCATGTTGCTAGACCTTGAAGGGTGAAGTGGAGATTGTATTGGAGAAAGGTCTCAATCTAGCAAGTACATTTGTGGGGGCAGAACAAAGCTCGAGTTCAGCAAGATGGAGTAGTCTAAAGGGGATGATGGTCCCCGAAACTTCCATTGGGAAGTATGTAAAGAGAAAAGTTGCTCCAGCAGGACAGATATCCAGGAGGGATAAGTCCTAGTTCTCTAGTGGGAGAATCATGTGTAACGGACTGCACATATTGAGGAAGAGTTTCTCAAGGTTATATCTCCATAAAGCTCAACGGACCGAGTGAGCGACGAAGAGTTGTCGCATGATCTCGAAGGAGGTAATGCATTGGTGGATGCATTTCAAGATTAAGTGGGGGAGTAATCCAAGGCAACATCATATGAAGGCACACTTAGAGTCGAGGCAAAAATCGAACTCAACAGAGGGCTGACCCGTAGAATGATGGACGTGAGGGCCACTATCAACTCAGAGCAAATCGAGGAGCAGAGCGACTTGGGTGGAACTCGGTGAAGTATCCAAGCCGCATGAAGGGAGTCGACATAGAAGATGGAACATGGAGCGGAGGCACGGAGCTTTTCTTAGACAGAGGTCAAGGGCATGAACTCTTGTAGAGGCAAGAGTGGGATCATGTCGTTCCATGGCTTCTTCATTCGATGGGATGACTTATTTTGCATGGTGACAAAGATGAAGGGAGCTTCAAGGCACATGCAAGCTACCTAAGATACATTTGATGGAGTAACTAAGGTGATTCAACTTGCGGAGGCAAAGTTAGGATCATGAGACCTTAGTACGGGGCAAGAGGACGCAGAGGCGGGTACTTTTGAAGAATATGCCACAGTGTTGCCATTATAGTTGTCAAGAATAGGAGGTGCATAGCAAGATTGTGTTGGTAGAGGATAGAGGCCCAAGATCCAAACAATGGTGCACCAACTCTAGCGAAGTCAGAGGACTTCAAGAGCTACTAGGCGACAGACTATCCTAGAGCGAACTAAAAATCGGAGATGGCGGAGGCCCTACGATGTGTTGGCAGAGGCCACACGTGGAGAAGTCGTAGTCCGAGTTCATCACACGAGAATCTGTATGCAATGGAGATGTCACCAGGAGGTGACATGGTGCAGCGGATCGTGGTGGAATAGTTCATGGCAATGCAATACAGGCAATCTTGTCCCGTGAGGGACAAAATCATGCGGAGGTATGATCAGGAGTTACTGGGAGCTCCACTTTGGGGGCTGTGTACCACCGAGGGAGTAGTCAGATTGCAAGTACCAGTGAGTCTCATGGAGGGGACTTGATTAACTGGAGCAGTTGGAGAGTTGGACTGCTTCAGTGCTCACATTCGCTTAAGGGAGCCCGGCAAGTCAGAGGACAAGGCCGAGTAAGCGAACGTTGCTACCAAGGAAGCTAAGGAGAATAGAATCGGCGCGAGCCCTGCAACAAGATGGTGGAGGCCATGCATGAGAGTTGCAGTCTGTCTCTCCATCGACCAAGGAGAACTGCTAGGAGGACATAGTGGTGTCGAAGTAGGTGGTCGAAAGGGGCGAGGAAGCGACGACGAGTCCAACGGGGCTCAGCTACCCAAAAGAAAAGCGTCGGTTAGAGAGAGGTGGACTCGGAGGAGCTCCACAGTGCCATAGAGGCAGATCTACCGATCGCGAAGGGATGAAGGTGCAAGGTAACGGATAGTAGTGCTATGGGCTTGGCAACGCCATGGTACCGTAGATGCGGCTTCCGTGAAGTCATCGATCTCTTGCTCTCATGAAGGGACAACATTGGTTGTAAAAGGGGCCAAGGAGGTGGAGAATGCAGAGGTAAACTCTAAGTACCAAGACGAGGCAGAAGGGCAGAGGCCAAGAAACTTCATAAGACCGATGTCGATGGGCTTCTCATCCAGATAGCCGAAATTAACGGACTTCGGGTTGATGCAGGATTGCTCGACCAGGGAACGTAGTAGGCAATACATGGTACTATACCTTTCTACTCAAGAGGAGTAGGCAGCAAAGGTGATGGAGAAGACGGTACAATCCCATAGCGACCAGACCTATCAAAAACATCTTGCATTCCAGAAGTTCAATGGCAGTGGGAAGGTGAATCACAGTAGCTAACCTAACACAAGGAGTGCAACCACTTCAAGTGCTTCAGAAGTGTGAGCAAAGAGTAGGCGAATGTTAGTAACCAGCTCAATGCATGAAGTACAAACTCGAGGAGGCAGGCGAAATTGAGTAACCTTTGCTAGGCGAAATTGAGTAACCTTTGCCTTCTCAACTCGAGAGAATGGGCGAAACCGAGTACCCCAGTTCTCTTAACTCGAGGAGGTGAGCGAAGCCAAGTAAACTGCTACTGATGTTGGACCGGAGGAATAGGATGCGCCCACTATAGAGGCCACGAGGGAGCCTCGTGAGGAGTTATAAATCAGGACCTGGAGACATGAAGTTTATCCTTAAGGACAAGGCTGATTTGAAGAGGACGAGTCTGTTAGGACCCTAGCTGAGTTGGGTCCTAGTCGATTTAGTTGAGTCCTTAGATTGGGCCTTATTGGCTAATCCAGACCTAACATTAGGTAGCTAAGAGAAGATTTGAGTCTATTGTAATAACTCAGCCCAAATCCTAGTAGGGTTAGGACTCGACTGAACTGGAGTTTGATTAGGAGTCCGAGTTTGATACGGGTTAGAGTCAATTGAGTCATGAATGTAATAAACTCTAATCTAGCCACCACCCTCTAGTAAAGGAGTGGTTGGCTAGGGTTAGGGAGGAGTCCTTATGGGATGGGAGTCTCCTAGCCACCTCCTCCTCTTAAGAGAGGCTGGCTAGGGCAAGAGGGGGAGAGTCTCATGTAGCTTGGACTCCCTCTAGGATGGAATAAGAATAAAATTAGGAGTTGGAGACCCCTACAGCCACTAGCCACATCATGGGTAGGAGTTGAGGGGAAGAGGAGTCTTGGTTTAGCAGGAGTCTTAGTTTACTTGAAGTAGAAGTTACTTAGAAGTCGAAGTTTCTTGTAGTAGGAGTTCTATTAGGAGTTAGGGCTTAGAAACCCTATAAATAGCTTGTATTCTCCCCTCTTTTCATCATTAATAGATCAATATTATTTTTGGCCTTCGTGCAAAAAACCAAGGAGGGAGGATCCCTATAGAGATCACCCCAAGCTTAGAATCCATAAGGGTTCTAACATAAGGGTTAGGATTCAGTTGAACTGGAGTTTGGTTAGGAGTTAGAGTTGGATTTAGGTCGGAGTCAAGCAAGTCAAGCTTATAATCAACTCAATGGGCAACCCACCTTGATGAGGGGAAGCCGAATAGGGTTAAGAGGAGGTGGCTAGGGTTTGTGATGAGAGTATTTCACTTGAAGTTAGAGTTTCATTAAGAGTTGAAGTATTAGTTTACTTGGAGTATGAGTCATATTATGAATTAGGGTTTTGAGACCCTATATAAAGCATGTAGTCACCACTATTTTGGAAGCAATCAATATATCTTTTCTCAGCCTTCATGGTTGACTACCATGGAGGTTAAAACCCGTATAGAGTTCCAATGAGGGTTGATCTCCGTAGGAGGTCAACCCAAGCTTAGAATCCTGCGGGATTCTAAAACAACGACAGCAACCGAGGAAGATGGTAGTGATAGCAACTAAAGTAGATGGCAATGGTAGCAACTTGATAGAACACCACAGGACAAGGACTCTATCGTAGATGGAGATAGAAAAGGAGGATAAACAATCACTTCGAGGGGATTGGCCTCTTAGATCACTTCGAGGGGATATGTCTCCTAGGGTTTTTAACTTTTGGCTAAAACTAGACTTCTTCATTGATTGATTGATAGCAGAGTTTACACTATTATTTATAGGGCCCTACCAAGAGTCCCCCTAGGCTTGAACTCAAAGTCCCACTAAACATAGATTCTTAACAAACTGATAGAAATCAAATAAACTACTAATCAAAAATAATAACCGACACCACCCTAACTAAAGATGATAACTAACTCGATTGAGCTCACCCAACCCATAACTGACTTTGACTGATAGATTAACATGACTAAACTTGAATTTATTGTGAATCGATGGACCTGACCCTGTTATGGTCTTATCAAATCCACCATCTCCAAATTAGCCTTGTCCTCAAGGCTGAGCAACATCAAACTTCGGGAGTACTTTGGTCCAAGATAGTTATCATACATCACTATCCTTTAATCAATCAAATAGGGTCTCCACTTAGTGTAAACAATGGGTCAATCTTCTAGTGCAGTAGTTATTATAGTCATCTGAGAACCCCTTTTCATATGATAGCTAGTGGTAATACCATATCTTCCTTTGAGGATCACCACTTCGAAGTCTTCCTAGGGCATAAAAAAGAATCAATAAGTGGTTGTTTTACCTTTGAGCACCTGTTATCATAAATTAGGATTCATCCATTAGTAATCTTGTCTTCGAATTTCATACAACCTTTGTGATTAGACTCCATATTGTCAATATTTTATTTCTCCTTAGCTAGTTCAATCATTAGAAGTTTATCATAGCCCTCACGATCAGACTCCACACTATTAATTTTTTATTCCTCTTTAGTTGGCTCGATCATCAAAAGCTATTCTTATTTGTGATTGTCTATGTTAACCACTTTGAAGTCATCCTTTATTATTTTTTTCTATCCATAGAAGTTTCTATTTGAGTGAGTGTCCATATTTATTTTTTCCTTCATGCATACTAGTGAATGATATGGTTGTTATCATGGTGCGGGGATAATAAGTTTTAACTTCACACTGAATCACGGGATTAAGTCTCTCAATAAATTTTCTCACCAATTGTATCTCAGAGCAATCTCGAGTTTGGTTCGACAAGCACTCAAATATGCTCTCGTACTCCTGTACTGTGAAAGTATGATGGATTATGACGATCTATGTTGAATCTCGAATTTTGATGATAAAATTGATGGGTTATTAATCTAACAAGGTTGTTAGAGTTGATTGATGCAAGATTAACTACGATAGAGAGAATATTACAATCAAAGGTTTGGCCAAAGTCAAGTGCAGGCATCGGGCCGGAGTGAGGATGATGCGGTTGGGAACTCGCCTGGAGTGCATCGGGAGCTCGCTGAGAGTATTAGGAGTTTGCTAAGATGGCGCAAGGGAGTTCACAGGAAGAAGATCGAGACTCGCCGGAAGATTATCGAAGGTAGTCAAAAAGCTTGATAGGAGTTGGGAAGGTCTTAAAGTGAATTTGTGGCCATGTTGATTATAATTAATTAAGTCATAGTTAGCATCATTAAGGTTTAACTACAATGGTGAAGAGGAGTTACAGACCAAACATGGATCCAGGATTAAGCCTAGGCATCAGGCCAAGGTTTGGATGATGTGGTGGGAGCTCGCCGGGAGTTCGCTGAAGGTATTGGAAAGATTACTAGGAACACACCAAGAGATCGTTAGAGGAAGATTGTGAGACTCACCGCAGAGAATGCCGGGGGTTGCCGGATTGCAGGAGTGAGGTTGTTAATTAAGCTTGATGGTCATGTATAGTTATAATCCTTAAGTCGTAGTTTAAGTTTGAGCCCGAATTGAGTGTGATTTGAAACAAATCTAAATCAACTCAAAGAGGCAACGAGGTCCACATTTAAGATTGGATTGAGCTTAAGTTGAGTTCAATTGGTTGACCTGAGAATTGGTCAACATAAGGTACAAGTTGGAACTCAGAAAATAGAGAGAACCACTTTTCCGAAAATCCCAGCGGTTGTACCACTGATGAGTGGTGGTTGTACCGTCGTCACCTAGGTTTTCGAGTGACTGATGATGGTTGGACCACCCAGGCTAGCGATTGTACCGCTTATACCCTATTTTTAGGGTTACTTTCGAAGGTTGCACCACTAACGTCGACGGTTGTACCGCTCATACCCTAATTTTTTTGGATATGTTTAAATTTTGGATCTAAATTCTAAACCCAATTGGGGCCTATAAATACACAAAGTTTTCTTGCATTTTCTACAATAATTTTGGGATAGAAATTCTATGAAAAAATTTGTATATGACAATTGTAAGAAAAAGAAAAGGGGAAGAGAGTGATCTATGAGTTTGTAAAATTCTTCTAAAGAGTCTCCCTTGTAAGCTCAAGTTTCTAAGGGTTTGGTCTTCACCCAAATAAGATCGGTAGTAGACATCAGTGGACCTTGACGAAGAGGACTCGAAAGTGGATGTAGGCCAAGATTGGTGTCGAACCACTATAAGATTGTAAGTGTTCTCTATTTGACTTATTCTCTACTTTCAGTTATTTTTAATTAGAAAAGCAAGAGTATCATCTTTCGATTGTGATTTTAAATTATTTACTTATTCTCCTTTAAGTTCGAGAAATGCTTTCGATTTTATTTTTTCTTAAACAAATTTTTTTTGTTAAAACATGATTTTACACTTGTACTAATTCACTCCCCCCCCCCCATCTTAGTGCAAATTTATCTATATCATAGTAAGATACTTATTGGATTAACATTTATTTGAGTAAATGGCTTTGTTGACATAAATGAGGGTCAGTGCATCACAAGTCCTCCTATGTTCAATGGGATGGATTACATGTCTTGAAAAATCTGAATGTGTTTTCTTTTTATTTTAATAGATTTTAATTTATGGTGTATTATTGAAAATATTTTTAGAAGTCATCTAATCCAATAAATGATTGGAATGATTATGAAAAATAAATATTTTCTTTAAATGCCAAAGCTGTGAACGCTTTGTTTGTGTTTTAAGCAAAAATGAGTTTGATCGGGTTTCTTCTTGTGATTCAACTTCTAATATATGACATGAATTAAAAATTACATATGAAAGCACAACTAAATTAAATAATTCATTATATGAAAAGACTTGCAAAAATGAACTTGAAGAACACCTTCGAAAGAACAGGAAGAAATTTAAACTGAGCATGACATATGACTCCTCGAGTGAAATCTCGAGCGATGAGGACTTTGAACCTTTGATAAATGAACTGGATAAATTAATGAACATGAACCACAAAAATGATCTTAAGATGGATAAAACTCTTGCTATGAATGCAAGGAGCTGAGGCGCTCAAAAGATGAAGAGCACAATCAAGAAGAAGTGGAGAATCTTGTACTTATGGCCATCGACGATGAGGTTAGTGATTCTTTAAGTGTTTCTTTTATCGAATTATTAAATATATTTTGTTAATTATTTGATAAATTTAGAAAAATTAGTAAATCTTTTAAGTTTCTTAAGAATAAATATAATTTGCTAGTTAGTAGACTTGATGAAATACATGATTTATTACATCACACAATCCTTGTTCTAAATGTGAAATATTAGATAATATTAAAGAAGAAAACATCATGCTAAAGCAAACCTTAGAAAAATTTGAAATAACGAATAAACCCCTTAATATGATTCTTGCTAATAAGGGTCATATTAATAGAAGAAGTATTATAGGCTTTGTTAGTAATACTCAATAAAAGCTAACCATTTTTGTTAAAGGATCTATCTTAAATTTGCCACCAAAAATCAAATATAATTTTTATGGTAGATTAGGACATAAATCTAACAAATGTTCATTTAGAAAATATAGTACACACCAATTAGTTTGGATTCCTAAGAGAACAACAAACAACCAAAAACCATTAGAAAGGAAATATAAAGTTTTGCATGAAGGACCCAATATAAAATGGGTACCTAAAATAAAATCATTTCTCTTGTAAGTTTATCCCATAACAAGGCTAGAAGCAATTAATTATATCTTGAAAAGTAGATGCTCAAGGCATATAACTTAAGATCTAACACTCTTTCAAGCTCACTAGCCTAAGAAATAATATGAAAAATTATTGAAAATAAAACTATTGGTAATGAATCTTTTGATTCATTATTATAATTAATCTTGATTGCCCCTAATGGTACATAACTTTTTGCGTAGCTAGAGCATGCTAAAATTAGAACAAAGAAAGTTTAGTACAAAATTATCTAAGTTGAAAAATATGAAAAAGAGATTTATTATACTTGTATGCTTGTATTGACTTGTAATAGTTAAATGAGTGACAATGTCTTGACATAAAATTGAAAGAAATGATTAAATGCTAAATATGAACTTAAGAAAAAAATTATATATATGAAATCATGCTTTATTTCTAATGTGATTAAAAATTAAAAATTTAAATGAGAATCAAAATTTCGTGGTAACATATTAGACTCATTTAACAAACAAGAATTGTTTAATTAGAAATATACCAAAAGATTTTATTTAAAAATATCTTGTTGTAATAATCATAATGGTTTTGTTTGAAAATATTTTACTCATACGGAAATTTCATATTGTAATGACTTTGATGATGTTATGTTAATGTTAGTGTTGAAGAATTAACTTGAAATATAATTAAGTAGTTGAATAGTTGTATGTCAAGATTAAAGGTGTGTTGTTAAATGATAGATTACATTTGAATTTGAACATAAAACAAATAAATATTTGGAAATGAGTTTGTCAACTCCTTGCACTATATGTAAAGAGTTAAACTCATTTAAAAGTTAAAATTGAGATAAGCTGAATTTTTGCCTTGATGATTCATTTTGAAATGATATGTGGCTTTCGGTCCTAATCGGAAATTCATTAATTTGAAAATTATTCTTGAAATAAATCACATGAAATAACAAAAAATGAGTATCATATCTTTATCTCATGAAGGTTTCAGTAAGATAATAAAATGATACCTTTATTGTTGAATCTCTTAAACTACAAAATTGATTTGATTTAAATTTTTAAAAAAATTCATCATCATCATGATCTTGACTACTCAATGTTTATAACTTAATATTTTTATATGAATCAATATTATTCTTATTTGATCTCTTAAAATTATATTTTATCATCTAAGAGGAGATTTATTAAATAATATCTTTTGGTATTCATGAATGACTTTTGATAGTAATATCTTTTTTTGACATAATTTATTTTATAACTCGTGAATGGTATAACTTATCACCAAAATTAATATTTCTTAAATTTGTGATAAATTGAAAATGGATTTATTTTATCATAAACATTTCCTTGATTCCTTGACTTTATCCTTTATGGAATCATATTTAATCTCTATGATTTTCTCTTTTTAATAAAAGAGATTTATTATTTTAATAATTATAATTGAGATTTTGATCAAGATCTTTCTTTTGTTTTATTAAAAATACTTATCTAAATGAATTAGGTATTTTAAGACTTATCTTGAATGAATCAAGAATATCTAATCCCCTAAGACTTATATTTATTATTTACAAAAAAAGGGAGAGATTTACTGGCACTTAAAGATTTGATTTTATTTTTAATGACATGATCTCTTTGTACTTATGGGAGTAATTTGAATTTGGATTTTAAGAAGAAATTATCCAATCATATTTCTTTCTTGATAATGACAAAAAAGTGGGAGATAAAATTATCAATATGATTAGAAGCAAATTAGATATGATAATATTGAATGAGAAATAATTTTCTTAGAAGAAAATTTAGAATTTTAAATTTTTTAAATATATATGAAATGCATAATTCAAAATTTGAGCTTGATTTAATATCATATTTTCCTTTGAATTTTTTAGACTTCATAAATTGCACTTCTTATCAAAATTTACATGCAAAATGCATGATTTGCTTAAGTTGCTACCTTGCTTGAAATTCATGGGTAGCTCTAGATTTTTTCTTGGATTTTAGAATTTACATCTATAAAATATACATCTATAAAATTGTGTATTTTCACTTCTCTTCCTTGTTTGTACTTTTTTATTTATAAAAAAGGAAAAAAATATACATGAAGACGATCTACAAAAAACATGATTTGCTATTTGTGTTTGAAGATCACATAATTTAAATACATCAGTAGCTCTTAGCTCTTCTTGGATTTCTCGGATTTTTGAGGTCACCTTTCAAAAAGGATTTACCTGATCTTGACATTTGAAGTTCCTTTAGTGACAATGTTTTTATTCTTTCTCAAAGTTCATTTTTATTTATGATGAATATCTAACAAAGAAAAATATGTGACATTAACTTTTATGATGCTTGATATAAGTTCTATTTTTGTGATGATGTTTTTAAATCCCCTCCATTGTTTCTACTTTCTTATTTACAAAAGGAAAAAAAATTTCATGAGAAAATTAGGTTTTAACCCTATTTTATTAAGGGGGAGCACTGCAAAAATTATTTTGTACAGATATGAAAACTTTGACAAATGCTGAGTTTATATATTATGAAATTATTTACTCATTATTTCAAAAATTATTCTGATTGCTGCTGGAGATGCATCAGAAAACCACCATGTGCCTTGTGTAGGACTTTCTCCATTCGTTATGTTAAAACGTTGGATATGTGGCTTCCGCTTTTGCCATATAGGTGACATGTTGATACGACTCCAGTAGGGTTAAGTCCTAATCATCTTAGTATTAGTCAATAAAAACCCTGTTAAATTATAATAAAACTACTCCTATCTTATAAAAGAGTATGGCTAGGGTCTAGATTAGCCCTTAGGGCTTAGTAGCCATTACACCCCTTACTAGGTTGGTCGGCTAGGGTTTCCCCCTGCTTAGGTCGGCTATAGAGCCACTTAGCTGCCTCATATTCTTATTAAGGCAAGTTGACTATAGAAGGGGTAAATAGATAATTTTACTTAAGCAAGCACCCCCTTAGGCTAGGGTTTTGATCTCTATTTAAAGATGTAGCTATCCCCCTCTTGAATTAAGTAATTATCAATTTTATTTTAGCCTTGTGCTGAGTCTAGGAGGGAGGAGCCCCTATAGCATTCCAAGGGTTGATCCCCCTCAAGGATCAAAATCTATAGAGTTCCTTTTGGGGTTTCATCATCTGGTATTAGAACAACGATCTTGCTACCCCTATAGCCTACATCCATGTCTCCCCTTCCTAAGCAATTTTCATAATTGCTGTGCCATGCGCCTCCACCTTCCACCCTAATCATAGATCAAATCAATCTATCTTTGCCCCCTACGTTTGATCTGAAAATAAGATATTTTTTTTATCATCCATGCCTCTTCGATACCACAGGATTCCCTAATATGTTAAAGATTTTTCTCAAATTTTATCTGCTGTAAATTTTATTTGTTGCAAGCGTTATCATTGTTACAAAGGCAGAACGCTGCAGAAATTTTCAGCCGTGTTTTTGCCTCTTGAAACTGGCTTATTCCTTCTCCTTTCTACCCAAAATTATTACACAATTCCCAAGATTAAGTTGTTTCATCTTGATTTGATTTTTTAAAAAATCTCCTTCAAGAACTGATTTTTTTGTGCAATCTTTAACCATCACGTAGTTCTAGAATTTTACAAAGAAGGAATCTGCCTGTTATCTTTTACCCTATTTTCCTAGTGTTATGCTACCAAAATTTCATCAAATATTTTATTGGTATTAACAACATCTGAACCAAGGTTTATGCATAATTTTTTTGAACTTTCCTTTGGAATTTACATTGAGAAGTCATTATTTCTCTGATGTAAAACTGGTTTAGCAGGATAGCACATCACAACACTTTTTTTTGTTGAATTCTATCATATTTGAGTGCTATTTTTTGTGAGATTTTGGACTCTCTTTTCCTCATCACTAAACACTACTATCGTCACCAAAAACTCTTCAAAACCCTATCATAAACCGAAACCAAATGGCCCCCAAATTCTGCCCTAAACCGTAGCCTACTTCCATTCAAACCGATTCACCTTCCAACCAGCCACCCCCTTCTCCAAAATTCCTATGCTACTAACCCGATAATAGAAAAAAGATCTTAATATTATAGATCTAGAGGTGTATACTATGGCATCAGAGAAGGCTATCGATGTAAAGCTTGAAGCCTTTGAAAATCGCATGGAAGATAAGATGTGATCTCTTTTTGCTAAATTCAGCATTGGCCGACCGTTAAGCCCGAGGAATTTACAACATAGAGAAACTTCAGACCAGTGAGATGATCCTCAAGAACATGGCCACATCACCTCTGATCTCAATAATCCACACATAAAGTTTGACTTCCCTAGATGGGAAGAAGGAGACCCAATCGGGTGGATCTCGCTTGTGGAGTGCTATTTTCGATTCTATCGAACCGCCGATGCCACACAGGTGGAGATTGATGCCATCTGCCTCGAGTGAGATGCTATTCAGTGGTTTAATTAGTTTAAGAACACCCATAGAGGACTCTCTTAGTAGTGATTCAAGGAAGGACTACTAAACTGCTTTGGACCAACCGATTTCAACAACATCGATGGACAATTGGTAAAGATTCATCAAACCTCTACAATACAATAATACCAAACAAGGTTTGAGCATTTATCTAATCAAACTGAGAATTGATCTGAGAAACAACTTTTAGATTCTTTTATCTAGGGCCTAAAGTCGGAGATCCGAGGAGAAGTAAAGGCACGGCAATCGTACACTTTTATGGTGGTGATTTCCTTCGCGCGTATCCAGGAAGAACAATTGAACCATGAGGTACGAAGCACAAGGGTCACTCCCCGACTAGCCATGCCAAGGCCTACTACCACCTCTACTGCCATCCAAGCCCCTGCACTAAAAAAGCTGACAAGAGATGAGCTTCATGAATGATCGGCCAAGGAGTTGTGTTGGCATTGTGACGAACCGTAGAGCCGTAACTATTGCTGCAAAAAGGCTGGCTCCTCATGATTAAACTAGTGGAGGATGAGAACAATGAAACATTTGAAGAAACCCTTGAACCTAAAGAAGAAGCCATGGAGGAAGAGTCCCAACCGGCCGACTACGCAGTGCATGTATTGGTTGGCTACTCCAACTCGCAGATGATGAAAGTTGAAGGACTTCTAAAATAACAACCCATCACCATTCTTATTGACACGGGCAACACCAATAACTTCCTCAATAGTAAGGTTGCTACATGTTTGGTGCTTCAAATCGAAGGTTGCAACAAGTTCGACCTAAAGGTCATCGACGGTCGTATCTTTAATTGAGACTAACGGTGCCCATGGGTGAAATTACTCCTCCAAGACCAAGACGTGATAGCTGATTTCTTCCTCCTACCCATCGATAATTATGAAGCCATACTCAGGATCGAATGGCTCACAACACTAGGTGATATCTCCTAGAATTTTTTTAAATTAATCATGAAATTTTATTGCAAAGGGAGATAAGCCAAGTTACGAGGCAAGCGGAGAGCCAAATTTCCACCGTTTTGTCGCAACGAATGGAGAAAGTTTTGCACAAAGCATATGGTGGATTCTTGATGCATATTCAACAGCTATCTACATGGGAGAATGTACAAAACTCAGATCCTAAGCTTGCCCTTTGCCTGAATGAATTCGTAGATGTTTTCTTAGAGCTGCGTAGGCTGCTCCCTAACCGGTCGCATGACCACCACATTCCTATTTTTCTAGGCAAACATCTAGCAAATTTGTGATCATACCACTATCCTCAATTGCAGAAGGACAAGATCGAGAATATTGTTAAAAAGATGTTTGACATCGGGGTGATTCGATTGAGTTGCAGCCCTTACTCCTCACCGGTGTTGCTAGTGTGCAAGAAAGATGATGAACTCTTGGACGAATTAAAAGGAGCTCAAGCCTTTACTAAATTGGATCTCCGATCTGGATACCATCATATTTGGGTATGCATTGAAGATATTTTGAAAATTACATTCCGCACGCATAATGGCCACTACGAGTTTATGGTAACGCTTTTCGGACTTACGAATTCTACTTTCCAAAGCCTGATGAATGATATCTTCTTAAGTTTTCTATGCAAGTTCGTATTGATATACCTTGATGATATTCTCATTTATAGCCCTACACTTGATATATATTTTCAGCATTTACGAACTATTCTAACGATTCTTCGAGAGAATACTCTTTATGTTAAACAGTCAAATTACAGCTTCTTATAGCATAAAGTGGAGTATCTTAGGCACATTATATCAGAGGATGGAGTGGCGATGGACCCGACAAAGATCAAGGTAATGCAAGGATGGCTAATACCTACAAACGTATAATCACTACGTGGTTTCCTTTGACTCTTGAGCTACTACCAAAATTTTGTGAAAGATTATGGTAAGATCCGTGCCCCGCTCATGTTCTTACTGAAGATAGCCTCTTCTTGTGGTTGCATAAAGCCTCCGTAGCCTTTGAATGATTCAAGACAGCCATGACGATGACGTCGGTCCTAGCATTGCTTGATTTCGATCACACTTTTATCATTAAGGCCGATGCATCAGGAGTTGGAATTGGGGCTATTCTTATGTAAGATGGTCGACTCCTAATTTACACCGAGGCTTCCCCCATACTTCATACAAGGTTTTTACAGGAGATACTAATTACTATCAAATTTAAAATATGGTTAGATACAGGTCCATAGCACGAAAGAGGAGTAAAATTAGAAGAATTATAATCCATGCTCACGCCAGATTGGGCTCTCATCATCCTGAGCCATACCAGAGGGCAGTCACCATTCCAGAAGAAAGATTGGCTATCACTAAAGACTAACCATATGGCAACACATGGAAAGAAGAAATGGCCTCCCGACAAACTTCAGAATGGATAAAGAATTGAAGATCGAGTTTTTCTACACCTCCAGCCCGATCAGCAGGAAACTCGAGCCTTAATGAAGTTGTCTCCCTATTTCCTTAGGCCTTACAAAATTGAGGATCACATTAGAGCCCTAACCTGGAGATCAAATTCATGCACCAGATCAAGATTACAATTGATTCGCCAAGTATCCCACCTTAAATAAAAATTTAAAGAAGATGACTCAGCCTAAATCCTTCTAATTAATACCCCAGCTGATGAAGAGGCCAAAGTTTAGTTAATGATAGCATGGGAGTCACATGAGCAATTGAAGATCCAATTTCTAGAGTTTATGGACCCTCAGCCTTGAGGACAAGGCTGATCGAAAGAGGGCAGACTTGATAGGACTCCAGCAGGATTGAGTCCAAATCATCTTAATACTAGTGAATAAAAACCCTATTAAATTATAATAAAGCCACTCCTATCTTATAAAGAAGTATGGCTAGGATCTAGATTAGCGCTTAGGGCTTAGTAGCTGCTACACCCCTTACTGGGTTGGTCAGCTAAGGTTTCCCCCTGCTTAGGTCGGCTATAGAGCCACTTAGCCCCCTCATGTTCCTATTAAGGTAGGTTGACTATAGGAGGGGTAAAGGGATAATTTTACTTAGGTAAGCACCCCCTTAGGCTAGGGTTTTGATCCCTATTTAAAGATGTAGCCGCCCCCCCTCTTGAATCAAGTAATTATCAATTTTATTTCAGCCTTATACTGAGTTTAGGAGGGAGGAACCCTTATAGCATTCCAAACGTTGATCCCCCTCAAGGATCAAAATCTATAGAACTCCTTCTAGGGTTCTACCATCTGGTTGGTCCGAAGTGGATCAACAGCCCTTTTTAAAATTGTCTTTATAAGAGGGCTCTATGAGTATATTGAAATCAATCAAACTATTGTATGACATCACCTTCAAGGTGTATAGCAGTAATGCCACCATAGATATGTCTGGGTTATATGATACCAAAAATAACACTTTGCGTATGAGATCCAATTGATCGGGTCTCCTTCTTCCCATATTGGGAAGGTGGAGGCGTGGATGACAGCTACAGGGGCAGCAAGATCGATGCTCTAATACTAAATGGTAGAACCCCAGAAGGAGCTTTATAGATTTTGATCTTTGAGAGGGATCAACCCTTGGAATACTATAGGGGTTCCTCCCTCCTCCTAGACTCGGCACAAGGCTGAAATAAAATTGATAATTGCTTGATTCAAGGGGGGGGGGGGCGGGGGGGCTATATCTTTAAATATGGATCAAAACCCTAGCCTAATGGGGTGCTTGCATAAGTAAAATTACCTCATTGCCCCTCATATAGTTGACTTGCCTTAATAGGAACAGGAGGCAGCTAGGTTGGCTCTATAACTGACCTAAGCAAGGGAAAACCTTGGCCGACCAACCCAGTAAGGGAGGTGGGGGCTACTAAGCCATAAGGGCTAATCTAAACCCTAGCCATACTCATTTATAAGATAATAGTGACTTTATTATAATCTAGTAGGGTTTTATTGACTACTTCTTAGGGTGATTATAACTCAACTCTATTGGAGTCCTATCAAATTTTTATCAAAGGCTTAAAACTAGAGATTCGAGGAAAAGTTAAAGCATGACAACCATACACACTAATGGTAGCCATCTCTTTGGCGTGACTTCATGAGGAGAAATTGAACTGTGAAGCTGATAGAACCCCAGAATGAGCTCTATAGATTTTGATCTTTAAGGGCGATCAATCCTTGGAACGCTATAGGGGTTCTTCCCTCTTAGAAATCAGCACAAGACTGAGTAAAAGATTGATCTTGCTTAATAAAAGAGAGGGGGCGACTATATCATTATATATGGTTTTAAACCCTAGCCCATAGGGTGCTTGCCTAAGTAAAATTACCCCTTTACCCTCCTATAGCTAACCTAGCTAAGGGAAACCTTGGTCGACCAACCCAATAAAGGGGGCGATGACCACTAAGCCCTAAGGCCCCAATCTAAACCCTAGCCGCACTTCTTTATAAAATAGAAGTGGTTAGGTGGGATGTTATTACCATCCCACATGATTTTTATTGACTACTTCTAGGATGATTAGGACTCAACCCTATTGGAGTCCTATCAAGCCTGCTCTCTTTGAATCAGTATTGTCTACAAGGCTGAGGGTCCATAAACTCTGGGAACCGGGTCTTCATCTCCTCATAAGGCTCCCACATTACATCTTTGAATGGTAAATTATACCACTTTACGAGTACTTCAGTTGAAGGGCATCGACAGTGCATCACAATCCTCTTATCAAGTATAGCTTTAGGTTGAGCTTGAATCTCGCCATCACTAGTAGTGCTTGGCAGCTGAGTATGAACCAACTTATATTCTCCTAATTTCGGCTTTAGCAAGAATACATGGAAGATGGGATGGATCTTAGCGTCATTTGGGAGCTTTAATCTATTTGCCATGGCCCCAACATGCTCCAAAATCTGATATGGTCTATAGAATCATGGAGATAGCTTCATCAACGCTCTGGTGTTGATTGATAATTGCTTGTATGGTTATCGGTGAAGGTAGATCCAATCTCCTACTGAAAATTCTCGCTCGCTCCGGTGAGTGTCTACTTGTTGCTTCATGCAGCTTGGGCGAGTTAGGTTGTCTTTCAACAACTACATATGCTTATCTCGTCAATTAAGTTTTGGTTGACCTAATCCACTTTGACCACACCAATGACATATTTTGGTATTATAGGAGGCGATCAACCATACAATGCCTTATAAGGGGTACATTTAGTTGATGAATGATAAATTGTGTTGTTCCACTATTTGACCCAAGGAAGCCACCATGTCCACTGTTTAGGTTAGTCAGTGATGAAGTACCATAAGTAAGTCTCGAGGTATCTGTTTACCACTTTCATTTGCTATTCATCTTTGGATGATAGGTTGTGCTCATCTTCAATTAGGTGCCTTGTAGTTGGAAGAGCTCAGTCCAAAATTTACTTATAAAGACCTCATGGTCGCTCATAATCAACCTTGGCATCCCATGTGATTTTATAATATTTTTCATAAAAAGTTGAGAAATACTAGCAGTGGTATAAAGATGTCTCACAACAAAGAAATGAGAATATTTGGTTAGACGATGTACCACCACAAAGATCATGCTTTTACCATGAGATGGCGGCAACCCTTCGATGAAATCCATGGAGATGTCAGTCTATTCTGAGTCTGGTATAGGTAGTGGTTGTAGTTTTTTCGGACTTGCAATAATTTCACCTTTTTGCTACTAGCATACATCACATTTAGATATATAATAAATTGATCTTTACATGCCTCTATAAAAGAAGTTTTGCTTCACCCTCTTATATGTTCTCAAATATTTAGAGTGCCCTGCTAAAGGGGAAGAGTGCAACTCATGCAAAATAATTTTGATGTAAGGGGAAGAAGGAACAATCATAATTCGGTCTTTGTAGCGCAGGTCCTTCGAATCCCAAGTGTAATGGCCCATAGAATCCAAATTCTTCTCCAATTTTTTTATGATGCCTTCGGTTTCTAGGTGCTCTTCCACTTCTCTCCAATGTCTTTGAGGAAGTCGGTGGAGGGAAGGGAGATGGTTGAAATTTTAGCTTGTTCCAGTAGTTGAGATAAATCATCTACAAAAATATTCTCTTTCCCTTTTTGATAAATAATTTTATAATCAAAGCTAAGAAGTTTAGTTACCTATCATTATTGCTTTGAGAAATATATTTTCTACTCCAAAAAATACTTGAGGCTTTAGTGGTTAGTCTTAATTTGAAAGCGTCGGTCGATCAAGTAGGGTCTCCACTTCATCATGGCGTGTACGATGGTAAGCTTTTCTTTATCAGACACAGACATTTTAAAATGAGAGGGAGATAAAGCCTTGTCGGTGTAAGTAAGAGGTTGGCCATCTTGCATTAGAACAACTCCAATTCCAACACCGGACGCATTAGCCTCAATCATGAAGGTGTGGCTAAAATCGGGCAGTGCTAGGACTAGCGGCATCATCATGGCTTCCTTGAGTTGTTCAAAGGCTGTGAAAGCTTTATCTGACCATATAAAGGAGTCTTTCTTTAGTAGGGATGTGAGTGGGGCACTGATCTTACCATAATCTTTCACAAATTTCTGGTAGTAGCTCGTGAATCCAAGGAAGCCATGCAGCAATTTTATGTTCGTAAGTTTTGGCCATCCTTGCATTGCTTCAATCTTTATCGGGTCTATCGCCACTCTATCCTATGATATAATATGCTCTAGGTACTCCACTTTATGCTATACAAAGCTGTACTTTGATTGTTTAACATAAAAGATATTCTCCCAAAGGATTGTTAGAACAATTCATAAGTGCTAAAAATGCATATCAAGTGTAGGGTAATAAATGAGAATATTATCAAAAAATACTACAAAGAATTTATATAGAAACCTTTGAAAAATGTCATTCATCAAGTTGTGAAAAGTAGAAGGGGCATTCATAAGTCCAAAGGGCATTACCAAAAACTCATAGTGGCCATTATGTGTGTGGAATACAGTTTAACATCTTCAGTGCATACCCGAATCTGATGGTATCCAAAACGGAGATCTAATTTCATAAATACTCAGGCTTCTTTTAGTTCATCCAACAGCTCATCTACTATTAGTATAGGGTATTTGTAATTGACGTTGATGACATTCAAAGCCCCGTAATCAACACACATCTGCCACTGTACCATCATTCTTGCGCACTAGCAACACCGGCGAGGAGTAAGGGCTGCAGCTTGGTCAAATCACTATGGTGTCGAGCATCTCCTTAACGATGTTCTCAATATCCTTCTATAAGTGAGAATAGTGGTACCTCTCAAATTTGCTAGAGGTTTGCTCAACAATATAGGGATGCGATGATCATGCGATCGGTTAGGGGGCAGCCCACGCGGCTCCATAAAAACATCCGCACATTCATCCAACAATAGGGTATGCTTAAGATCTAAATTTTATACTTTTTCCTCCTTTGATGGCTATTAGATATGCATCAAAAATCCACCATTTGTTTTGTGTATCACCTTCTCTATTCAGTGAGTTGAAATAGTGGAGATATGGTTCCCGCGCTTGCCTCGCAATGTGACCTGTCTCCCTTTATAGTAAAACTTCATGATTAATTTAGAGAAATTTCAAGAGATGTCACCTAATGTTGTGAACTATTCAATCCCAAGCATGGCTTTGTAGTCATCGATGAGTAGGAGGAAGAAATCGACTACCACTTCTTGGTCTTGTAGGAGCAATTTTAGGTGGGCACTATTGGTCGCAATTAAGGATTGATGGTGACCTTTGAGTCGAACTTGTTGCAACCTTCAATTTTAAGCACCATACATGTAACAACCTTACTTTTGAAGAAGTTATTGTTGCTGCCCGTATCTATATGAATTGTGATGGGTTGTTGTTTAAGGAGTCCTCCAACTTTCAATGTCTATAGGTTATAGTAGCCGGCTAGCGCGTGCAGTACATAGTCAACCGGTTGGGGCTCTTCATCCATGACTTAATCTTTGAGTTTAAGGCTTTCTTTTGATGGCTTGCTGTCCTCATCCTCTATTGGTTTAATCAAGAGGAGCTGGCCATTTTTACAATGATGTTCTCAACTCCACGGTTCATTACACACAACCCCTTAGCGATCGATCACGAAGCTCATCTCTTGTTAATTTTTTTGGTGCAAGGGCTCTAATGGCAGTAGAGGGGGCTGAAGGCTTTGGCATGGCTGATCAAGGAGCGACCCTTGTCCTTCATACTTCATGGTTCAATCATTCTTCTTGGATCCTTGCAAAGGAAATTACCCCCATAAGAGTGTACGATTATCGCATAATAGGACTCTAACAAGGTTGAGTCCTAATCTCCCTAGAAGTAGTCAATAAAATCCTATAAAATTGTAATAAAATCTCACCTAGTCACTTCTATCCTATAAAGAAGTGTGGTTAGGGTTTAGATTGGGGCCTTAGGGCTTAGTGGCTGCCACCCCTTTACTTAGGTAGGTCGGCTATAGAAGGGGGTAAAGGGACAATTTTACTTAGGCAAGCACCCCATGGCTAGGGTTTAGAATCCTATATAATGATGTAGCTGCCCCCTCTCTTTTATCAAGCAATTATCATCTTTTATTCAGTCTTATGCCGAGTCTAGGAGGGAGGAACCACTATAGCATTCCAAGGGTTGATCCCTCTCAAGGGTCAAAATCTATAGAGCTCTTCCGGGTTCTATCATCTAGTATTAGAGCTATGTTCCTACTGTCTGTAGCCATCTCTGCCTCCATCTTCCAAGTAATTCCCATAATTGCTTTTGACGCCGCCTTCATCCACTGCCCACTAAGTCACAGATCCATCAATCAGTCCTCTACGTCAACATCATAGATCTAGTAACAACTCTAAACCTAGCCTCTTGCTACTGCTATTCCTTTATCTTATATGTGGGAGAAGATTTTCCAAAGTTTCTTTGCTACAAAATTCTACCATCACAAATGTTATCATCGTTGCGAAGGGAAAAAGCTACAGAAAAATTTCAGCTGATTGTTGCCTCTTGAACCTGAACTTTTGATCATCCTTTCTAGCTAAAACTTTTACACAAATTTATAGATCATCTTAGCTTTCATCGAAGACCAATTTCTAGAAAAAACTATTTCTGGACCAGACTTATAGCTTTGGAATTCTTCATCGCCCTTGAAATTTTACGACAAGAATTCTACGATCTTGTTTGCAACAATTTTGCTACCTTTATGCTATCAAAATTTTCTTGATCCAAATTATTACTATTGTCACCATATGAACTGAGATTCTGATATTAAAATTTTCCATATTCTTAGATTTTTGCTGCAATTAACATCGAGAAACTGCTGCTTCTTCAACAGGAATTCTGTTCAGCAGTACAGTGTAAACCATAGCGATCTTTCGTCAAAATTTTATTGGATCTTGGTGCCTTTTTTCTAGATTTGAGACTCTCCTTCTCATCTTCAATCTCTACTATTACCACTCAAAATAAACCCTAACAAAACCATAGCTAAATAGCCATCCCAATCAGCCCTAAACTATAGCCTACCCGTATCTCCACCGATCCAATCGACCACCACCTCTCCAAAAAATTCTCATGTCATTAACCCATCAATAAAAAAAAGATCTTAATATTACTGATCTAGAGACATACATCATGGCATCAGAGGAGGCCATCAATGTCAAGTTTGAAGCTTTTGAAAGCCGCATGGAGGAGAAGATGTGATCCCTGTTCATCGAATTTAGCATAGTCCGACCATCAAGTCCAAGGAAGTCACAACATGTAGAGACTTCAGATCAGTGAGATGATTCTCAAGAGCATGGACACATCATCCCTAATCAAAATAATCCATGCATGAAGGTGAATTTCCAAGATGGGAAGAGGGAGACCCGATCAGATGGATCTCATGCGTGGAGCGCTATTTTCGGTTCTACCGAATCGCCGATGCTATATGGGTAGAGATTGCTGCCATCCACCTAGAGGGAGATGCTATTCAGTAGTTCAATTGGTTTAAGCACACCCATAGAGGTCTCTCTTGGTAGCAATTTAAGGAAGGACTACTAAACTACTTCAGACCAACTGATTTCGGCAACATTGACGGACAATTGACAAAGATTCATCAAACCTCTACAATACAAGAATACCAAAAAAGGTTTGAACGTTTATCTAACCAAACTATGGATTGGTATAAAAAATAACTTTTAGGGGCTTTTATTGAGGGCCTAAAGTCGGAGATTCAAGGAGAAGTAAAGGTGCAACAATCGTACACTCTTATGACGGTAATTTCCTTCGCGCATATCCAAGAAGAACGATTGAATCACAAGGTATGAAGGACAAGGGTCACCCCACGACCAGCCATGTCGAGGCCTACAACCCCCTCTACTACCATCTGAGTCCCCATACTAAAGAAATTAACAAGAGATGAGCTACGTGAATGTTCAGCCAAGGGGTCGGCTCCTCATGATTGAACCAGTGGAAGATAAGGGCAGTGAACCATCTAAAGAAGGCCTCGAACCTAAAGAGAAAGTCATGGAGAAAGAGCCTCAACCAGCTGACTACGCCGTGCATGTATTGACCGGCTACTCAACCCGCAGACGATGAAAGTTAGAGGACTTCTAAAATAGCAACCCATCACTATTCTCATTAATATAGGCAGCACAAATAACTTCCTCCATAGTAAGGTTGTTGCACATATGGTACTTCAAATCGAAGGTTACAACAAGTTCAACATAAAGGTCACCGACAACTGAATCCTCAATTGTGACTAACAGTGTTATGGGTGAAACTGCTTTTCCAAGACCATGAAGTGGTAGCCGATTTCTTTTTCCTACCCATCGATGATTATGAAGTCATGCTCACAATGCTAGGTGATATCTCCTGAAATTTTTTTAAAACTAATTATGAAGTTTTATTGCAAAGGGAGACAGGTCACATTGCGAGGCAAGCGCGGGAGCCATATTTCCACCGTTTCCATGCAACAGATAGAGAAAGTTTTGCACAAAGCATATGGAGGATTTTTTATGCATATCCAATAGCCATATGAAGGAGAGAATATGCAAAATTTAGATCCTAAGCTTGCCCTCTTACTAGATGAATTTGTGGATGTTTTCATAGAGCGTGCCCTACCGCATGACCACCGCATACCTAAAGCAAACCTCCATAAAATTTGAGACCATACTACTACCCTCACTTGTAGAAGGATGAGATTGAGAACATCGTCAAGGAGATCCTCAACACTAGAGTAATTCGACCAAGTTGCAACCCTTAATATTCGCTGGTGTTGCTACGGCGCAAGAAGGATGGTACATGGTGGATGTGTGTTGCTTATCAAGCTTTGAACGCCATCATTGTCAAAGATAAATATCCTATACCAGTCGTAGATAAGATCTTGGATGAATTAAAAGGAGCCTGAGTCTTTACAAAATTGGATCTCCATTCTGGTTATCACTAGATTCGGGTATGCGCTAAAGATGTCCTAAAAACTGCATTCCGCACATATAACAACCACTCTGAGTTTCTGGTAATGCCTTTCAAACTTACGAATGCTCCTTCCACTTTTAAAAGCCTGATGAATGACATCTTTCATAGTTTTCTATGCTAGTTCGTGCTAGAATTTTTTAATGATATTCTCATTTATAGCCCTACGCTTGATATGCATTTTCATACGATGTTCTAATGATTCTTCGGGAGAACACCCTTTTAGTTAAATAGTCAAAGTGTTACTTTTTATAGCGTAAAGTGGAGTATCTAGGGTACATTATATTAGAGGATGGAGTGGTAGTAGACTCGACGAAGATCGAGGTAATGCAAGGATGGCTGACCTATAAATATAAAATCGCTGCGCGGCTTCCTTAGACTCACGGGCTATTACCAAAAATTTATGAAAGATTATGGCAAGATCAGTGCCCCACTCACATTCCTACTAAAGAAAGACTCCTTGTGGTCGGATAAAGCCTCCATAGCCTTCGAATGAGTCAAGGCAGCCATAATGACGATGTCGGTCCTAGCGTTGCCCGATTTCAGTCGCACCTTCATCATTGAGGCCAATGTGTCCGGAGTTAGAATTGGAGTTGTTCTAATGCAAGATGGTCGACCCATTGCTTACACCAGTAAAGCTTTATCTTCCTCACATTTTAAAACATCTGTGTATGATAAAAAAATGCTTGCTATTATACATGCCGTCATGAAGTGGAGACCCGACCTGATCAACCAACGCTTCCAGATTAAGACCGACCACTAAAGCCTTAAATATTTTTTGGAGTAGAAAATACCTTCCCCGGAGCAGCGAAGATGGATAAATAAACTTCTTGGCTTTGATTATGAAATTACTTATCGAAAGGGGAAAGAGAATGTTGTTGCAGATACTCTATTATGGCTATCGGGAGAATCGAAATTTCAGCCATCTTCCTTCCTTCCACCGACTTCCTTAAAGACATTAGGGAGGAATGGAAGAATAACTCAGAGACCCGAGACATAATAGAAAAATTAGAGAAAGATTTAAGTTCCATAGGTCACTACACGTGGGATTCGAAGGACTTACGTTAAAAAGATCGAATTATTATCATTCCTTCTTTACCTTACATTCAAGTTATTTTGCATAAGATGCAGTCTTCAGCTTTAGTAGGGCACTCTGGATTTCTGAGAACTTATAAGAGGGTGAAACAGAACTTTTTTTGCAAGGGCATGAAAAAATTAATTTATGACTATGTATCCAAATGTGATATATGTGAATAGTAGAAAGGTGAAACAGTGGCAAATCTGGGCAAACTACAACCATTACGTATATCGACTCAACATGGACTCATCTCTATAAATTTTATCAAAAGGCTGCCATCATCTCAAGGTAAAAGCATAATTTTTATGATGGTAGATCATCTAACTAAATATACTCATTTTTGTTCTATGAGACATCCTTATACCGTTGCCAACATTGCTCAACTTTTTGTGGTAAATATTATAAAATTGCATGAGATGCCAAGGTCGATTGTAAACAACTGTGATAGAGTATTTACAAGTAAATTTTGGACTGATCTCTTCCAACTACAAGGCACCTAACTGAAGATGAGCACAACCTACCATCCGTTAGGATCAAAGCGGCACTAAAGGGGGTGAATTAGTGCTTACTAAATTTCAGGTCGATTTAAATATTCACTTAATAAAAATCATATAAGGAATGTGTTTAAGTGTAGAGATGTGTGCAAGAGTGTAAGCAAAGGTAGTTTACAATTAAGCAATTAACATAAAGAGCAAAGAAGAGGAAGCAAACCGATTTTATAGTGGTTCGGTCTTATAACCTACGTCCACTCCCGATTCCTCCTTCGTTGAGGTCACCGGCTTCTACTATAGATCTTTTTTCAATGAATGAAGATTAACCACCCTCTTACAACTATATTCTCCTTTTACAGGTTTAGGAGATAACCTTTACAAGTCTCTAAGCTTTCTCTTAAATAAAAAACTACACAAGACAAAATAAGGAGAAAGCTCTTAATTACAAAAGCGTTTTCACAAGGTTTTTGATCTTGATTGCTTGCATTTTACCACAAGAATGAGTGGGGTATTTATAGGCCCCAAATGGCTTCAAAAGTAGAGCAAAAAATTAATTTTTAAGTATTCCCAAGATGCTAGTCTTGAACACTATGTTCTGGGTGGTTCAGCTACCTGACACAGTCTGGGAGACTATGTTTTGGGTGGTTCAACTGCTTGACAGTGGGAGACTATGTTCTGGGCAGTTCAGTCACCTGACAATCTAGGAGATTGTGTCTGGGTGGTTCAACCGCCCAGTCTAGGCGGTTCAATCGCCTGACACACTTTCGAAGACTGTGTCATCTTGGAGATTGTGTCTTCAAAGATCGTGTTTCATTTGACCTTGGGTTAATGAAATAACTTTTATAATAAGTCCAAATTAGCCCCAATCAAAGCTCAATGGCCTCTTAATCGAGTTACTAAAACTAACTCTCATTACGATGCTAACTATGACACTCAACATATAATGTTCGTTGTCTGATCGTCTCTTTGACGAACTCCTAGCATCTTTTCGATGAACCCCTGGCAAGCTCCCGATTTCTTTTGGTGAACTCCCAATGAACTTCTAACATTCTTCCGGTGTACTTCTCGGCGAGTTCTGGACAACCTGTCGATGAATTACCGATAAACTTCTTAGTAAACTTCTGGTGAGTTCTCAGTGAGCTCCTGACAACATCATCCGAACCTCGGCTGACCTCTGACGCAACATCTGATTGTACTACCCTTTATTGTCGTAGTTAATCTTGCATCATTTTTTCTAACATACAAGTTAGATTATAAAACCCATCAATTAATTTCATCGTTAAAATCTGAGATTCAATATCATCCACAGACGGATGGCCAAACAGAAGTGGTGAACATATGCCTCAAGACTTACTTATGGCGCTTCACTAATAACCAACCCAAACAGTGGACAAGGTGGCTTCCTTGGGCCAAATGGTGGTACAACACAACTTATCATTCATCAAACAAATGTACTCCTTATGAGCCATTGTATGGTCGATTGCCCCCTATAATACCGAAATATGTAATTGGTACGACCGAAGTAGATCGGGTCGACCAAAATTTATTTGGTCACAGGAAGCAACAAACAGATACTCACCGAAGCGAGTGAGAATTTTCATTAGGAGATTGGGTCTACCTTTACCTACATCTATACAAACAACTTTCAATCAACACCAGAGCATCGATGAAGTTATCTCCATGATTCTATGGACCATATCCGATTTTGGAGCGTATTGGAGCCGTGGCACACAAATTAAAGCTTCCAGATGATGCTAAGATCCATCCCATCTTCCACATATCCTTGCTAAAGCCAAAATTGAGAGAATGAGAGTTGGCGTAGACTGAGCTGTCAAACACTATAATTGATAGTGAAATACAAGCCCAACTTGAAACAATACTTGATCAAAGAATTATGATATACTGACGACGCCCTTCAACTGAAGTACATATGAAGTGGAATAACTTACCATCTAAAGATGCAACATAGGAGTCGCATGAGAAGCTGAAGACCCAGTTCTCAGAGTTTATGGACCCTCAGACTTAAGGACAAGGCTGATTCTAAGAGGGTGGGCTTGATAGGACTCCAACAGGGTTGAGTCCTAATCTCCCTAGAAGTAGTCAATAAAGCCCTGTTAGATTGTAATAAAACCCCACCTAGCCACTTCTATCCTATAAAGAAGTGTGGTTACGGTTTAGATTGGGGCCTTAGGGCTTAGTGGTCATCGCCCTTCTTTACTAGGCTGGTCGACTAGGGTTTCCCACTGCTTAGGTCGACTATAGAGCCAACCTAGCCATCACCTGTTCCTACTTAGGCAGGTCGGCTATAGAAGGGGACAAAAGCATAATTTTACTTAGGTAAGCACCCCATGGGCTAGGGTTTAGAACTCTATATAATGATGTAGCCACCCCCTCTCTTTTATTATGCAATTATTATCTTTTATTCAGCCTTGTGCTGAGTCTAGGAGGTAGGAACTCCTACAGCATTCCAAAGGTTGATCCCCCTCAAGGATTAAAATCTATAGAGCTCCTTCTGGGGTTCTATCACCGCGCCTTTACTTCTCCTCCAATCTCTGGCTTTAGACCCTCAATAAAAGTCCCTAAAAGTTACTTTCAGACCAATTCATACTTTGGTTAGATAAATGTTCAAACCTTGTTTGGTATTCGTGTATTCTAGAGGTTTACTGAATCTTCGCTAATTGTCTGTCGATGTTGTCGAAATCGATTGGTCCGAAGCGATTTAGTAGTCCTTCCTTGAATTTCTGCCAAGAGAGATCTCCATGGGTATGCTCAAACCAATCGAACTATTGAATAGTGTCTCCCACGAGGTGGATGGCAGCAATCTCCACCCTTGTGGCATCGGCGGTTCGGTGGAACCGAAAATAGCGCTCCGTGCGCGTGATCCATCTGATCGGGTCTCCTTCTTTCCATCTAGGGAAGTCAACCTTCATGCATGAATTGTTTAAATTATGGATGATATGACCATGCTCTTGAGGATCATCTCGCTGATCTGAAGTTTCTCCTTGTTGCGATTTCTTCGGGCTAGGTGGTCGGCCAATGCTGAATTCGACGGAAAAGGATTGCATTTTCTCCTCCATGCGACTTTCAAAGGCTTCAAACTTGATGTTAATGACCTCCTCTGATACCATGGTGTAGGCCTCTAGATCTGTAATGTTGAGGTCCTTTTTCTATTATCATGTTAGGGGCATGAGAGGTTTTGACAAAGAGGTGATCGGTTAGGTAGGTGGATCAATTTGATGAAAGTAGGCTACGATTTAGGGCTGATTTGAGTGGCTATTTGGGATAAGTTTAGGGTGTGGTTTAGAGGTATTCTTAGTAAGGATGGTAGGGTTTGCAGATGAGAGAAAGAGTCCAAAACCTGCAAAAGACACTCAATTCGATGGAATTCGATAAAGAAAGGTGTTGTGATATGCTATCCTGCCGAACAAATTTTACGTTAGAGAAATAATGAATTCTATACATAAATCTCAGGGGGAAATATAAGAAAAATATATAGAAATCCTTGGTTCATATGTAGTTAATATCAGTAAAATGTTTGATAAAATTTGATAGTGTCTTGGTAGGGAAATAGTGGAAAAGACGGAGGACATATTCTTCATCGTAAAAATTTTAGCAATACATGACAAAGAATTATAGTACAATAGAACCAGTTTAAGAGAGAATTCTTTTCAGAGATTGATCTTAGATGAGGGCTAAGATGATTTATGAGATCATATAAAAATTTGGACCAAAATATAGGAGCATAAAACCGTTTCAAGAAGCAAATAGATGCATGAAAATTTATGCAATGTTTCACCTTCGCAATAATGATAACGTTTATGGCGGTTGAAATTTATAGCAATGAAGTATGGGAAAACCTCTTCAATGTATAAGATAAAGGAATAATAGTAGCAAATTAGCATGGGTGGTGAAATATTCCATATCTCTAATTTCAAACGCAGGGGAAGTAGATTGATTTGATTTGCGGCTTGGGTGGAAGGTGGAGGCGTGTGTCATAGCAATTGTGGCAATTGTTTGGGAAGGTGGGGATGGAAGAGATGGTAACAAGGGTAGCAAGAACGCTGCTCTGATACTAGATGATAGAACTCTAGAAGGAGCTTTATAGATTTTGATCTTTGAGGGGGCTCAACCCTTGGAACGCTATAAGGGTTCCTCCCTCCTAGAACTCGGCACAAGGATGAATAAAAGATTAATCTTGCTTAATAAAAGAGAGGGGGCGGCTACATCATTATAAGATTCTAAATCTAAGCCCATGGGGTGCTTACCTAAGTAAAATTATCCTTTTGCCCTCCTATAACCGACCTAACTAAGGGAAACCCTGGCCGACTGTTGAAACCCTTGTGGATTCTAAGCTTGAGGTAATCTCTATAAGGGATCAGCCTCTATGGAACTCTATAGGGGTTCCTCCCTCCTTGATTTTTTGCATGATGGCTAAAAAATAATTGATCTATTAATGATCAAAGAGGGGATAATACAAAATTATTTATAGGGCTTATAATCCCCAACTCTTAATAGGATTCCTACTTAAGACTCCTACTCCTAACAACTCCTACTCCAACTCTAAGAAGCAACTCCTACTTCCAACAACTCCAACTCCAACTCTAAGAAGTAACCTCAAAACTAATCCTAATCCTATTCTAACTTAACTCCTCCTCAACCAACCCCTCTTTCACTAGGATAAGGGGTGGTTAACTAGGGTGGCATGTATCTTATTCATCCCTCCAAATATCTTCCTCCCATCTAATCATAACCTAGTCGGCCTCTTTGCTTTTTTATTAGGGGTCGGCTTGTCATGCCCCCCCGAATTATATCACACTCGAGAGGTGTGACTCTAATATAAAAAGATTGATAATATTATCAACAACATAATCCATCTAGGATCCAAACAATCATTTGAGGATACTAAGAATAACATGTAGAGTCATTCAATCATTTTTATAGAAACTTATGCAGATTATAATCTCTTCACATTCTTTTAATGGATCACAAAACCAATCCAAAACCAACGCAGCTAAGTATAATCTACATTCATAAGGTCAACCAATGTGATAAAATCTATATGACTTTGAAATCAACCATATACTACCACTTCATATGTTATATAGTAGGTTTAACATTCAATATCCCAAACAAGGGGGTACTCTTAAGACCATTACATAGTTACCACACTTCAAAATATGTCTACAACTTTACATTAGATACAAGGTGTACACATACAATGATAACATATTGTCAAATAAACATTTAGCCCAAGAACTTCTTGATTTCCTATTGCTTTAGCCTCGTATCAAGTATTTCAAGAAATGCCAAGCTAATCTGATGAAGATTAGATAGCAACAGAGTGAGCTAAGAAGCCCAACAAGTATAAAACAGGTTCAAGGCATAGAAAGGTGTTTACAAATTGAACCTGATATAAGAGTGCAAGGTAGGGAATACAAAAGTTTTCACATATAGCATCAAATCAGATTCATAACCACAAGGTTCATTTCGTTCGAAGCATACTTAAATCCATAACAATTTAGAAAGTTAATTGGAGCATATATGGCAATCAAAAGCATTTTGGTATATATCAATGATATATAAAGTTTTAGGAGCATATCAATAACAAATGAAATACTTCTGAACATGTCAAGGGAACAAGTACCAAACTTAAGCTCGTATGTCACATTTGAATATGGATGAATATCATAGGTGTAAGTATGTCAAGCAGCATATCAATGGCAAACAAAATATTTCGGAGCATATTAATGAGAATATGAAATATTATAAAGTATATCAAGGAGGTATAGGACATTTTGGAACATATCAATGATGTGTGAAATGTTTTAGAGTATATCAATAGTAAATGAAACATTTTGAAACATATCAAAAATGTATAGGACATATTTTGAAAGCTTATCAATGGTGTATAAATAATCTTAAAAGCTTATCAAATGAACAAGTAACAAATAAAAGCTCAAATATCATTCAAATATAACATTCATTTTATTCTTATCCAAAGTGCATGAAATAAACTCATAAGTAATGCTTTGGAAATCATATCAAAGACATAGAGGGCAAAGTGGGATCATAAGCATAATGTTCTTATTTATCAATATGTCTTAGTGATCATGCTCTGATACCATCTCTGTCATGCCCCTCCCGAATTATAACACATTTGAGTGGTGTGACCTTATCTTAAAAGTCGATAATATTATCAACAACATAATCCATTCAGGATCCAAATAATCATTTGAGGATATTAAGAATAACATGCAGTTATTCAATCACTTTCATAGAAACCTATACAGATTATCATCTCTTCACATTCTCTTAATAAATTACAAAATTGATCCAAAACTAATGCAGCTAAATATAATCCACATTCATAGTTATCCCTCTTCAAAATATGTCTATAACTTTACTTTCGACCCAAGTTGTACACATATAATGATAACATATTGTCAAATGAACATTTAGCCCAAGAACTTCTTGCTTTCCCATTGCTTTAGCCCAATATCAAGTATTTTAATAAATGCTAAGCTAACCTAAAGAAGATTAGATAGCAACAGAGTGAGCTAAGAAGCCCAGCAAGTATCAAACAGGTTCAAAGCAAGGAAAGGTGTTTTCAATTGAACCTGATATAAGAGTGCAAGGTAGGGAATACAAAAGTCTTCACATATATCATCAAATCGGATTCACAACTACAGGGTTCATCTTATTTGAAGCATCCTTAAATCTATAATAATTTGGGAAGGTAATTGGAGAATATATGACAATCAAAAGTATTTTAGTATATATCAATGATATTTAAAGTTTTATAAGCATATCAATAATACATGAAATACTTCAAAACATGTCAAAGGAACAAATATCAAACTTAAGCTTATATGTCACATTTGAAGTTAGATGAATATCATAGGCATAAATATGTCAAGCAGCATATCAATAACAAACAAAATATTTTAGAGTCTATGAATGAGAATACAAAATATTTCAAAGCATATCAAGGAGGTATAGGACATGTCTGAACATATCAATGACGTGTGAAAAGTTTCAGAATTTATCAATAGTAAATAAAATATTTTGGAACATATAAAAATGCATATAACATATTTCAAAAGTATATCAATGGTGTATGAATAAACTCAAAAGCTTATCAAATGAATAAGTAACAAACATAGATTCAAATATTATTCAGACATAATATTCATTTCATTCTTATCCAAAGTGTATAAACAAACTCATAGGTAATGCTTTGGATATCATATCAAGACATAGAGGGCAAAGTGGGACCAAAAGCATAATGTGGAACATCCATCACTGAATAATCACCAAACATAAGTCTCCTACGTCTAGGAGCTCCATCCACCCATTTCTGAGTGAAGTTATAGAGGGCCAACAAAGCACATAGGCTCTAAGTATAACTCCCTTTACCATTTCTGGCAAAGGTTCATATTGCCCGTAAATACCGGAGTACAAAAAGACATGAGCAATGAATTTGGCATATATTAGAAGCACATACAAAACAATAAATCATACATGTATCTAAACAAAATAATAAAATATAATATCAATTAATATATAACATATTTTGATATGTAAGGAAGTCAAGGACAAGAGCATTAGAGATTTCAGTTTTGAAATAGAAGAAGTAAGTATAGGCAGAATTGATACAATCCCTATTCTGGCTGAATTCTAAAGGTAAAATTCACAGTTATTTAGATGATAAAAAAATATTCTAAATTACTGAAGAAAGGTGTTCTTGAAAAGTTAAATCAATCTAGTTTTATATGAAATAAGTTTCATATAAATTGAAGGTCTCTACAAAGAGTTATTGATAGTTTTGCAACCAAAGGTCCGAAATCATAGTCATTGCTTTGCAAAATTCATATAGTCCATCAAAATAGGGGTTTTGACAATCATTTAGACTCTAAATCTTTCAATCTTTGAGTTTAACAAAAAGGTCAAAGAGTCTATTTTCTAACACATCAAGTTTTACATAAATCAGAAACTCCAACAGGAAGATATAAGCAATAAAGTGATGAAAGGTCATAAGCTACAGATTCTGTTTTACATATTTCATATACTCAATTGAAGTAAATGTTTGGGCTAGCAAATGAACTCTAAATTCTTCAAACTTAGGTTCAAAAGTTGAATCTATTTTTGAAAAAATTAAATTTTATCGAAATTAGAGGTCTGTACTAAATGCTATAGTAAAAACAAGACAGATAGATTATAATCTTGACAATATTATAGATTCATACTTAGGCAGCAAACAAAAGATTTCAAATTAGTTCAGAATTTTCTTTATAAATCAAGGAAAAAATAAAGATAAATTTCAATAGGAGAAAGATAGAACACTTGCCTTTGAATATTTTAGTCCCAAAGGTGTGGATTAGATCACAATTTCAAGATCCCCAAATTTCTTCTTCTTTCCTTCTCTTCTTCTTCTTCTTCTTCTTCTTCTTCTTCTTCTTCGTCTTCTTCTTCACCTCAAGTTCACGTTGCAACCAAAACACCCCCCTTTTTTTCTTTAATTGTTAATTATTTTAAGCTAACATATGTGTTGATAGGTTGCAAACATGCATGCAATGTACTTTTGTGTCACCCATGCACATGCACAAGTGGCACTACTTTAAACAAGGTAGTGACACATATACTCACTATGTTTCTTTTTCTTTTTCTTTTTTAACATAATGTATTAATCTTTTTATAATTCATTTCATATTTTTTTTAATATTCACACTTAGGTTTATAGCAATCAGCTTTCAATATAAAATTATTTAATCATGAGAATTAATGAATAAATCCTTAAATTTTATAAATGAGTCCTCATAAATAATTTAAAATATATCATTATAAATGCTTCAGAAATGAGTGATATTACAAACGACGTCAAAAGCAATTGTGGGAATTGCTTGGGAAGGTGAAGGCGGCTGAGATGGCTACAAAGTAGCAGGAATGCGGCGTTGATACCAGATGATAGAACCCCAGAAGGAGCTCTATAGATTTTGACGCTTGAGGGGGATCAACCCTTGGAACGTTGTAGTGGTTTCTCTATCCGAGATTGGACATAAGACTGAAATAAAATTGATAATTGCTTGATAAAAAGAGGTGGAGGCTACATTCTTATATAGGTCTTACAAACCCTAGCCCATGGGGTGCTTGCCAAACTAAAATTATCCTTTTACCCTTTTACCCTTTCTATAGTCTACTTGCTGTAGAGGGAACAGGTGGCGGCTAGGTTGGCTCTGTAGTTGACCTAATAGGGGGGAACCCTAGCCGACTAGCCCGGTAAAGGGGCGACGACCACTAAGCCTTAAGGCCCCAAAATAAATCCTAGTCATACTTCTTTATAAGATAGAAGTGACTAGGTGGGGTTTTATTACAATCTCACAAGATTCTTATTGATTACTTCTAAGTGATCAGGACTTAACCCTGCTGGAGTCCTATCATGGTTATAGTTTTTTCGGACTTGCCACCGTTTCACCTTTTTACAGTTAGCATACATCATATTTAGATACATAATCATAAATAGATCTTTTCATGCCTCTCTGGAAGAAGTTTTGCTTCACCCTCTTATATATTCTCAGAAATCCAGAGTACCCTACTGAAGGTAAAGAGTGCAACTCATGCAAAATAATTTTAATACAAGGGGAAGAAGGAACAATCACAATTCGGTCTTTGTAGTGCAGGTCCTTCGGATCCCAAGTGTAGTGGCCTATGGAACCCGGATTCTTCTCCAATTTTTCAATGATACCTTAGGTTTCTGGGTCGCTCTTCCACTCCTCTTTAATGTTTTTGAGGAAATCGGTGGAAGGAAACAAGATGGCTAAAATTTCAGCTTGTCCCAGTAGTCGAGATAGAGCATCTTTAATAATATTTTCTTTCCCCTTTCGGTAAATAATTTGTTAATCAAATCCAATAAGTTTAGTTACCCATCATCGTTGCTTCGGGGAAGATATTTTTTGCTCCAAAAAATACTTAAGGCTTCATTGGTTAGTCTTAATTTGGAAGCATTGGCCAATCGAGTAGGGTCTCCACTTCGTGACAACATGTATGATGGCAAGCATTTCATTATCATACATGAACATTTTAGGATGGGAGGGAGATAAAGCCTTCCTGATGTAAGCAAGAGGTCGGCCATCTTGTATTAGAACAACCCCAATTCCAACTCTGGAAACGTTGGCCTTAATCATGAAGGTGTGGCTGAAATCGGGTAGTGCTAGGACTAGTATTGTTGTCATGATTGCCTTGAATCATTCAAAGGCTGTAGAAGCTTTATCAGACCATAAGGAGTCTTTCTTCAGTTGGGATGTGAGTGGGGCACTGATCTTGTCATAATCTTTCATGAATTTTCGGTAGTGATTTTATATTTCTAGGTCTTGGCTATCCTTGCATTGCTTTGATCTTTGTTGGGTTTATTGCCACTCCATCCTTTGATAATGTGCCCCAGATACTCCACTTTACATTGTAAAAAGTTACACTTTGATTGTTTAATATAAAGGGTATTCTCCCGAAGAATCGTTAGAACAATTCGTAAGTGCTAAAAATGCATATCAAGTGTAGGGTTGTAAATACATATATCATAAAAAAATAGCACAAACTTTCATAGAAATATCTGGAAAGTGTTGTTCATCAAGCTTTGAAAGTAAAAGGAGCATTCATAAGTCTGAAGGGCATTACCAAAAACTCGTAGTGGCCATTATGTGTGTGGAATACAGTTTTCGGAACATCTTCAGTGCAAACCCGAATCTAATGATATCCAGAATGAAGATGTAATTTAGTGAAGACTCGAGCTCCTTTTAGTTCATCCAAGAGCTCATCTACTACTGGTATAGGATATTTTCAATAATTAATGCACATCCACCACGTACTATCCTTCTTGTGCACTAGCAACACCGACAAGGAGTAAGGACTGTAGCTTGGTCGAATCACTTTAGTGTGGAGCATCTCTTTAACGATGTTCTCAATCTCATCCTTCTATAAGTGAGGATAGTGGTATAGTCTCAAATTTGTTGAAGGTTTGCTCGACAATATAGGGATACGATGATCATACGGCCAATAAGTGGGCAACCCATGCTGTCACGGACAACAATGTAAACAAGGTGTTCGATGAAATGCTTGTGTTAGTCCGTGTCCTTCGGTTTATGTACATATCTTGTACAACAAGAAGCGGGCTTGCAGTAGGCTTGGAAGCCCTAGTTTGATTTGCTTTATGGCCAAGTTTGGCTTGTAAATACAAGTGTGTCTTATAAGCACTTGTGGGGACATCGGTCTGTAGTGGACCATTATCCTTTGTGTGCAACCTCTCTGAGTTTGTAATGTCCATGGGTGTAATTTGTATTTTGGCTTTATAAAGTGTTTTTCTTGAGCAGTTGCTTGTGGATCCCGTGGGAGTTGCTTCTTCTGGCCCGTTTTCTCTTTTTGTAAGTCTGTGGGATTTTAGGAGATCTCGGGGAGGGCTGACCTTTGCGGACGCATGGGTGCCACTCAGGCGTAATCAGCTAAGCCCGTGATAATATGGTATCGAGCGGGACAAGCACACGAAACACTTGCCATACAAATGTGGGGACCTAGCTAGGTGTGGAGGACTAGCACGGCAACCGCTTAGGGAAACGGACATTGAGATGTAGGGAAAGGAGTCGCTCAGAGGAGCGGGCATCCTGGTTTGGCATTCAAGGAATAGCCAACCCCTTTGCGCGAGTGGCACCACGAGGACAAACAAGCGAAGAAGAATGCGTAGAACACAAATATTGGGATGGTTGAGTTTGAGCTATAGCTCGACGTTGGCAACCAAACTTGACGGTGCTTAAGGCAAAGCAGGGTGCTTGGTGAAAGATGAGACCGTGCAAGGTGGGAGGTGTTGTGTAACGATCGAAAGAGTTGTGCAAAGCTCACAGAGGTGAGGGGAATTGCTAACTCGAAGGATTAGAAACTCATGCAAGGGCTTGTACACGGATGATAGAGTGTTCGTGGCCATCCCAAGGCGCGATTAGAACTCGACGCCATGGAGCATTAGAACTTTCTCTTCAACATGGAAAGGATATGTCCGGAGGTGGCTGAAATGTGCAATAAATTCAGCATGTTGCTAGACCTTGAAGGGTGCAGTGGAGACTGTATTGGAGAAGGGTCGCAATCTAGCAAGTACATTTGTGGGGCGAACAAAGCACAAGTTCAAGAAGACGGAGTAGTCCAAAGGGATGATGGTCTCCAAACTTCCAAGGGGAAGTATATAAAGAGAAAAGTTGCTCCAGCAGATGATATCCGGAGGGATAAGTCCTAGTTCTCTAGTGGGAGAATCATGTGCGACATGCACATATTGAGGAAGAGTTTCTGGTTATATCTTCATAAAGCTCAACGGACCGAGTGAGCGATTTAAGAGTTGTCGCATGATCTCGAAGGAGGTAATGCATTGGGGATGCATTTCGAGATCAAGTGGGGAGCAATCCAAGGCAACATCATATGAAGGCACACTTAGAGTCGAGGCGTAAATCGAACTCAACAGAGGGCTGACCAGAAATGGTGGACGTGAGGGCCACTATCAACTTAGTGCAAATCGAGGAGCAGAGTGACTTGGGTGGAACTCGGTGAAGTATCCAAGTCGTATGAAGGAGTCGACATAGAAGATGGAACATGGAGCGGAGGCATGGAGCTTTCCTTTGACAGAGGTCAAGGGCATGAACTCTTGTAGAGGCAAGAGTGGGATCATGTCGTTCCATGGGTTCTTCATTCGATGGGACAGACTTATTTTTGCATGGTGCCAAAGATGAAGGGAGCTTCAAGGCACATGCAAGCTACCTCGAGATGCATTTGATGGAGTAACTAAGGTGATTCAACTTGCGGAGGCAAAGTTAGGATCATGAGACCTTAGTACGGGCAAGAGGACGCAGGCGGGTACTCTTGAAGAATATGCCAGTTGTTGTCGTTCGTTGTCGTGAACAAGAGGTGCATAGCAAGATTGTGCGGTAGGGGATAGAGGCCCAAGATCCGACAATGGTGCACCCACTCTAGCGAAGTCAAGGGACTTGAGCTACTAGCGACGGACTGTCCTAGAGCTATGCTTCGTCTGTGTAACCCAGAGTGAGGGGGACGAAGGGAATTGCCAAGGAGCGAACTAAAAGTCGGAGATGGTAGAGGCCCTACGATGTGTTGGCAGAGGCCACACATGGAGAAGTCGTAGTCCGAGTTCATCACACGAGAATCAGATAATGGAGATGTCACCAGAGGCGACATGGTGCTGGATCGTGGTGGAATAGTTCATGGCAATGCAATACAGCAATCTTGTCCCGTGAGGGACAAAATCATCGAGGTATGATCGGGAGTTACCGAGCTCCACTTTGGTGTATGACACAACAAGAAGAAGGGCTATGGATTCAAGGAGTGAATGTCGAGTACCAGAGGCGGTTCGTGTGTGCATCAAAGCTTGCATTGGATGAAAGCCTTAGTCATCGATATGGGAGCTGTATACCACCGAGGAAGAAGTCCAAGTGCACGTGTGAGTCCCATGGAGGGGACATGATCATGTGAATGATCGAGCCGAGCTCCACTTGTGAACAATGCAACGGCAAGAAGGGCCGTGGATTCAAGGAGTAAATGCCACGCATCGCAGAGGCGGTCTTCCGTGTGTATGCATCAAGCTTGCATCGATGAAAGCCTTGGTCGTCAAGATATGGGGGTGTACCACCGAGGAGTAGTCATTGCAAGTACTAGTGAGTCCCATGGAGGGACTTGATTAACCGGAGCTTGGAGAGTTGGATCGCTGCTCACATTCGCTAAGGGAGCCCGGCAAGTCGAGGACGCAGATAAGCAAATTAAGGGACTTGGGTTGATGCAGGAGTGCTCGACCAAGGAACGTAGGCAAGACATGGTACTGCACTTTATACTCAAGAGGAGTAGGCAAAGGTGATGGAGAAGACGACAATCCCAAAGGCGACTAGATCTATCAAAGACTTACTCTAAGTTGGGGACTCCAAGTTGGAGTAAACTTTTTCTCTTTTCGCAAAACTTCTTGCATTCCGAAGTTCAATAGCGTGGGAAGGCGAATCACGAGCTAACCCAACGCAAGGAGTGCAACCACTTCAAGTGCTTGAAGTGTGAGCAAAGAGGCGAATGTTAGTACCACCAATGCATGAAGTACAAACTCGAGGAGGCGGAGAAATCAAGTAACCTTTGCCGCGAAATTGAGTAACCTTTGCCTTCTCAACTCGAGAGAATGGGCGAAACCGAGTACCCAGTTCTCTTAACTCGAGGAAGTGAGCGAAGCCAAGCAAACTTTTACACTTTTCGCAAAACTTCTTGCATTCCAAAAGTTCAATGGCGTGGGAAGGTGAATCACCGTAGCTAACCCAACGCAAGGAGTGCAACCACTTCAAGTGCTTGAAGTGTGAGCAAAGAGCGAATGTTAGTGGGCTTAATGCATGAAGTACAAACTCGAGGAGGCGAAATCAAGTAACCTTTGCGCGAAATCGAGTAACCTTTGCCTTCTCAACTCGAGAGAATGGGCGAAACCGAGTACCCCAGTTCTCTTAACTCGAGGAGGTGAGAGAAGCCACCTTACCTTCTCAACTATGAAGAGAATGGGTGAAGTCGAGTATCCCAGTTCTCTTACTTATCCAAGCAGGAGCTCGCACAAGTTCGGACCCTTCAAAGAAAGCTTATGGAAGACAATGGTTGTCAAATCCTCACCGTTGGTGATCGGTATTGAGAGTAGTTTTTCCACTTCATTTCCCAATTGACTAAGAGGGAGTGATGCGAACATACTTGGAAGTGACAACTAAGGAAGAAGGTTCCATGGGCAAATATTATGGAGAAAGGACCTTAAAAACTTCAAAGTCTGAGGCGATGCTCGTTAAAGCTCCAACAAGCATCTACCCATGAAGCAATATGAGTATCGCGATCGGCACATCATAAGGCGTGTCTTTTCCTTCATCGAGGGATCCGCGAGAACCAACAAGGATCAAGACAACTCAGCCAACCCCACACCGATTCATTGGTGAGTTGAAGAAGATGGCGGATTGGAGTTCGACTACTCAACAATAGCGGAGAGCTAGGAGCCAAAGGCGTGTTGCAGCCAAAGAAGAAGATTAAAGATTCAAGAATGCGAGGAGATGCGTTTATAGTGGCTTCGAGACGTCAAGGAATAAGTGGGGAGAATGTCACGGACAACAATGTAAAAAGGTGTTCGATGAAATGCTTGTGTTAGTCCGTGTCCTTCGGTTTATGTACATATCTTGTACAACAAGAAGCTTTGTGAGGCTTGGAAGCCCTAGTTTGATTTACTTTATGGCCAAGTTTGGCTTGTAAATACAAGTGTGTCTTATAAGCACTTGTGGGGACATCGAGTAGTGGACCATTATCCTTTGTGTGCAACCTCTCGAGTTTGTAATGTCCATGGGTGTAATTTGTATTTTGGCTTTATAAAGTGTTTTTCTTGAGTAGTTGCTTGTGGATCCCATGGGAGTTGCTTCTTCCGCCCGTTTTCTTTTGTAAGTCTGGGATTTTAGGAGATCTCGGGAGGGCTGACCTGATGGACACGCATGGGTGCCGCACGCAGGCGTAATCGCTAAGCCCGTGACAATGCGAAGAAGGGGCACCACGCTCCATGAAAATATCCGCAAATTCATCCAGCAATAGGGCAAGCTTAGGATCTAAATTTTATACTTTTCCTCCTTTAATGGTCGCTAGATTTGCATAAAAAAATCTACTATTTGTTTTGTGTAGCACCTTCTCTATTCGCTGTGTCGAAATGGTGGAGATATGTCTCCCACGCTTACCTCGTAATGTGACCTGTCTCCCTTTACAATAGGACTTCATGATTAATTTAGAGAAATTCCAAGAGAAGTCACCTAATGTTGTGAGCCATTTAATCCCAAGCAAGGCTTCGTAGTCATCGACAGGTAAGAGGAAAAAATCGGCTACCATTTCTTGGTTTTGTAGGAGCAATTTTGCCCGTAGGCACCATTTGGCCGTAATTGAGGATTCGACCGTCGATAAACTTGTTGCAAGATTCAATTTGAAGCACCATATGTGTAGCAACCTTGCTATTGAGGAAGGTATTGGTGCTGCCCGTATGTATAAGAACGGTGATGGGTAACTATTTAAGAATCCTCCAACTTTCATCATCTGTGGGTTGGAGTAGCCAGCCAGCATATGCACTGCATAGTCAACCGGTTGGGGCTCTTCCTCCATGGCTTCATCTTTAGGTTCGAGGCTTTCTTCTGATGGTTCGATATCCTCATCCTCTATTGGTTTAATCACAAGGAGCTGGTTTTACAATGATGTTCCCGGCTCGATAGTTCATCACAGTGCCAACATAACCCCTTAGTCGATCATTCAGGAAGCTCATCTCTTATTAATATTTTTGGTGCAGGGGCTCGAATGGCAATAGAGGGGGCTGAAGGCTTTGGCATGGCTAGTCGGAGAGTGACCCTTGTCCTTTGTACTTCATGGTTCAATCGTTCTTCTTGGATTTTTGTGAAGGAGATCGTCGCCATAAGAGTGTATGGTTGTCGCGACTTTACTTCTTATCGAATATCTAGCTTTAGGCCCTAAAAGTCCATAGGCGTTGTTTTTCACACCAATCCATAGTTCGGTTAGATAAACATTCAAACCTTGTTTGGTATTCATATATTGTAGAGGTTTGTCAAATCTTCGTCAATTGTCCATCGATGTTGTTGAAATCGATTGGCCCGAAGTGATTTAGTAGTCTTTCCTTGAATCATTGCCAAGAGAGACCTCCATAGGTGTGCTCAAACCAATTGAACTACTGAATAACATCTTTTTCAAGGTTAATGGTAGCAATCTCCACCCTTGTAGCATCGGCAGTTCGGTAGAATCGAAAATACTTTTTATAGCGCTCCGCGCGCATGATCCATATGATCGGGTCTCCTACTTCCCATCTAGGGAAGTCAACCTTCATGTGTGAATTGTTTAGATCAGGGATAATGTGACCATGCTCTTGAGGATTGTCTTGCCAATCTGAATTTTATCCTTGTAACAATTTCTTTGAGCTAGGTGGTCGGCCCATGCTGAATTCAACGAAAAGGGATTATATCTTCTCCTCCATGTAGCTTTTAAAGGTGTCAAACTTGGCATTAATGACCTCTGATAGGACTCCAGTAGGGTTAAGTCCTAAGAAGTAGTCAATAAAACTATACTAGATTGTAATAAAGTCACTCCTATCTTATAAAGGAGTATGGCTAGGATTTAGAATAGCCCTTAGGGCTTAGTGGCCGCCACCTCCCTTATTGGGTTGGTCGGCCAGGGTTTTCCCCTGCTTAGGTTGACTATAGAGCCAACCTAGCCGCCCCTATTCCTATTAAGGTAGGTCGACTATAGGAGGGGCAAAGGGGTAATTTTACTTAAGCAAGCATCCCCTTAGGCTAGGTTTTGATAAAGATGTAGTCGCCCCCCCTCTTGAATGAAGTAATTATTAATTTTATTTCAGCCTTGTGCCGAGTCTAGGAGGGAAGAACCCCTATAGCGTTCTAAGGGTTGATGCCACTCAAGGATCAAAATCTATAGAGCTCCTTCTAGAGTTCTATCATTTGGTATCAGAGCAGTGATTTTGCTGCCCCTGTAGCCATCATCCATGCCTCCATCTTCCCAAGAAATTCCCACAATTGCTTTTGACGTCGCCTCCATCATCGCCCACCAAGCCGTAGATCCATCAATCTGCTGCCTTCCTCTGCGTCAACATCAAAGAGTTGGTAAAAACTCCAAAGCCCACGTCTCTTGCTATTGCTACTCCTCTATCTTATATATGGGAGAAGTTTTTCCAAAATTTCCTTGCTACAAAATTTTACCATCGTAAACGTTATCATCGTTGTGGAAATGTAGAAATTTTCAACTAATTGTTGCTTCTTGGAACTAAACTTTTAGTTATCATTTTTGGCTGAAATTTTTATACAATTTCATAGATTATCTTACCTTTTATCTAAGACTAATCTTATAAAGAAACTCCTTCTGGATCTAGACTTATAGCACTTAGATTCTTTGTCGCACAATGCTGAAATTTTACAATGGAGAATCTGCCTTCCATCTATTAGCCTCTTGAAACCAAACTTTTTTCATCTGTTTTGGCCAAAAATTTTATACAATTCCAAAGATCAACTTGGATTTCATCTGAGATTAATTTCTTGAAAAAATTCCTTTTGGAACCAGTTTTCTTGTGTAATCTTTCACCATCACATAGTCCTAGAATTTTTATGATGAAGGATCTACCTTTCATCTTTTGCCCTATTTTCCTACTGTTACACTGCCAAAATTTTGCCAAACTTTTTATTAGTATTCCCAACATCATCCAAGGGTTTCTGCATAATTTTCATGCACTTTCCTCTAGAAATTATGTTGAGAAGTCATTGTTTCTATAACGTAAAATCTGTTTGGCAGGACTGCATATCGTCGCACTTTTTTTTGTTGAATTCTATCGGATTTGAGTGCTATTTTTTATGAGATTTTGGACTCTCCTTTCCTCATCACCAAACCCTACCATCCTTATCAAAAATCCTTTAAAACTCTACCCTAAACTAAAACCAAATAGCCACTCAAATCAGCCCTAACCGCAGCCTACTTCCTTGTCGATCCACTTATATTTTCAGCCAACTTTCCTTATTGATACACCTACCTTTACTGCCATCTATCCCAGATCTAAAATCTATTTCTCTAACCTTCATCTACTACTATCATAGCCCTAAAACCATACCAATTTACAGCCTAAACTCCACAAAACTGTAACCCAAAGTAGCCATAAACCGTACTATAAAACCGAAGCCGTCGGTGCACCAATCTTTCAGTTGCCCAATCCCCCTTATCCCTTCAACTATAGCATGCATCTTTTGCTACCAAACGCTACCAACAGTGACCTCTTGTTGCCATCCTCCTTGATCGCAACCAGCAGCGATCCTTACAGCAAAAAGCTACCAACAATGATCTTTCATTGAAATTTATTTACGTCGCAGCCCGCAACAATCGTTCGCTACCAACTATCTTGATCGCGGCCAGCAACAAATTAAACACAACAGTAGTCGTATCTCACTCCATACCGCTGCTGCCCTCCTCCATAATAGCCATGTACATTGCTGCCCCATCTTCCTCCTATTGCAGTCGCACCCTTGCTACAACCGACAACACTTGCAACCATGAAGTTGCAGCACAGTCACGACTGATGTTGCTGCTACCTTCTTCTTCCTCCACCATCACTACTACACTTGTTGCCATCCTCCACTTGAAGACTTCACCCCCGCAGTCCCGACATTGCTGCCAATGACTGCCTTGAACCTAAAAATTACAGCTATACTTTTCAGTTAGTTTGTTTGACAGGTTAGAGATCCTTACGTCATGACATCGCTGGGCTTATTCGAAGCCAAATTGGAGGCTTTCGAGATATATATGGATGTTAAATTACACGCTCTCTTCGAGAGTTTAGATTGCACTGATCACCAAGCCCAAGAAAATCATAACATGGAGCAAATTCTGATTATAAAAAAAACCCATCAGAGATAAGAAGCAAGGATAAGACATGGCAGCCCTACACCTCGATAACGTCGATCTCCTTTCAAGAAGGGCACCTCAATCAAGATGCTCAGAGCATGAGAGCCACATCCCAACTAAAAGCATATAAACTTTCAGCACCAATCAATTACAAGAACCTTAATGAAGAACTAACGAAGATCCATCAAACCTCTACCATCCAAGAGTACCAAATCAAGTTTAAAAGGTTAGCTAATCAAACTTATGATTGGTCTGAAAAATAGATATTGAGGACTTTCAATGATGGCTTGAAGCCAGAGATTCAAGAATAAGTTAAAGTGTGACAATCGTACACACCTAAGGCAGGCATCTCCTTCGCACGACTACACGAAGATAGGCTGAACCAAGATGCTCGAAGGACCAAAGCCACCGCATGACCAACAGCAAAAAGATTCTCAGCCCCATCTACCACCAGCCAGTCAGCTCAGTCGAAAAAGTTAACAAGAGAAGAGTTTCATGATAGATCGGCAAAGGGCCTATGTTGGCATTATAACAAACTATGGAGCTGAGACCACCATTGTAAAAAAGAGAGACCTCTATTGGTTGAGCCCACCGAAGAACCCAAACTCAAAGATGTGACTCTCGAGTCCAAGGAGAAGGATATGAAGGAAAAACCACAATCAGCTGCCCGAATATTTTATGCTCCACCACAGATATTAGACATTGATGGCTTCATTAAGTATTAGCCCATCACCATCCTCGCCAACACCAGGAGCTCCAACAACCTTATGAATGACAAAAGAAAACATGTAACCTTATGTGGGAAAGGAGAGAATAAAGAAAAGATGATCTTGACACAATGCTTGGAGAAGCTCGTTGAAATCTCAGGCACGTCCGCTGAACCGAGCCGACTCCTTCCTACCAGACTGCATGACCCCCATTTGTTGGTCTTACTAGGGGATCCACTAGCACATATTCAGCCATATTGTTGTCCATATTTTCAAAGGCCCGAAGCTAAAAAGATCATCCTGGAGACATGAGAGATACGGATCATTTGACCATAACCTTCCCTTGCAATGACATTTTATCTCCAAAAACTTTGTCTCTTTGTCTGTAGGGATAAGCTCTTCCTGAAGTGTTATATTCAGCTGAACCAGTTATGGGTTCTGATGCAGTGCTCCCTCATCTCGGGCTACTTCCATGACTTCACCGAGGAGTGGACCATGATCCTAAAAGTCTTCCCTGATGATGACCTCGGATCCACGGTCCACAATCGCAAGAAGGAACAAGAGAAAGGCATCCACATGACACCCCAAGCCATTATGCCATCTATATCAATGATAGAATTACCTGAATGTGGTAATGTGTTTGTATTTGGAGCAGACACATCCAGAGTTGGGATCGGCATTACCCTTATGTAAGATGATCAACTCCTAATTCATATCGAGGCTTCCCCCACACTTCACATAAGATTTTTTAAGGGGATACTCATTGCTACCAAATTTAAAATTTGGCTGGACATAGGTTCATCGCACGAAAGAGGAGTAAGCCTAAAAGAATTACAATCCATGCTCACGCTAACATATGCAAAGAAGAAATGGCCTCCCGACAAACTTTAAAATGGATAAAAAATTAAAGATCGAGTTTTCATACACCTCCAGCCAGATCAGCAGGAAACTTGAGCCTTAAGGAAGTGGTCTCCCTACTTTTTTGGGCCTTGCAAAATTGAGGACCACATTGGATCCCTAATGTGGAAATCAAATCCGCGCACCAGATTAAGATTATAGTTGATCCGCTGTGTATCACACCTCAAATGAAAATTTAAAGAAGATGACTCAGCCCAAATCCTTCAAACTAACACCTCAACTGATGAGGAGGCCAAAGTTCAGTTGATAATAGCATGGGAATCATATGAGGAGCTTAAGACCCAGTTCCCCAAGTTCATGGAACCTCAGCCTTGAGGACAAGGCTGATTTTAAGAGGGCGGGTCTAATAGGACTCCAGCAGGGTTGAGTCCGAATCTCCCTAAGAAGTAGTCAATAAAACCCTACTAGATTGTAATAAAGTCACTCCTATCTTATAAAAGACTATGACTAGGTTTTAGATTAGCCCTTAGGGCTTAGTGGCCACCACCACCTTTACTAGGTTGGTCGGCCAGGGTTTTCCCTTGCTTAGGTCGGCTATAGAGCCAACCTAGCCGCCCCCTGTTCTAATTAAGTCAGGTCGGCTATAGGAGAGGTAAAATGATAATTTTACTTAGGCAAGCACCCCATTAGGCTAGGGTTTTGATTCCTATTTAAAGATATAGCCACCCCCCCTCTTGAATGAAGCAATTATCAATTTTGTTTTAGCCTTGTGCCGAGTCTAGGAGTGAGGAACCCTATAGCATTCTAAGGGTTGATCCCCCTCAAGATTCAAAATCTATAGAGCTACTTCTAGGGTTTTATCATCTAGTATCAGAGCAACGATTTTGCTGCCCCTGTAACCGTCATCCACGCCTCCACCTTCCCAAGCAATTCCCACAATTGCTTTTGACATCGCCTCCATCATCGCCTACCAAGCCGTAGATCCATCAATCTACCTTCCTCTGCATCAACACCAAAGATCTAGGAGAAACGATGAATTCTAGATGTAAATCTTAAAAGAAAACTTGAGAAAATATGCAAAAAAATCCTTGGTTCAGATGTGGTCAATATGAGCAAAACGTTTGATACTATTTTGGCAAAGTAATAGTAGAAAAATTGTGAAAAAGATGGAAGGTAGATTCTTCATCATAAAATTCCAACGCTATGCGATGAAGAATTGGAGCACAATAAAACTGGTTTTAGAAGGAGTTTTTTCCAGGGATCAATATTAGATGAAAGATAAGATGTTCTATGAAATTATGTAAAAGTTTCGATCAAAAGGAGAAATAATAAGTTGATAGGACTCCAACAGGGTTGAGTCCTAATCATCTTAGTACTAGTCAATAAAAACCCTATTAGATTGTAATAAAATCACTCCTATCTTATAAAAGAGTATGACTAGGGTCTAGATTAAGCCTTAGGGCTTAGTAGCCACCACACCCCTTACTGGGTTGGTCGACTAGGATTTTCCCCTGCTTAGGTCGGCTATAGAGCCACTTAGCCGCCTCCTGTTGCTATTAAGGCAGGTTGGCTATAGGAGGGTCAAAGGGGTAATTCTACTTAGATAAGTACCTCCTTAAGCTAGGGTTTTGATCCCTATATAAGGATGTAGTCGCCTCCTCTCTTGAATCAAGCAATTACCAATTTTATTTCAACCTTATGCCGAGTCTAGGAGGGAGGAACCCCTACAGTATTCCAAGGGTTGATCTCCCACAAGGATCAAAATCTATATAGCTCCTTTTCAGGTTCTATCATCTGGTATTAGAGTAGCGATCTTGCTGCCCCTATAGCCATCATCCATGCCTCCACCTTCCCAAGCAATTCCCACAATTGCTGTGACACGCGCCTCCACCCTCTACCCCAACTGCAGATTAAATTAGTTTATCGCTGCCCCCTGAGTTTGATCTGGAAATATGATTATTTTTTATCATCCACGCCTCTTTAATACTACAAGATTCTTTACTTTATATGTTGAAGATTTTTTCAAATTTTATCCGTTGCAAATTTCATTTATTGTAAACATTATCGTTGTTACGAAGGTGGAACGCTGCAGAAATTTTCAGCCGTATTTTTGTCTCTTGAAACCAACTTATTTCTTCTCCGTTCGGGCCAAAATTTTTATACAATTCTCAAGATCAAGTTGGCTTTCATCTGGATTTAATTTCTCAAAAAAACTCTTTCTAGAAATGGTATTCATGTGTAATATTTGACCATCATGCAGTTCTGGAATTTTACAATGAAGGAATCTATCTTTCATCTTTTGCCCTATTTTCCTACTATTATACTGCCAAAATTTTATTAAACTTTTACTGATATTAACAACATCTAAACCAAGGGTTTTTATATAATTTTATTTAGCTTTCCTCTGGAATTTACGTCGAGAAGTCATCATTTCTCTGACGTAAAACTAGTTTAGCGGGACAGCACATCGCAACACATTTTTTCTCTAAATTATATCAAACTTGAGTGTATTTTTTGTGAGATTTTGGACTCTCTTTTCCTCATCTCAAAACCCTACCATCCTCACCAAAAATACTTCAAGACTCTACCCTAAACTGAAACCAAATAGCCCCCAAAATCTGCCCTAAACCATAACCTACTTCTATCCAAACCGATTCGACCACCCCTTCTCTAAAATTCCCATGCCACTAACCCGACAACAAAAAAGATCTCAATATTATATATCTAGAGGTATATACTATGGCATTAGAGGAGGCTATCGATATAACATGGAGAAACTTCAGATCAGAGAGATGATCCTTATGAACATGGCCACATCTCCTTTGATCTTAATAATCCATGCATGAAGGTTGACTTCCGTAGATGGGAAGAAGGAGACCCGATCGGGTGGATCTCGCACGCGGAGCGCTATCTTTGGTTCTACCGATGACGCCACATGGGTGGAGATTGCTATCATCCACCTCAAGGGAGATGCTATTCAGTGGTTTAATTAGTTTGAGCACACCCATGTAGGACTCTCTTTGTAGCAATTTAAGGAAGAACTACAAAACCACTTCAGACCAACCGATTTTGATAACATCGATGGACAATTGGCAAAGATTCGTCAAACCTCTACAATATAAGAATACCAAATAAGGTTTGAGTGTTTATCTAACCAAACTATGAATTAGTTTGAGAAATAATTTTTAGATACTTTAATCGAGGGCCTAAAGCTAGAGATCCGAGGAGAAGTAAAGGCGCGACAACCGTATACTCCTGTGGGGGAGATTTCCTTCACGAGTATTCAAGAAGAACAACTGAACCACGAGGTACGAAGGACAAGCGTCACTCCTCGACCAGCCATGCTGAGGCCTACTGCCATCCAAGCCCATGCACCAAAAAAGTTGACAAGAGATGAGCTTCACGAATGATCGACCAAGGAGTTGTGTTGGCATTGCGATGAACCGTAGAGCCGCGAACATCATTGCAAAACAGGCCAGCTCCTCATGCTTGAACCAATGGAGGATGAGGATAATAAAATATTTGAAGAAGCCCTTGAACCTAAAGAAGAAGCCATGGAGGAAGAGTCTCAATCGACCGACTACATAGTACATGCATTGGCCGGCTACAACAGCCCGTATATGATGAAAGTTGGAGGACTTCTAAAATAGCAACCCATCACCATTCTCATTGACACGGGCAGCACCAATAACTTCCTGAATAGTAAGGTTATTGCACATTTGGTGCTTCAAATCATAGGTTGCAACAAGTTCGACGTAAATGTCACCGATAATCGAATCTTTAATTGCGACCAACAGTGCCTAGGGGTAAAACTACTCCTCCAAGACCAAAAAGTGATAGCTGATTTCTTCCTTCTACTCATCGATGATTATGAAGTTATACTCGGGATCAAATGGCTCACAACACTAGGTGATATCGCTTGGAATTTTTCTAAATTAATCATGAAATTTTATTGCAAAGGGAGATAGGTCACGTTACGAGGCAAGCACAGGACCCAAATTTCCATCATTTCGTCGTAATGAATGGAGAAAGTTTTGTATAAATCACATGGTGGATTCTTGATACATATTCAGCAACCATCTACAAGGGAAAATGTATAAAACTCAGATCCTATGCTTGCCCCTTGCCTGAATGAATTTGCAGATGTTTTCTTCGAGCTGCGCAGGCTGCCCTGATAGAACTCCAAAAGGAGCTCTATAGTTTTTGACTCTTGAGGGGGATCAACGCTTGGAACGCTATAGGGGTTCCTCCCTCCTAGACTTGGCACAAGGCTGAAATAAAATAGTTAATTGATTAATAAAAATAGGTGAAGGCTACATGCTTATATAGGGCTCCAAACCCTTGCCCTAGCGGGTGCTTGCCTAACTAAAATTATCATTTTGCCCCTTCTATAGCCTACCTACCTTAGAGGGAATAGGTGGCAGCTAGGTTAGCTCTATAGCCGACCTAAGTAGGGGGAACCCTAGCCTACCAACCCAGTAAAGGGGGGCAGCGGCCACTAAGCTCTAAGGGTTGATCTAAACCCTAGCCATACTTCTTTATAAGATAGGAGTGGCTTTATTACAATCTAGTAGGGTCTTATTGACTACTTCTAGGGAGATTAAGACTCAACCCTACTGGAGTCCTATCAAACCCGCACTCTTAAAACTAGTCTTGTTCTCAAGGCTGAAGTTCCATGAACTTAGGGAACCGGGTCTTCAGCTCCTCATCAGCTTGGGTGTCAATTGGAAGAACTTGAGCTAAGTCGTCATCTTTAAATTTCTATTTGAGGTTGGATACTTGGAGGATCAACTATAATTTTAATCTGGTGCACAGATCTGATCTCCAAGTTAGGGCCCTAATGTGATCCCAAATTTTACAAAGCCTAAACAAAATATGGAGACCACTTTCTTGAGGCTTGAATTTTGTGCTGGTAGAGCTGGAGATGAAGGGGGACTTGATCTTTCTCAAAAAACTTTCTTTTGCTCTGACGTTTGTTAGGGGGAAGTTTCTTCCTTGCATAGGCTACCACGTGGTTGCTCTAATAATAGTAGTCGTGCCTTCTTTTAGAGTGAGGGCTATCCTCTGATAAAATCTCTAATGGTGTAAGCCCGATCTGAGTCAGAGGTGGGTAGGAGTGGTAATTTTTCAGGGCCCATTTTTACTACTTCATATTGTTGACCATCTTGCATAAGGATAGTGCTGATCCCCACCCTGGATGTGTCTACTCCAATAATAAACACCTGGCCATGATTTTGTGTGGATGACATCGTGGTCGTGAGGGCTATAATTCCACTCAGCCAAGGTGGTGCATCTTTCTTTATAATGAGAGGGATGATGTTCATGCTTTATTGAGTTCTGCGAATAATCCTTCCGCTTTTCTGATTTCGCTACTGGAGGGGCTCAATTTTCTTGTGGTCTTGGGTCGTAGATCGAAGGTCATCATCAAGGAAGTCTTTAATCATCATGGTCCAATCCTGGGGAAAGTCATGGAAGTCACCTGAGATCAGCAACCATGGTGAGTTCGATGTGATTAACACTTTAGAAATAGCTTATCTCCGGAGAAAAGAATGTAGGGATGTGTCATAGCGAGAAATAAACATGGCTGAACAATCTGTATCTCTATCATCTCTTGGATGACCCTTTTATTTTTAACCTTTTGAGGTTGTAGGAAGCAATCTGGCCGAGCAACAACTGGTAGAAGTTTTGGCCTGTTCAGCATAGGGTGGTCGGACAGCTTTAGAGGAGGTAATCGACTTAGTTTGGTAGAGATGCCCAAAATTTTAGTAAGCTGTGGGTGAGGGTTCTTATCTTTAGTCTCATGAAACCCTTAAATTTGAATTGAGAAACCATTGGATTTTTCTTTTGGTACCCTCTCCAAGTGTTGTGTTGTGATTGTAGTCACTGGGCTCCCTCGTAGAATCACCTGCTTTCCTTTTCTGAAAAATTTCATGGTTAGCTTCAAAAAATTCCAAAAAATATCTCCAATCATAGACAACCAATCAATGTCAAGCACTATATCAAAACCATCAAGAGGGAGGAGAAAAAAATCAACAACTACATCTTGTTCCTGTAGGATTAGTTTTACCCACGGGCACTTCTGGTTGCACTTTAGAATTTGGCCGTTAGCAACCTTATTGCTAATCTTCTTTTTGGAGCATTAGGTGGGTAGCAACCTTATTGCTCATGAAGTTGTATGTGCTCCCGATGTCAATGAGGATGATGACGGACTACTGCTCGAGAAACCCTTCGATCTTCAATGTTTGCAGGTTGGTGTAGCCGGCTAAGGTAGAGACCGTGCGGGTGGCCACTTGTGGTATATCCTTCTCCTTGGGCTCGTGAGTCATATGTTCAAGTTTGGGTTTTTCAGTGGGCACAATCATCAACGGTGTCTCCTTTTTATATTTGTGTTCTAGGCTCCACAGTTTATCACAACACCCACATAGGCCCTTTGTCGATCCATCATGAAGGTCTTCTCTTGTTAATTTTTGTGGCTGAGCGGGTCAACTGAGAGTAGGAGAAGGTGAAAGCTTTGGTGCCATTGGTCGGGGAGTAACTCTAGTATTCTGATCTTCATAGTTCAATCACTCCTCTTGATGTCGTGCAAAGGAGATGGTTGCCTTAAGTGTGTACGACTGTCGTGCTTTAACTTCTTTATAAACCTTTGGCTTCAAGACCTCAATAAAACCCCTTAATATTTATTTTTTAAACCAATCATAAGTTTGATTAGATAACCTTTCAAACCTGATTTGGTACTCTTGGATGGTGGAGGTTTGATGGATCATCGCTAATTCTTCGCTAAGGTTCTTTCTATAATCTAAATTTGCACCACGTTGTGATCTTATTGGGCTCGGTGATCAACCCAATCTAAACTCCTCAAAGAGAGTGCATAATTTAACATCCATACGCGTCTGAAGAGCCTTTAATTTGGCTTCAAATAAGCCCACCGATATCATGACGTAAGGATCTCCAACCTGTCAAATCAAACTAATTAAAGAGTGTAGTTGCAATCTTCAGGCTACAGGCAGCAATAGCAGTGATGTCAGGGCTGCGGTGGTGAAGTCTCTAAGTGAAGGATGGCAACAAAGTGTAGCAATGGTGGAGGAAGAAAATGGTAGTAGTAATGTCAGCTACGGTCCTTCGGTGATGCTGCAATGTTGACGCTACAATGTCGTCGAGGCTATGATTTTTTAGATGGCTGATATTTGTCGGAAGATGGCAGCCAAGAGATCTAAGTTGGAAGGTAGTAGTGATGGTAGAGGAAGAAGAGAGGGCAACAAACATCACCGTGGCTACGTGTGACTTCGGCGGTGGTGTTGATTGTAGCAAGGGTGCAATTGCAATAGGAGGAAGACGAGGCAGTGATATACATGGCTATTGCGGAGGAGCACAGTAGTGGTATGGAATGAGAGATGACTATTATTATATTTAATTTGTTGCTAGCTATGATCAAGATAGTTGGCAGCGAACGATTGTTGCAGGCTATGATGTAAACAAATTACATCGAAAGATCACTACTGGTAGCTTTTTGCCGCAAGGATCACTATTGACTGCAATCAAGGAGGATGGTAGCAAGAGGTCACTATTGGCAACGTTGGGCAGCAAAAGATGTATTCTATGGTTGAAGGGACAAGGGAGATTGCGTGGCTAAAAGGTTGGTGGATAGAAGGCTTTGGTTTTTGGGTGCGTTCGTCACTTTTTGGGGTGCGATTTAGGGCTATAGTTTTGTGGAGTTTAGATTGTAAATTGGTATGGTTTTAGGGCTGTAATAGCAGTAGATGAAGGTTAGAAAAATAGATTTTAGATCTGGGATAGATGGCAGCAAAGGTAGGTGTCTCGGTAAGGAAAGTTGGCTAAAAAGGTAAATGGATCGATAAGGAAGTAGGCTGATTTGGGTGGCTGGTTTGGAGGGTTGTTTGGATTCAATTTAGGGTAATATTTAGAAGTATTTTTGATGAGGATGGAAGGGTTAGGAAGATGAGAAAAAAAGAGTCTGAAATCCCATAAAAAATAACACTCAAATCTGATAGAATTCGGTGAAAAGAAGTGCTGCTATGTGCTGTCCTACTGAACCGATTTTTATGTTGGAGAAACGATGACTTCTCAACATCAATTCCAGAGAAAAGTTTAAGAAAATTATATAAAACCCTTGGTTTATATCTTGACAATACTAACAGAAACTTTGACAAAATTTTGGCAACATAACAGTAGGGAAATAGGGCAAAAGATGCAAGGCAGATTCCTTCATCATAAAATTCCAAAACTGCGTGATGGTGAAAGATCGTACAAGAAAATCAGTTTTAGAAGGAATTTTTTTATGAAATCAAATCCAAATGAAAGCCAACTTGATTTTGAGAATTGTGTAAAAATTTTGGCCAGAAATGATGAACAAAAGTTTAGATTGAAAATTTTTGTAATTTTTCACCTTCACAACGATGATAACGTTTGCGACGGTAAAAAATTATAGCAATGAAACTTTGGAGAACTTCTCCCACATATAATATGAAGGATATTGCAGTATTAAAGAGATTTGGATTCTAAAAATATACTAGAATTCTAGATCAAACAAAGGGGGCAGCAGTAGACTGATTTGATTTGTTGTTGGGGTGGAAGATGGAGGTACGTGTCATAGCAATTGTGGGAATTGCTTGGGAAGGTGGAGGCGGCTGAGATGGCTATAAGGTAACAAAAATATGGCTCTGATACCAAATAATAGAACCGCAGAAGGAGCTCTATAGTTTTTGACCCTTGAGGAGGATCAACCCTTGGAACGCTGTAGGGATTTCTCCCTCCTAGACTCGGTACAAGGCTGAAATAAAATAGATGATTGCTTAATAAAAAGAGGTAGAGGCTACATTCTTATACAAGGCTCTAAATCCTAGCCCTAGGGGGTGCTTGCCTAACTAAAATTATCCTTTTGCCCCTTTTATATCCCACCTGCCTTAGAGGGAACAGGTGGTGGCTAGGTTGGCTATAGGGGGAAACCCTAGCCTACCAACCCAGTAAGGGGGGGCGGTGGCCACTAAGCCCTAAGAGCTAATATAAGCTCTAGCCATACTCCTTTATAAGATAGGAGTGACTTTATTATAATCTAGTAGGGTTTTATCGACTACTTCTAGGGAGATTAGGACTCAACCCTGCTGGAGTCCTCTCATGCCCCCTAACTAACCGCATGACCACCACATTCCTATTTTGTCAGGCAATCCTCTAGCATATTTATGACCATACCACTATCCTCACTTGCAGAAGGACGAGATCGAGAACATTGTTAAAGTGATGCTTGACACAGGGGTGATTCGACCAAGTTGCAGCCCTGACTCCTCATCGGTGTTGCTAGTGCATAAGAAAGATGATGAACTCTTAGATGAATTAAAAGGAGCTCGAGTCTTCACTAAATTGGATCTCCGATCTCGATACCATCAGATTCGGGTATGCACTGAAGATATTCTAAAAATTGTATTCTACATGCGTAACGGCCACTACGAGTTTCTGGTAATGTCTTTCGGACTGACGAATGCTCCTTCTACTTTCCAAAGCCTGATGAATGACATCTTTCAGAGTTTTCTACGTAAGTTTGTATTAGTATTCTTTAATGATATTCTCATTTATAGCCCTATGCTTGATATATATTTTCAACACTTACGAATTATTCTAACGATTCTTCGGAAGAATATTCTTTATGTCAAATAGTCAAAGTGCGACTTCTAGTAGAGTATCTTGGGCACATTATATCGAGGATGGAGTGGCGGTGGACCCGATAAAGATTGAGACAATGTCGATGGTCGAGACCTACAAACGCATAATTACTACGTAGTTTCCTTGGACTCACGGGCTACTACCAAAATTTTGTGAAAGATTATGGCAAGATCAATGCCCCACTCATGTCTTTCTGAAAGAAAGACTCCTTGTGGTCGATAAAACCTCACGACCTTGAACGAATCAAGGCAACCATGACGATGACATCGGTCCTAGTCGCCGATTTTTTCGCGCTTTTTAATATCAAATCAATCAATACGTCAAGAAATTGGGGGGGGGCTATTCTTATACAAGATGGTCGACTCCCACACTTCATACAAGATTTTACAAGAGATACTAATTACTACCAAATTTAAAATATGGTTAGATACACGTCCATAGGACGAAGAGGAGTAAAACTAGAAGAATTGCAATCCATGCTCACCGATTGGGCTCTCATCATCCCGAACCATATCGGACGTCACCATTCTAGAAGAAAGATATACTATCACTAAAGACTAACCATATAGCACATATACAAAGAAGAAATGGCCCCGATAAACTTTATAATAGATGAAAAATTGAAGATCGAGTTTTCTACACCTCCAACCCAATCAGGAAACTCGAGCCTTAAAGTGGTCTCTCTATTTTTGGGCCTTGCAAAATTAAGGATCACATTGGGGCCCTAACTTGGAGATCAAATTTGCGTACGGATCAAGATTACAATTGATCTGCTAAGTATCCCACCTTAAATGGAAATTTAAAGAAGACGACTCAGCCCAAATCCTTCCAATAACACCTCAGCTAATGAGGAGGCCAAAGTTCAATTAATGATAGCATGGGAGTCACATGAGGAGTTGAAGATCTAGTTTCCAGAGTTTATGGACCCTCAGCCTTGAGGACAAGGCTGATCTATAGAGGGCAAACTTGATAGGACTCAAGCAAGGTTGAGTCCTAATCATCTTAGTACTTATCAATAAAAACACTATTAGATTGTAATAAAGCCACTTTTATCTTATCAATGAGTATGGCTAGGGTCTAGATTAGTCCTTAGGGCTTAGTAGCCGCCACACCCCTTACTGGGTTGGTCGGTTAGGGTTTCCCCCTGCTTAGGTCGATTATAGATCCACTTAGCCTCCTCGTGTTCCTATTAAGGCAGGTTGGCTATAGGAGGGGCAAAGGGGTAATTCTACTTAGGCAAGCACCCCCTTAGGCTAGGGTTTTGATCCCTATATAATGATGTAGCTTCCCCCTCTCTTGAATCAAGCAATTATCAATTTTATTTCAGCCTTGTATCGAGTCTAGGAGGGAGGAACACCTACAGTGTTCCAAGGGTTAATCCCTCTCAAGGATCAAAATTTATAGAGCTCCTTTTGGGGTTCTATCATAAACCAATTTCAAGAGACAAATAGATGACTAAAAATTTCTGCAGCATTTCGCCTTCGTAAGAATGATAACATTTGCGACGGTCGAATTTTACAATAGTGAAAGTATGGGCAAACTCTTCAACATGTAAGGTAAGGGATTTTGTAGTATTAAAGAGGCGTAGGTGATGAAAATATACCAAATATCCAATTTTAAACGCAGGGGGCAGCAGCATATTGATTTGATCTATGACTTGGGTGGAAGGTGGAGGTGCGTGTTGTAGCAACTGTGGAAATTGCTTGGGAAGGTGGGGGTGGCAGAGGTGGCAGCAAGGGAATTAACCCTTGAAATATTAGGGTTGAATTTCTTGAGGCTTAAATTTCATGCTAGTGGAGTTTGAGATGAAGGGGGACTTGATCTTTCTCAAGAAACTTTTTTCTGCTCTAATATTTGTTAGCGAGAAGTTTCTTTCTTACATGGGGTGCCACGTGGTTGCTCTATAATAGTAGTAGTGCCTTCTTTTGGAGTGAGGGTTGTCCTCTAATAAAATCTCTAGTGGTGTGAGCCCGATCTGAGTTTGAGGTGGGTAGGAGTAGTAATTTATCGGGGTCCATTTTTACTTCTTCATGCGGCTGACCATCTTGCATGAGGATGGTGCTGACCCCCACTCTAGATGTGTCTGCTCCAATAATAGACATCTGGCCATGATTTGACGTGGACGACATTGTGGTCGTAAGGGCTATAGTTCCACTCGGCCAAGGTGGTGCATCTCTCTTTATAATGAGAGGGATGATGTTCATGCTTCGTTGAGTCCTGCGAATAATCCTTCCCCTTTTCTGATTTCACCACTAGAGGGGCTCAATTTTCTCATAGTCTTGGTCCGTAGATGGAAGGTCATCTTCAAGGAAGTCTTTAAGCATCATGGTCCGATCCTAGGAAAAGTCATGGAAGTCACCTGAGATCAGCAACCATGGTGAGTTCAACGGGATGTAACACTTTAGAAGTAGCTTATCTCTGGGGAAAAGAATGTAGGGATGTGTCATAGCGGGAAATAAGCATGGCCGAACAATCCATGTCTCTGTTATCTCTTGAACGACCCTTTTATCTTTGACCTTCTGAGGTTGTATGAAGCAATCTGGTCAAGCAACAATTGGTGACCTATTCAGCATAGGTGGGTTGGCCAACTTCAGAGGAGGTAGTTAGCTCGGTTGGGTGGAGACGCCCAAAAATTTAGTAAGCTATGAGAAGGGTTTTTTATCTTCAATCTTATGAAACTCTTGAATTTGAATTGGGAAACCACTGGATTCTTCTTTTGGTACCCCCTCCAAGGGTGGTGTTGTGATTATAGTCGCTGAGCTCCCTCGTAGAATCACCTACTTTCTTTTTCTGAAGGATTTCATGGTTTGCTTCATAAAATTCCAAAAAACATCTCAAATCATGGACAACAAATTAATGTCAAGCACTATATCAAAACCATCAAGAGGGAGGAGTAAAAATTCAGCAACTATGTCTTGCTCCTGTAGGATCAGTTTTACCCACGGGCACTTCTGGTTGCACTTCAGAATTTGGCCATTAGCTACCTTGATTTCTAACCCGTTGTAATCTTCTTTTTAGAGCATTAAGTGGACAACAACCTTACTGCCCATGAAGTTATGTGTGCTCCTGGTGTCGATGAGAATGATGATGGATTGCTGCTCGAGAAACCCTTTGATCTTCAATTTTTGCAGATTAGTGTAGCCAGCTAAGGAAGGGTCTGTGCGGGTGGCCGGTGGTGGTGTCTCCTCCTTGGGCTCGAGAGTCATATCTTCAAGTTTGGGTTCTTCAATGGGCATAATCATCAGATAGCTGCCTTAAGTGTGTACGGCTATCAGGCTTTAACTTCTTCCTGAATCTCCGGCATCAAGCTGTCAATAAAAGTCCTCAATATCTATTTTTGAAACCAATCATAAGTTTGATTAGATAACCTTTCAAACCTAGTTTGGTACTCTTGGATGGTGGAGGATTGACGGATCATCGCTAGTTCTTTGCTAAGATTTTTTTTACAATCCAAATTTGCACTGTGTTATTATCTTATTAGGCTCGGTGATCGGCCCAATCTAAACTCTTTAAAAAGAGCGCATAATTTAACATCCATATGCATCTCGAGAGCCTCCAATTTGGCTTCAACTAAGCTCACTGATGTCATTACGTAGGGATCTCCAACCTGTCAAATCAAATCGATTAAAGAGTATATGCAATCTTCAGGTTGAAGGTAGCAATGGTAGCGATGTCGGGGCTACGATGGTCATGTCTCCAAGTGGAAGATAGCAACTAAGGGTGGCAGCAATGGTGGAGGAAGAAAATAGCAGTAGTAACGTCGGCTGCGGTCCTTCGGTGATGCTACAATGTTGATGTTGCAATGTCGTCAAGGTTGGGATTTTTCAAGTGGTTGATATTTGTCAAAGATGGTTGCCAAGAGATCTGAGATGGAAGGTAGCAACGATAGTGGAGGAAGAAAATGGCAGTAGCAATGTTGGCTATGGTTGCGGTGTGACTTCGTGGCTACAGTTGGCATCGGTTGCAGCAAGGGTGCGGTTATAATAAGAGAAAGACGGGGTAGCAATGTACATGGTTATTACAGAGGAGGGCAGCATCATATGGAGTGAGAGATGGCTGCTGTTGTATTCAATTTGTTACTGACTACGATTAAGATAGTTGGCAGCGAACGATTGTTGCGGGCTGTAATGTAAACAGATTGTAGTGAAAGATCGCTGTTGGTAGCTTTTTGCCATAAGGATCATTGTTGGCTGTGATCAAGGAGGATGTCAGCAAGAGGTCACTGTTGGCATTAGCAAAATATACGTGGTGCGGTTGAAGGGATAAGGGAGATTGGGTGGCTGAAAGGTTGGTGGACCGAAGGCTTTGGTTTTTGGGTGAGGTTTGTGATTGTTTTGGGTACGATTTGGGGCTATAGTTTTGTGGAGTTTAGGCTACAAATTGGTATGGTTTTAGTACTAAGATAGTATTAGATGAAGGTTCAGTAAATAGATTTTAGATATGGGATAGATGGCAGCAAAGGTAGGTGTCTTGGTAAGGAAAGTTGTCTAAAAAGGTAAGTGGATCAATAAGGAAGTAGGTTTATTTTGGTGGCTGATTTGGGAGGCTGTTTGGATTCAGTTTAGCGTAATATTTGAAAAAAATTTTGGTGAGGATGGTAGGATTTGGAGATGAGGAAAAGAGAGTCTGAAATCTCATAAAAAATAACACTCAAATCTGACAAAATTTGGTGAAAAGAAGTGTTGTGATGTGCTATCCTGCTGAACCAGTTTTTACGTCTGAGAAATGATAACTTTGCAATGTAAATTCTAGATGAAAATTTAAGGAAATTATGCAAAAACCCTTGTTTTTGATGTTGGGAATACCAATAAAAAGTTTGGTGAAATTTTCGCAGCATAATAATAGGGAAATAGGGCGAAAGACGAAAGATAGATCCTTCATCGTAAAAATTTCATAACTGCATGCTAGTGAAATATTACATAAGAAAACCAGTTTCAAAAGGAATTTTTTTAGTAAATCAATCCCAGATGATAGCCAAGTTAATCTTTGGAATTGTATAAAAATTTTGACCAAAAAAGATGAACAAAAGTTTGGTTTCAATAGGCAAATAAATGGAAGGTAGATTCTCCGCTATAAAATTTCAGCACTGCGCAATAAAGAATCGTAGCACTATAAGTCCGGATCCAGAAGGAGTTTTTTTATGAGATCAGTCTTATATGAAATCTAAGACAATCTACAAAATTGTATAAAGTTTCAGCAAAAAAGAATGACTAAAAGTTTAGTTCCAAGAAGCAACAATCAGTTGAAAATTTCTGTAGTATTTCGCCTTCGCAACAATGATAACGTTTACGATGGTAAAATTTTGCAGCAAGAAAATTTTAGAAGAACTTCTCCCACATATAAGATAGAGGAATAGTAGTAGCAAGAGGCATGGGCTTTGGAGTATTTACCAGATCTTTGATGTTCATGTAGAGGAACGTAGCAGATTAATGGATCTGCGGCTTGGTGGGCGATGATGGAGGCAACATCAAAAGCAATTGTGGGAATTGCTCGGGAAGGTGGAAGCGTGGATGATGGCTACAGGGGTAGCAAGATCACTACTTTGATACCAAATGATAGAACCCTAGAAGGAGCTTTATAGATTTTGATCCTCGAGGGGGATCAACCCTTGGAACGTTGTAGGGGTTCTTCCCTCCTAGATTCAACACAAGACTGAAATAACATTGATAATTACCTAATAAAAAGAGGTGGAGGCTATATGCTTATATAGGGCTCCAAACTCTAGCCCTAGGGGGTTCTTCCCTAACTAAAATTACTCTTTTACTCCTTTTATAGCCTACCTGCCTTAGAGGGAACAGGTGGTGACTAGGTTGGCTCTACAACCGACCTAAGTAGGGGGAAACCCTAGCCTACCAACCCAGTAATGGGGGCAGCGGTCACTAAGCCCTTAGGGCTAATCTAAACCATAACCATAATCTTTTATAAGATAGGAGTGGCTTTATTATAATATAGTAGGGTTTTATTAACTATTTTTAGGTAGATTATGACTCAACCCTGCTAGAGTCCTATCAAGTACCAAGGAGGGAGGAACCCCTATAGGGTTCCAAGGAGGCCGATCCCTTATAGAGATCACCATAAGCTTAGAATTCATTAGGGTTCTAACACTTTGTATTAGAGCAGTGTTCTTGGTGTCTCGCTGCCCTTCCACAGCCATCTATCAACTCCCCACAGCTATCCATAGCAATTCCCACAATTGCTAGAAGATCATCACCGAACTCCGTTGTCATCTCCATTATCGCTGATTATCTTTCGATCTCCCCATGAATTATAAAAGGTTCTGGTTTTCTATTTTACTACTGCTATAATTTAGTTATCATAAATCCAAAAACCCAAAAAAATTATTCCCATATTGCTGCATAAACTTTTCGTCAAAAGTTTCTATCTTTACGATGAAAGTTACGCTGCAGAATTCTGGCTGCACACCCCTTACTATTTGATTTGTTGCTATGATTGTACTAATCAAATTTCTACAAAATTTCTACCATGGTTTTATAACTCCTATTCTCATATCTTCCTTTGGTTTCATCAAAATATCATCGAGATAACATACTCATTTTTACATCCAAGCTACTGTAGTTTAGACGTAAAAATCTACTGTAGTACCTTCTCGTGATCTTCAATTTTACCAAACCTTTTGCTACCGTTTTCTATCATGAATTTTTAATCTAAATTACTTTCCCTTACCAGAAGATTCTCTTTATGTTGTACTCAAATCCTTGTTTTGAACTATTGGAAAAAAAATATCATCTGTACTGCTGAAATCTTTCGATAAAAAATTCTGTTGCAATACCTTTGCGTATTCCTTGATCTTGCCAAAACTTTTGCTATCAACCTCTTCCACAAATTTTTTGACACCATTATCTTTCCCTTGCCAGTGGATTCCCATTGAGTTTTACTCAATTCTTTGTTATGCACTCCTCCAAAAAATTTTGACCATACTATTAAAATCTTTCACTGAAAAAATTCTACAGCAACACCTTGTCGTAATCTTTGATTTAGAAAAACCTATAGCTATCGTTGCCTTCCATAAAATTTTTTACAACATTTTCTCTTCCTTGCAAGTAGATTCCTTTTGAGTTTCACTCAAATTTTCATTGAGATTTTCTGAAAAAAATTATGACTTCACTGTTGGAATTTTTTCGACAAAAAATCTGCTGCTGCACCTTTGTCTTTCTTCTTCTCCTAAACCCACCAAAACCCAAATAACTTGCTACCACCACCTAAGACGTCTTTAGGGCATCCCTTTAGCCTTAGTATCCAACCCTCATAACTTATTTTCCTTACCCTAACAACACCCAAAACCGTAGCTCAAAATAGTGACTATCGCAGCCTATCGACGCAGAATTCTACAGCACTATCTTTCGGTGTATTTTGCTATGCCCATATCTGATCTTTACCAAAATTGTTGCTGCCACCCAAGTTGTCTTTAGAGCACCCCTATAGCCTTAAGATGTAACCATCATATCCTTTTTTCAATTTCCATAGCCAACTCAAACCGCAGCCTAAATAATGGTCTTCCACAACCACCAAACCGTCCACTAATCCCTATCTTCCGCAACCACCAAACCTTGCCAAACCGATTACTGCCATCAATAGCAACTCTAAGCCACCCTTCTAGCCATAAAACCTCTATCATTGATTCTCCCTTATAGCCCCTACAATAGTCCCAAACAGTAGCATCAACAACACCCTCTTTAACGAAAAATTTTGCTTCACTATCTTCGGTACTACTTGCTACATCCACACCCAATTCCTATCAAATCCATTGTTGTCATCAACAACAACCCTAACCTATTCCTTTAACCTTAAACCTCAGCCATTATACCTCCTATACAGCCCCTATAGCAGCCCTAAATCACAGCCCTAGCAACAACCAAACATAGTAAATTTTTAGCCCTAAACCACAGTCATCTACCCTTGATCCACCACCTCTTTCGACTATCAATCCACCGAACTAGTTAATACCACTAACCCAATAGCAAGAGAAGGACCTTAATATATCAGATTTAGAGGCACACATAATGGCATCTCAAGGTTCAATTGATGCCAAGTTGGAGTCATTTGAATCATGCATTGTCACGAACAACAATGTAAACAAGGTGTTCGATGAAATGCTTGTGTTAGTCCGTGTCCTTCGGTTTAGGTACATATCTTGTACAACAAGAAGTGGGCTTGCAGTAGGCTTAGCAACCCTAGTTTGATTTGCTTTATGGTCGAGTTTGGCTTGTAAATACAAGTGTGTCTTATAAGCACTTGTAGGGACTTCGGTCTGTAATGGATCATTATCCTTTGTGTGCAACCTCTCTGAGTTTGTAATGTCCATGGGTGTAATTTGTATTTTGACTTTATAAAGTATTTTCTTGAGCAGTTGCTTGTGGATCCCGTGGGAATTGCTTCTTCTGGCCCGTTTTCTCTTTTTGTAAGTCTGTGGGACTTTAGGAGATCTCGGGGAGGGCTGACCTTTGCGGACGGACACGCATGGGTGCCACACGGCTTAGGCAAAATCAACTAAGCCCATGACAAATGTGGTATCAGAGTGGGACAAGCACACGCAGAAACACTTGCCATACAAACGTGGGGTCCCTAGCTAGGCTATGTGGAGGACAGCCAACACACGCAACCGTTTGGGGGAAACAAACATTGAGATGTAGGGAAAGGAGTCGCTCAGAGGAGCGGGCATCCTGGTTTGGCATTCAAGGAATAGCCAACCCCTTTGCGTGAGAGGCACAACAAGGACAAGCAAGCGAAGAAGAATGTGTAGCACACAAAGATTGAGATGGTTGAGTTTGAGCTATAGCTTGACGTTGGCAACCAAACTTGACGGTGCTACAGGCAAAGCAGGGTGCTTGATGAAAGATGAGACCGTGCAAGGTGGGAGGTGTTGTGTAACGACCGAAAGAGTTATGCAAAGCTCACAGAGGTGAGGGGAATTGCTAACTCGAAGGATTCGAAACTCATGCAAGGGCTTGTACATGGATGACGGAATGTTCGTGGCCATCCTAAGGCACGATCGGAACGCGGAGCTAGGGAGCATCAGAACTTTCTCTTCGACATGGAAAGGATATGTCCATAGGCGACTGAAATGTGCAACAAGTGTTGCTAAACCTTGAAGGGTGCAGTGGAGGCGTATGAGAAGGGTCGTAATCTAGCAAGTACATTTGCAGGGGCAGAATAAGGCACAAGTTCAGCAAGACAGAGTAGTCCAAAGGGGATAATGGTCTTCGAAAGAAGTATGTAAAGAGAAAAGTTGCTCCAGCAGGACAGATATCTAGGAGGGATAAGTCCTAGTTCTCTAGTGGGAGAATCATGTGCAACGGACTGCACATATTGAGGAGGAGTTCCTCAAGGCTATATCTCCACAAAGCTCAACGGACCGAGTGAGCGACGAAGAGTTGTCGCATGATCTCGAAGGAGGTAATGCATTTCGAGATCAAGTGGGGGAGCAATCCAAGGCAACATCATATGAAGGCACACTTAGAGTCAATGCATAAATCAAACTCAACATAGGGCTGACCCGTGGAATGGTGGACGTGAGGGCCACTATCAACTCAATACAAATCGAGGAGCAGAGCGACTTGGGTGGAACTCGGTGAAGTATCCAAGCTACATTAAGGGAGTCGACATAGAAAATGGAACATGGAGCGGAGGCACGAAGCTTTCCTTAGACAGAAGTCAAGGGCATGAACTCTTGTAGAGCAAGAGTGGGATCATGTTGTTTCATGGGTTCTCCATTCTGATGGGACAGACTTATTTTGTATGGTGCCAAAGATGAAGGGAGCTTCAAGGCACATGAAAGCTACCTCAGAGATGTATTTAATGGAGTAACTAAGGTGATTCAACTTGCGGAGGTAAAGTTGAGATCATGAGACCTTAGTACGGGACAAGAGGACACAGAGGTGGGTACTCTTGAAGAATATACCACAGTGTTGCCATTCGAGGTATTAGGAACAGGAGGTGCATAGCAAGATTGTGTTGGTAGGGGATAGAGGCCCAAGATCCAGACAATGGTGCACCAACTCTAGCGAAGTCAGGGACTTGAGCCACTAGGCGGACTGTCTATGCTTCGCTAGGTGTAACCCAAGAGTGGGCGACGAAGGAATTGCCAAGGGAGCGAACTAAAAAAAATCGGAGAGGGCGGAGGCCCTATGATGTGTTGGCAGAGGCCACACATTGAGAAGTCATAGTCCGAGTTCATCACACGAGAATCTGTATGCAATGAAGATGTCAGCAGGAGGCGACATGGTGTAGCGGATCGTGGTGGAATAGTTCGTGGCAATGCAATACAGGCAATCTTGTCCCGTGAGGGACAAAGATCATGCAGAGGTATGATCAGGAGTTACTAGGAGCTCTACTTTGGTGTACGACACAACAAGAAGAAGGGCTATGGATTCAAGGAGTGAATGTCGTAGTACCGTAGAGGCGGGTCTTCGTTTGTGCATCGAAGCTTGTATTGGATTAAAGCCTTAGTCATCAGCATATGGGAGCTGTATACCACCGAGGAAGAAGTCCAAGTGTATGTACCAGTGAGTCCTATGGAGGGGGACGTGATAATGTGAATGATTAGGAGCTGCTGGGAGCTCCACTTCAGTGAACAATGCAACGACAAGAAGGACTGTGGATTCAAGGAGTGAATGCCACAGTACCGTAGAGGTGGGTCTTCTATGTGTATACATTGAAGCTTGCATCAAATGAAAGCCTTGGTCGTTAGCATATGGGGGCTGTGTACCACCGAGAGAGTAGTCAGATTGCAAGTACCAATGAGTCCCATGGAGGGGACTTGATTATACTAAGGTATAATCGGAGCAACTAGAGAGTTGGATTGCTTAAGTGCTCACATTCGCTTAAGGGAGCCCGGGAAGTCAGAGGACAAGGCCGAGTAAGTGAATGTTACTACCAAGGAAGCTAAGGAGAACAGAATCGGTGCAAGCCCTGCAACAAGATGTCGGAGGCCATGAATGAGAGTTGCAGTATGTCTTTCCATCGACCAAGAAGAACTGCTAGGAGGACACAGTGGTGTCGAAGTAGGTGGTCGAAAGAGGCGATGAAGCGGCGAGTCAGGGCTCACTACCCAAAACAAAAGCGTCGGTTAGAAAGGAGATGGACTTAGAGGAGCTCCACAGTGCCACAGAGGCAGATCTACTGATCATGAAGGAAGAGATGAAGATGCAAGATAACGGATAGTAGTGCAATGGACTTGGCAGCGCCATGGTACCGCAGATGTAGGACTTCCGTGATGTCATCGATCCCTTACTCTCATGGAGGGAGAGCATTGGTCGTAAAAGGGGCCGTGGGGTGGAGAATGCAGAGGCAAACTCCAAGTACCAAGACAAGGCAGAAGGGCAGAGGCCAGGAAACTTCATAAGACCGATGTCGATGGGCTTCTCATCAAGATAGCTGAAATTAAGGGACTTCGAGTTGATGCAGGAGTGCGCGACCAAGGAACGAAGTAGGTAGTACATGGTAATGTACCTTTTTACGCAAGAGGAGTAGGCGACAAAGGTGATAGAGAAGACGGTACAATCCCAAAGGCAACCAGATCTATCAAAGACTTACTCCAAGTTGGGAGACTCCAAGTTGGGATAAACTTTTTGCTCTTTTTGGGCAAAACTTCTTGCATTCCAGAAGTTCAATGGCAGTGGGAAGGCGAATCACAGTAGCTAACCCAACTCAAGGAGTGCAACCACTTGAAGTGCTTCAGAAGTGTGAGCAAAGAGCAAGCGAATGTTAGTAACCAGCTCAATGCATGAAGTACAAACTCGAGGAGGCAGGCAAAATTGAGTAACCTTTGCCTTGTCAACTCGAGAGAATGGGCGAAACCAAGTACCCCAATTCTCTTAACTCGAGGTGCTGAGCGAAGCCAAGTAACCTTACCTTCTCAACTATGAAGAGAATGGGTGAAGTCAAGTATCCCAGTTGTCTTACTTATCCAAGCAAGGGAGCTCTGCATAAGTTCAGTGACCCTTTAAAGAAAGCTTATGGAAGACAATGGTTGTCAAATCCTCACCGTTGGTGATCAGTACTACTGAGAGTAGTTTTTCCACTTCATTTCCTAATTGACTAGAAGGGAGTGATGCGAACATACTCGGAAGTGACAACTAACAACGGAAGAAGGTTCAATGGGTAAACATTATGGAGAAAGGACCTTAAAAACTTCAATGTCTGCGATGCTCATTAAAGCTCTAACAAGCATCCACCCAGTTCAAGCAATAAGAGTATACTACGATACTGGCGCATAATAAGGCAGGTCTTTTCCTTCATCAGAGGGATTCACGAGAACCAACAAGGATCAACACAACTCAGCCAACCCCACACCAGATTCAGTCATTGGTGAGTTGAAGCAGCATGGCGGATCAGAGTTCGACAACTCAACAACAACGACGGAGAGCGGCTAGGAACCAAAGGGGCGTGTTGCAGCCAAAGCAGAAGATTAAAGACTCAGCATAATACAAGGAGATGCAGCGTCTACAGTGGCTTCGACGAGGACGTCGAAGGAATAAGTGGGGGAGAATGTCATAGACAACAATGTAAACAAGGTATTCGATGAAATGCTTATGTTAGTCCGTGTCCTTCAGTTTAGGTACATATCTTGTACAACAAGAAGTGGGCTTGCAGTAGGCTTAGCAACCCTAGTTTGATTTGCTTTATGGCCAAGTTTGGCTTATAAATACAAGTGTGTCTTATAAGCACTTGTAGGGACTTCGGTCTATAATGGACCATTATCCTTTGTGTGCAACCTCTCTGAGTTTGTAATGTCCATGGGTGTAATTTCTATTTTGGCTTTATAAAGTGTTTTCTTGAACAGTTGCTTGTGGATCCTGTGGGAATTGCTTCTTCTGGCCCGTTTTCTCTTTTTATAAGTCTATGGGACTTTAGGAGATCTCGGGGAGGGCTGACCTTTGCGGACGGACACGTATGGGTGCTGCAAGGCTTAGGCAAAATCAACTAAGCCCGTGACAGCGTGGAGGACAGAGTGCGCGCCTTATTCACCAAATTTGTATTGGGTCCATCTCCAAGCCCAACAAAATTTTAGCAAAGTGCAAGTTCAAAGTGGCCTCTCAAAAAGAAAAAATGAGCCACTGATATAAGGCAACCATGTATGAGAGAGGACTTCCCTTGATGGGTTTCGCGTGCCGAACGTTACTTTCGTTATCACCAAATATCAGAGGATTCCATAGTGGACACCTCTGTCATCTTCCTTGAAGGAGATGTTGTACGATGGTACAATTGGCTTGAATACAACTATGGAACTCTGATATAGATACAATTCAAGTATGCACTGTTGAACCACTTTGGGACAACCAAGTATGAGAATATAAACGGACAACTTGCCAATATCCAACAAACCTCTACGATCTAAGAATACTAAACTAGGTTTGAGGAATTATCTTACTTTGATCGTGATTGGTCTAACAGATAATTATTAGGGATGTTCATCGAAGGACTCAAGCCAGAAATTAAATGAGAGGTTAAAGCGCGACAGTCCCCCACCGTGAAGGTTGCAATCTCCTTTGCCCGAATCCAAGAGGAACAACTGAACCACGATGCTCGAATGATGAGAATTACTCCTAGACCCGCAACATATAAACCTTCAGCACCCACTCCTCTTAGTTATGCTTCGCTGCCAAAGAAATTGATGAGAGAAGAACTTCGTGATAGATCGGCGATGGGCCTTTGTCGGCATTGCAATGAACTTTGGAGCCGCAACCATCACTGCAAAGAAGAGAAGCTTTCCATATTAGAACACATAGAAGAATCTGAAGAAGATGACCTAAACCTAAGGAAGAGAACACAAAGGAGGACCCATCGCTAGCCGATTGCATGACTCACACTCTAGCCAACCATGTAAACCCGCAAGCGATAAAAGATGAAGAATCTCTTATGCAACAGTCGGTCACCATCCTCATCAGGACCAGGAACCCCAATGACCCTAAGAATGGCAAAGTAAAGTAGGTGACCTTACAGGGAAACATGGGAGCGAAGAAAAGACACAATGCTTGGAGATGTTTGCTACCTCTATCGAACCGAGCTGATTTCATCCTACCAGACTACACGACCTCCGTATGCTGATCTTATAGGAGGAACCACTACCACATATTCAGCTCTATTGTTGTCCACATCCTCAAAGGGCTGAAGCTAAAAGGATTATCTAGGAGACACAGATCATTTGGCCATGACCTTCCCTTGAAATGATACTTTATCTCCAAAAACTTTGCCTCTTTATCTGTAGGGATAAGCTCTACCTGAAGTGCCATATCCAGCTAAACTAGCTATGACTTTTGATGCAGACTCCCGGATCTCGAGCTACTTCCACTACCTCTCCTAGGAATGGACTATGCTGTTCAAAGTCTTCCCTATTGACAATCGTAAGAAGATCAGGTCCCTCCAGCAACAATATTAGCATGGAATCTATAATTGGATTGAGATCAAAATTCTAAAGGAACAGGAGGAAGGCATCCATATGTCCACCATCTATGGGGCCTTCATAGCCACAATGCCATCTATATCAGTCTTAGCATTACCAGATCAAAATAAGGCGTCTGAAATTAGAGCAGACAAAACAGGAGTTGAGATCGGGACCACCTTCTTGCAAGCTGGCTGACACCTAATCGGCACCAAGGCTCTCCCTATATTTCACATGATACTTTTGCTATATAAAAGGATACTAATTACCACTAAATTTGAAGTCTGGAATAATACAGGTCAACAGTACAATGGAGAGATAAAAATATGCTTGGTAAAATTATAGATCCTACCCTCCTCGGACTTAGAATGGGCTCACACCACTAGGAACCTTATGAAATGATAACAATTATTCCAAAAGAAGACTCAGTTACTATTTAAGAACAACTAAGTTGCAGCCCATACAAGAAAGAAATAGTCTCTCGATAAATACTGGAGCAGAAGAAAGTTTGTTGTTGAAGATCGAGTTTTCCTTTATCTCCAGCCCTACCAATGGAAAATTCGAGCCTCAAGGAAGTGGTCCCCCTGTTACTTTAGCCCTTGAAAATTTGGAGATCATAATGGAGTCATGACTTATGGATTAGACCAGTACATCAATTTAAAAATATAATTAATCCTCCAAGTATCTCGAAAGGAAGACTCAACCGAGATCCATCCACCTGACATCTCAACTGATTAGGAGGTTCAAGTTCAGCTGATGATCGCATGGGATCGTAGGATCATGATGCATCACCGTCTAAATACTGCTACCCCTAATGGAGAGATACAAGATAATGTTGGATTGTCGAACCAGAGTGTGCCTACTAAAGATACCTCAAGGAAGCTTCAAGGAGAATTGCAGATCAGGACCCAAAGTTCATGGAGCCTCAGTCTTTAGGACAAGGCTGATTTAAAGAGGATAAGTCTGTTAGGACTCTCGCTATGGGAGTCCTAATTTAGTTTTATGGAAGAGGAAAATCATATAAAATCTAAGGGGTATTCATGTAAATCCAATCTAGCCAACCCTTATAAAGAAAAGTAAAGAGGTTGGCTAGGTTAGGATTAGTTGAGTAAGATATTTAAGGGGAGAGTAAGATGCAAGTTATGTTAATTAACCACCCCTTATCCTTGTTAAAGAGGGGTTAGTTAAGAAGGGGATTAAGTTAGGAAAGGGTTAGGAAAACAAAAACAATCGACCACCCCTAGTTAGGCCGGTTAGAAGTTAGAATTAGAGGTGCATTAGGAGTTGCTTAAAAATAGGAGTCTTGAAGTAGGAGTCCTCTTAGGAATTAGGGATTAAAGGCCTATAAATAGTCTTTAATCATACACTTTTTATCATGAATAGATTAATCTTTCTTTAGCTAATGGCTTAAGTACCAAGGAGGGAGGAACCCCTATAGAGTTCTAAGGAGGCCGATCCCCTATAGAGATCACCCCAAGCTTAGAATCCACTAGGGTTCTAACATATTTCCAGATTCGATGGAGAGGATGAAGGAGGTCAAGCATCCTCCTCTCTAGTGATATCCACACGATGGATCTCTATAGCAAAATTCCTCCAATCTAATCTCGCAACTCTTGCGTAGAGGGAGGAAGGAGAATAGGAGATGGTGGCTAAAGCTGTAGCATATCAACCATGAGTTTCCCCACCTATTTATAGAGAGTCATAAAAAACCTTAGGGCTCCTTCCTTAGTGGGTATTAGATCTCCATCCAATTACCCACTAATCTTGTATTATTGGATCTCTATCCAATAATCTCCTTAGGCCTCTAATGGGGCCTTAATCAAGGAGCCCATTAGCATATAGGTTCTCATCTAATGAGAATAGGGGCTAATTGGATCTCCATCCAATCCTCTATTCACTTAAGCATCCACCATATGTGTGTGACCCTTTAGGCCCGATACCGAGCTGGCCGTGAGTCATTCCCATCAGAACTTCTTCTGATATAGTGAATTATTATCCCTATAATAATTTACTCCATTTATCGACTATGAACGTACTACGCCACTATGCCATAGTCCTCAAACGGTACAAGGGGATCGAATCCATCGAACCTGTCTGTCTATAGTTATCGTGTATCTATAATCCCTTATCCAACTAATATCCCAAAAATTGTATATTGGACATGGTACTGTTAGGTCACATACGGAATCTATCATAGTCTCGCTAATCGGATTCTCCCGAAGAACTCTTTCTCTCTCAATTTGAATGACCCTAACCAGGGATTTATCTGAATAAGCACATATAAGATATTCCTCTCATGATACTGAGAGTGGATGATCCTCTATTGATATTCAATTACCTTCGTAAGGTTAGCTACTAATCCCGATAATAAGTTATATCAGATCTGGAACTTTCCAAACCTGTAAGTCTAGTCAAAGAAAGGAGTACTCATACAAGATCCTTGGTGTCTCAAGTCAAAGGACTAGATACATAATTGGGACTATGGAATCACTGTCTGATAATAGGTATTATCAACTATACAGTATTCCATGAGCGGATCAATCAGTGAACTCATTCTCCAATGAGCACATATACTATATCCTTAGTGTCTCCACATAAGTGGCTATGAGATCAGTTGCCTCCATCATATGAATGGGTATATAGTATACTAGTCTGTCTACTTATCTCGATGTCCCTCTCGAGTAACCTATGATCGAAATTATTTAGGATTTGTGTTTAAAGGTGAATCGATCTCAATATCGTAATCTCATTATGATCCGATTTCCACTACACAGAACCAAAGATATCACAATATATATGCTACAAATAATATAATATGAGAATATACTAATATTAATCATAAGCAAAAGGACCACACAGTGTGTCACATATGCCATTACTCATGTGATTAGCTTGCAGGGCACTTGTAACCAGTAGTGTAGGCCTCTAGATTTATAATATTGAGGTCCTTTTTCTATTGTCATGTTAGGGGCATGAGAGGTTTTAGGAAGAGGTGGCTGGTTAGGTAGGTGGGTCGGTTTGATGGAAGTAGGTAGTGGTTTAGGGCTGATTTGGGTGGCTGTTTAGGATCAATTTAGGGTGTGGTTTGGAGGGGTCCTTAGTAAGTATAGTAGGGTTTACAGATAAAAGAAAAAGAGTCTAAAAACCCATAAAAGATAGCACTCAAATATGATAGAATTTGACAAAGAAATGTGTTGTGATGTACTGTCATACCGAACAAATATTATGTCGGAGAAACGATGAATTCTAGATATAAATCTCAAAGGAAAACTTGATAAAATTATGTAGAACTCCTTGGTTCAGATATGGTTAATATTAGTAAAAATTTTGTCAAAATTTCAACAAAGTAATGGTAGGGAAATAACAGAAAGATAGAGGACAGATTCTCAATCATAAACATTCTAACAATATGTGATAAAGAATTAGAGTACAATAGAACTAGTTTCAGAGATAATTTTATTCAGAGATCAATCTTAGATGAGGGCTAAGATGATCTATGAAATCATATAAAAATTTTGGCTAAAATAGGGGAGCATAAAATCGGTTTCAAGAGGCAAATATATGATTGAAAATTTCTACGATGTTTCACCTTCGTAAGAACGATAACGTTTGTGACGTTTGAAATTTACAGCAATGAAAGTATAAGAAAACTTCTTCAATGTATAAGAGAAAGGAATAACAGCAATAAATAGGCATGGGTGATGAAAATATACTAAATCTCCTATTTCAAACATAGGTTGATTTGATCTACGGCTTGGGTGGAAGGTGGAGGCACGTGTCACAACAATTGTGGGAATTACTTGGGAAGGTGGGGGTGATAGAGATGGAAACAAGGCTAGCATGAACACTGCTCTGATACCCGATGATAGAACCCCAGGAGGACCTCTATAGATTTTGATCTTTGAGGGAGATTAACCCTTGGAATACTATAGGGGTTCCTCCCTCCTAGAACTAGGCACAAGGCTGAATAAAAGATTGATCTTGCTTGATAAAAGAGAGAGGGCAGTTATATCATTATATTGGGTTCTAAACCCTAGCCCATGGGATGCTTACCTGATTAAAATTACTCCTTTACCCTCCTATAGCTGACCTAGATGAGGGAAACCATGGCCGACCAGCCCAATAAAGGGGGTGACGGCCACTAAGCCCTAAGGCCCCAATCTAAACCCTAGCCACACTTTTTTATAGGATAGAAGTAGCTAAGTGAGATTTTATTACAATCCCATAGGATTTTTATTGACTACTTCTAGGGTGATTATGACTCAACCCTACTAGAGTACTGTTATTTTATTGACTCTAATAAGGTGAATAAGACCTAACCCTACTAGGGTCCTATCAAGCCCACCCTCTTTGAATCAGCCTTGTCCTTAAGATTGAGATTTCATGAACTTAGGAAATCGGGTCTTCAGCGCTTGCGATCTAGCATTAGTAGTATTGGTGGGACTGTGATATGTCGCCGGTTGAATGGATCTGATCTGTATCGTCCATTTTAAACTTCCATTTGAGGTGGGATACCTGGAGGATTAACTGTATTTTTAGTTTAGTGCTTAGATCGGATCTCCAAGTTAGAATCCCAATTTTGTAAGGTCCAAAGTAGTAGGGGGACCACTTTCTTGAGGCTTGAATTTCGCGTCGGTGGAGTTGGAAATGAAGAGGAACTTGATCTTTATCGATAAACTTTCTTATGCTCCGACATTTGTCGGGGGGAAGTTTTTTCCTTGCATAGGCTGCCACATGGTTGCTCTGTAATAGTAGTCGTGCCTTCTTTAGGAATTAGAGCTACCCTTTGATAAAGTCTCCGGTGGTGTGAGCCTGATCCAAGTCCAACGTGGGTAGGAGTGGTGATTTTTCGGGACCCATTTTTAATTCTTCATGTTGTTGACCAATATCATACCAAACTTTAAAATAGCATTTAGTATCCATTTATAGATTAGAAGCCTTGCATGAAGTGATGGAGAGTCTCGGTGTATATTAGGGGTCGACCATCTTGCATAAGGACGATGCCAATCCTAACTCCTGATATGTTTGCTTTAATTACGAACACATTACCATGATCAGATAGTGCTATGATAAGACTCTAACAGGGTTGAGTCTTAATCAACCAAGAAGTAGTCAATAAAAACCCAATGAGATTATAATAAAACCCTACCTAGCCACTTTTATCCTATAAAAAAGTGTGGCTATGGTTTAGATTAGGGCCTTAGGGCTTAGTGACCGTCGGCTCCTTCTAGGTCGACTATAGGAGGGGTAAAGGGATACTTTTACTTAGATAAGCATCTCCATGGGCTAGGGTTTATCAAGCAAAGATCATAGGATCAGTTGGCACTTAGGGGGGTGTGAATTGGTGCAAGAGTAAATTAACATCTTAAACAAAAAACTTTTCACTCGAAGCAAGATAGAAAATTCAAAGCTTTTCATTTAAGTTAAACAAGTGAATCTCATTGAGAAGTGTTAAGCTTCTTGCTTAATGATGACTTAAAAGAACAAGCAAATCCAAAAAAGGAGATAGGCAATGTCATAAGTAAAGTGCTTGATTTCGAAGCCTTGCTTTTAAAACGTTAATAAAAATCTGAAGCGTATATTGGTGTTTTGTTGAAATCAATTGAGAACCCGACAATTGTAAGCAGTAAATCAAAAAAGTAAGAAGACTTACAATTATAGTGGTTCGGCACTAATCGACCTATGTCCACTTCCGAGTCGTCCTTAAGGCACACCGATGTCTACTATTGATCTTCTTTGAGTGAAGATCAAACTCTTACAAGGGAGACAAGATTATAACTCTTATATCACTCCCTTACCCCTTTTCTTTTTATTATAATTCTTATAAATTTTTCTCAGAATATAATCCCCTAATAATTATTGTGTAGAGTTTAATTTAAAGGATTTATAGACCCAAATGGCATCAAAATTTTAGAGCCAAAATTCAAAGATACCTAGAAAATTTGGATATGGGCGATTCACCCGTTGACCTCAGCGGCTCAACCGCCTGAAATCCTGGTCCGAGCGATTTACCCACCTATCCTGGGTTGTTCAGTCACCCTATTTCCAGGGTATAAGCAGTTTGCTCGTCGGGCCTAGGTGGTTCAGCCACCATTAGCCACCCAAAAACCTAGGCGGTGACGGTTTACTAGTCGCTTACTAGCAATTTACCTGTTGAAACCTCTGGAAAAGTGCTTCCCTCCACTTTTTGAAATCTGACTTAAACCTGATATTGACTAATCCTGTGGTCAACCAATTGAGCTCACTTGAGCTCGATCAAACCCTAATAGTGGACCCGATTGCCTCTTTGAGTTGATTTCCGAATCACACTCAAATTAGACTCACTCTTAACCTACGACTTAAATATTACAATCAAACATAACCACTAAGCTTAATGACCTCACTCCCACATTTTGACAACCTCCGAAATCTCTAGTGACGTATCTCACAATCTTCCTCCGGTGATCTCTCAGCATGTTCCTAGCGAGCTTCCCGATCCCTTCGGTGAATCTCCTAGTGAATTCCCAACGAGCTCCCAACACATCGTCTAGTCCTTGGCCCAATGTCTAAGCTTGATCTCGGGTCCATGTATGATCTGTAATACCTTTTCTCTATCGTGATTAACATGTATAATACTAAGTATGACTTAATTAATTACAATCAATCATAGCCACATATCTACTTCAAGATCTTCCTAACTCGAAGCAAGTCTTTCGGCTACCCCCGACAATCTTCCAGTGAGTCTCGGTCTTCTTCTGGTGAACTCCCTTGTGCCATCCTAGCAAGCTCCCGATACCCTTGGCGAGCTCTTAATGCACTCTAGGCAAGTTCCCAACCGCATCGTCTGAGCCCCGGCCAGATACTTGGACTTGACCCTGGCCAAACTTCAGATTGTAATCGTCTCTTTATTTTAGTTAATGCTACATCAATTAACTCTAATAACCTTATTAGATCAAACACTCATTAATTGATCACATCATCAAAATCTGATATTCAATAATCTCCTCCTTTTTTATGATGGTAATCAATTGATGATAAGAGTTAATCATAACTCCCCCTAAATCTATGCCACTTAAATTTAAGAGAATCACACAATCTTAAATTAAAGTATTTTTAAGTAATCAACATTTCAGGAAAATTTTAACACGAATTTGCATCAAGTCATTGAATCATAAATTTTGAAAATAATTATATATTCATATCCAAGATGTCCATGTATATGATCAATATCATATGTCATCAATGTATATTTCTTAATATCATATGTCATTATTGTATATTTCTGATAGAACCTAGAAGGAGCTCTATAGATTTTGATCATTGAGGGGGATCAACCCTTGGAACGTTGTAGGGGTTCCTCCATCCTAGACTCGGTACAAGGCTGAAATAAAATTGATGATTGCTTAATTCAAGAGAGGGGGTGACTATATCCTTAAATAGGGATCGAAACCCTAACCTAAAGGAGCACTTGCCTAAGTAAAATTATTTCTTTGCCCCTCCTATAGTTGACCTATCTTAATAGGAATAGGGGGCGACTAGGTTGGCTCTATAGCCGACCTAGCGGGGAAACCCTAGCCGACCAACCCAATAAGGCGAGGCCACTAAGCCCTAAGGGCTAATCTAAATCCTAGCTATTATCGTTTATAAGATAGGAGCAGCTTTATTACAATCTCACAGGATTCTTATTGATCACTTCTAGGGTGATTAGGATTCAACCCTGCTGGAGTCCTACCAAACCTGCCCTCTTAAAATCAGCCTTGTCCTCAAGGTTGAAGTTCTATGAACTCAGAGAACCAGGTCTTAAGCTCCTTATCAGCTTGAGTATCAGTTAGAAGAATTTGAGCTGAGTCATTATGTTTAAATTTCCATTTGAGGTGGGATACCTAGAGGATCAACTGTAATTTTGATTTGGTACACGGATTTGGCCTCCATGTTAGGGCCCCAATGTGATCCCCAATTTTGCAAGGCCCAAAGAAATAGGGAGACCACTTCATTAAGGCTCGAGTTTCCTATTGATCGGGCTAGAGGTGTAGGAAAACTAGATCTTCAATTTCTTATCCATTCTAAAGTTTGTCAGGAGGCCATCTTTTCTTGGCATGTGCTGCCATATGGTTAGTTTGTAGTGATAGCCAATCTTTCTTTTAGGATGGTGACTTCCCTCTGGTATAGCTAAAAAATCTAAAGTGCCCTACTAAAGGTAAAGAGTGCATCTTATAAAAAATAATCTAGATATAAGGGGAACAAGGAACAATCATAATTCGGCTATTATAGCATAGGTCCTTGAAATCCCAAGTGTAGTGGCTCATGGAACCCGGATTCTTCTTCAATTTTTCTATAATATCTTGGGTCTCTAGGTCATTCTTTCATTCCTCCCTAATGTCCTTAAGGAAGTCGGTGGAGGGAAAGGAGATGGTTGAAATTTCAACTTGTCACGATAGTCGTGATAGAGCATCTGCAATAACATTCTCTTTCCCCTTTCAATAAGTAATTTTATAATCAAAGTCAAGGAGTTTAGTTACCCATGATTGCTGCTTCGGGGAGGATATTTTCTGCTCCAAAAAATATTTAACGCTTTAGTGGTCAATCTTAATCTAGAGGCGTCGGCTGATCAGGTAGGGTCTCCACTTTATGAGTGCGTGTATGATGGCAAGCATTTCTTTGTCATACACAGACATTTTAAGATATGAAGGAGATAAAGCTTTACTAGTGTAGGCAAGGGGTTGGCTATCTTGCATTAGAATAGCCCTAATTTAAACTTCGGATGTATTAGCCTTAATCACGAAAGTTTATGATAAGACTCCAATAAGGTTGAGTCCTAATCTCCCTAGAAGTAATTAATAAAACCTTGCTAGATTATAACAAAGTCATTCCTATCTTATAAATGAGTATGACTAGGGTTCCCCGCTTACTAGGTTGGTTGGCCAGGGTTTTCCTTGCTTAGGTCGGCTATAGAGCCAACCTAGCCGCCCCCTGTTCCTATTAAGGTAGGTTAGTTATAAGAGAGGCAAAGGGATAATTTTACTTAGGCAAGGACCCCCATAGGCTAGGGTTTTGATCCCTATAATGATGTAGCCATCCTCTCCCTTGAATCAAGCAATCTATAATTTTATTTCAACCTTGTGCCAAGTTTAGGAGTGAGGAACCCCTATAACGTTCCAAGGGTTGATCCCTATCAAAGGTTAAAATTTATATAGCTCCATCTGGGGTGGTTCTATTATCTGGTATCAAAGTAGTGATCTTGTTTCTCCTGTAGCCATCTTAGCCACCTCCACCTTTCTAAGTAATTCGCACAATTGTTGCAACACTTGCCTCCACCTTCTACCCCAACCTTTGATCAAATCAATATGCCGCTGCCCCTTGCGTTTGATCTGGAGATTTGATATATTGTTATCACCCATACCTCTTCAATACTACAAAATCACACTACATGTTGAAGAAGTTTTTCCAAAAGTTTTCTTGCTGCAAAATTTTACCATCACAAACGTTATCATCGTTGCGAAGGCGAAACACTACAAAAATATTCAGTCGATTGTTGCTTCTTAAAACTAAACTTTTAATCATCCTTTTTGGCTGAATCATTTATACAAATTCGTAGATCATCTTAGCTTTCATATAAGATAAATTCCGTAAAAAAACTCCTTCTGGATATGGACTTATAGTGCTGCAATTCTTTATTGTACAATACTGAAATTTTACAATGTAGAATTTGCCTTCCATTTGTTGGCCTCTTGAAACTGAACTTGTGTTCATCCTTTTTGGCCAAATTTTTATACTATTCTAAAGATCAACTTAGCTTTCATCTGAGATTGATTTCTAGAAAAAATTCCTTCTAGAACTAGTTTCCTGTGCAATCTTTCACCACCATGCAGTTCTGGAATTTTATGACAAAGGATCTACCTTTCATCTTTTGCCCTATTTTTATACATTTACGTTGCCAAAATTTCATCAAACTTTTTACTGGTATTTATAACATCTGAACCAAGGGTTTTTGCATGATTTCCTTAAACTTTCCTCTGAAATTTACATTGAGAAGTCATCGTTTCTCTGATGTAAAATCGGTTCAGCAGGACAGCACATCGTAGCACCTTCTTTTGGTGAATTCTATCAGATTTGAGTGCTGATTTTTGTGATATTTCAGAATCTCTTTTCCCCATCTCAAAACCCTACCATCCTCACTAAAAACTCTTCCTAATCTTACCCTAAACTGAACCTAAATAGCCATCCCAATCAGCCCTAACCACAGCCTGCTTCCTTATTGATCCACTTACATTTTCATACAACTTTCCTTACCGATACACTTACCTTTGCTGCCATCTATCCCAGATCTAAAAATATATTTCCCTAACCTTCATCTACTGCTATCATAGCTCTAAAATTATACTAATTTCTAGCCTAAATTTCATAAAATTGTAGCCCCAAATGGCACCCAAAAAAGCCACAAACCGCACCAAAAACCAGCCTTCCACCAACTTTTCAACCGTCAAATCTCCCTTATCCCTTTAATAGCAGCATGCATCTTTTGCTTCCCAACATTACCAATAGTGACTTGCAGCCATTTTCCTTGATTGTAGCCAGTAGCGAGCCTTGTGGCAAAAAGCTAACATTAGCGATCTTTTCTGCAATGTTTAGATCATGACCGTAACAATCGTTCACTGCTAACTATCTTGACACGGCCAGCAACAAATTTAACAAAATAGTAGTCGTCTCTCACTCCATATCGCTACTGCCCTCCTCTACAATAGCCATCTACATCACTGCCCCATCTTCCTCCAATTGCAGCCGCACCCTTGCTACAATCGATGCCACTTGCAACCACAAAGTTGCGCTATAACCGCCCAACGTTGCTACAATCGATGCCTTCCGACTCAGATCTCTTGGCTGCCATCTTCTAATAGATATCAGCCACCTAGAAAATTGCAGCCTCGATAAGATTGTAGCATCAACATTATAGGATCATCGAAGGACCACAACTGACATTGCTGCTACCATCTTCTTCCTCCACTATCGCTGCTACCCTTGGCTACCATCCTCCACTTGGAGACTTCACCCCCATAGTCCCAACACTGCTACCATTCATTGCTTTCAACCTAAAAATTGCAGCTACACTCTTCAGTTGATTCCTTTGACAGGTTGGAGATCCTTATGTCATGACATCGCTGGGCTTATTCGAAGCCAAATTGGAGGCTTTCAAGATGCGTATGGATGCTAAATTACGTGCTCTCCTTGAAGAGTTTAGATTGGGCCGATCACCAAGCCCAAGAAGATCATAACATGGAGCAAATTCTGATTGCAAAAAGAACCCATCAGAGATAAGAAGCGAGGATAAGACACGCTGCCCTACACCTCAATGACATCAACCTCCTTTGCACAACTTCAAGAAGGACACCTCAATCAAGATCCTCAGAGCATGAGTCACATCCCAACCAATAACATATAAACCTTAAGCACTAATTGATTGCAAGAATCATGATGAAGAACTAACGATGATCCTTCAAACTGCTATCATCCAAAAGTGCCAAATCAGGTTTGAAAGGTTATCTAATTAAACTTATGATTAGACTGAAAAGTAAATATTAAGGACTTTTATTTAGGGCTTGAAGCCAGAGATTCATGAAGAAGTTAAATCGTGATAGCCGTACACACTTAAGGCAGTCATGTCCTTCGCACAACATCAAGAGGAGTGGTTGAATTATGAAAACCAGAGGATGAGGGTGGTCACTCCCCAACCAACAGCACCAAAGCTTTCACCTCCCCCTACTATCAGCCGATCTCCTCAACTGAAGAAACTAATAAGAGAAGACTTTCATGATGGATCGATAAAGGAACCCAAACTTAAAGATACGATTCTTGAACCCAAGGAGAAGGATACACCACAACCAGCCACCCACACGGTCCCTACCTTAGCCGACTACACCAACTTACAAAAATTGAAGATGGAAGTGTTTTTCGAGCAGCAGTCTGTCATCGTCCTCATTAATGCGGGAGCACACACAACTTCATGAGCAGTAACATTACTGCCCACTTAATGCTCTATAAAGAAGATTACAATGTGTTCGAAGTCAAGGTAGCTAACTGTCACGGGCTTAGCTGATTTTGTCCAAGCCGTGCGGCACCCATGCATGTCCGTCCGCAAAGGTCAGCCCTCCCCGAGATCTCCTAAAATCCCACAGACTTACAAAAAGAGAAAACGGGCCAGAAGAAGCAACTCCCACGGGATCCATAAGCAACTGCTCAAGAAAAATACTTTATAAAGCCAAAATATAAATTATACCCAAGGACATTACAAACTCAGAGAGGTTGCACACAAAGGATAATGGTCCACTACAGACCGACGTCCCCACAAGTGCTTATAAGACACACTTGTATTTACAAGCCAAACTTGGCCATAAAGCAAATCAAACTAGGGCTTCCAAGCCTCAGAAGCCCGCTTCTTGTTGTACAAAATATGTACCTAAACCAAGGACAGACTAACACAAGTATTTCATCGAACACCTTGTTTACATTGTTGTCCGTGACATTCTCCCCACTTATTCCTTCGACGTCCTCGTCGAAGCCATTGTAGACGCTACATCTCCTCGCATTCTGAATCTTTAATCTTCGCTTTGGCAACACGTCCCTTTGGCTCCTAGCCGCTCTCCGCCGCTGTTGTTCAGTAGTCGAACTCTAATCCGCCATGCTGTTTCAACTCACCAATGACTAAATCTGGTGTGGGGTTGGCTGAGTTGTGCTGATCCTTGTTGGTTCTCATGGATCCCTCTGATAAAGGAAAAGACCTGCCTTATTATGTGCCAGTATCGCAGTATACTCATATTGCTTGAACTGGGTAGATGCTTGTTGGAGCTTTAACGAGCATCACCTCACAGACTTCGAAGTTTTTAAGGTCGTTTCTCCATAATATTTGCCCATTGAACCTTCTTCCGCTGTTAGTTGTCACTTCCAAGTATGTTCGCATCACTCCCTCTTAGTCAATTGGGAAATGAAGTGGAAAAACTACTCTCAATTGTACTGATCACCAACGGTAACGATTTGACAACCATTGTCTTCCTTAAGCTTTCTTTGAAGGGTCACTGAACTTGTGCAAAGCTCCCCTGCTTGGATAAGTAAGAGAACTGGGATACTTGACTTCACCCATTCTCTTCATAGTTGAGAAGGTAAGGTGGCTTCTCTCACCTCCTCGAGTTAAGAGAACTAGGGTCCTCGGTTTCGCCCATTCTCTCGAGTTGAGAAGGCAAAGGTCACTCAATTTCGCCTGGCAAAGGTTACTTGATTTCGCCTGCCTCCTCGAGTTTGTACTTCATGCATTGAGCTGGTTACTAACATTCGCCTGCTCTTTGCTCACACTTCTGAAGCACTTGAAGTGGTTGCACTCCTTGTGTTGGGTTAGCTACTGCGATTCACCTTCCCACGCCATTGAACTTCGAATGCAAGAAGTTTTGCCCAAAAGTGCAAAAGTTTACTTGGCTTCGCTCACCTCCTCGAGTTAAGAGAATTGGGGTACTGCCCATTCTCTTGAGTTGAGAAGGCAAAGGTTACTTAGTTTCCTGGCAAAGGTTACTTGATTTCTCCCGCCTCCTCGAGTTTGTACTTCATGCATTGAGTGGGTACTAACATTCGCTCTTTGCTCACACTTCTGAAGCACTTGAAGTGGTTGCACTCCTTGCGTTGGGTTAGCTACTGTGATTCACCTTCCCACTGCCATTGAACTTCTGGAATGCAAGAAGTTTTGCCCGAAAAGAGCAAAAGTTTACCCCAACTTGGAGTAAGTCTTTGATAGGTCTGGTCGCCTTTGGGATTGTACCGTCTTCTCCATCACCTTTGCCGCCTACTCTTGAGTAGAAAGGTACAGTACCATGTACTGCCTACTTCATTCCATGGTCGAGCACTCCTGCATCAACCCGAAGTCCCTTAATTTCGACTATCTGGATGAGAAGCCCATCGACATCGGTCTTATGAAGTTTCTTGGCCTCTGCCCTTCTGCCTCGTCTTGGTACTTGGAGTTTGCCTCTACATTCTCCACCTCCTTGGCCCCTTTTACGACCAATGCTCTCCCTTCATGAGAGCAAGGGATCGATGACTCCATGGAAGTCCTGTATCTGCGGTACCACGGTGCTGCCAAGCCCATAGCACTATTAACCGTTATCTTACGTCTTCATCCCTTCCTTCGCAATCGGTAGATCTGCCTCTGTGGCACTATGGTGCTCCTCCGAGTCCACCTCCTTTCTAACCGATGCTTTTCTTTTGGGTAGCTGAGCCCCGCTGGACTCGTCGTCGCCTCCTCGCCCCTTTCGACCACCTGCTTCGACACCACTGTGTCCTCCTAGCAGTTCTCTTTGGTCGATGGAGAGATAGACTGCAACTCTCATGCAAGGCCTCTGCCATCTTGTGGCAGGGCTCGCGACGATTCTATTCTCCTTAGCTTCCTTAGTAGCAACGTTCGCTTACTCGACCTTGTCCTCTGACTTGCCGGGCTCCCTTAAGCGAATATGAGCATTGAAGCAGTCCAACTCTCCAATTGCTCTGATTAATCAAGTCCCCTCTATGGGACTCACTGGTACTTGCAATCTGACTACTCTCTCGGTGGTACACAACCCCCATATGCTGACGACCAAAGCTTTCATCTGATGCAAGCTTCGATGCATACACACGGAAGACCCGCCTCTACGGTACTGTGGCATTCATGCCTTGAATCCACAGCCCTTCTTGCCGTTCACCGAAGTGGAGCTCCCAGTAACTCCTGATCATTCACATGATCATGTCCCCCTCCATGGGACTCACTGGTACGTGCACTTGGACTTCTTCCTCGGTGGTATACAGCTCCCACACGCTGATGACTAAGGCTTTCATCCAATACAAGCTTCGATGCACACACGACCGCCTCTGTACTAGGCATTCACTCCTTGAATCCATAGCCCTTCTTCTTGTTGTGTTGTACACCAAAGTGGAGCTCGGAACTCTGATCATACCAAGATGATTTTGTCCCTCACGGGACAAGATTGTATGTATTGCATTGCCACGAACTATTCCACCACGATCCGCTGCACCATGTCGCCTCCTGGTGACATCTCCATTGCATCTGATTCTCGTGTGATGAACTCAGACTACGACTTCTCCACATGTGGCCTCTGCCAACACATTGTAGGGCCTCCTTGGCCCCTTTTACGACCAATGCTCTCCCTTCATGAGGGCAAGGGATCGATGACTTCACGGAAGTCCCGCATCTGCGGTACCATGGCGCTGCCAAGCCCATAGCACTGCTATCCGTTACCTTGCATCTTCATCCCTTCCTTCACGATCGGTAGATCAGCCTCTATGGCACTGTGGAGCTCCTCCGAGTCTACCTCCTCTCTAACCGATGCTTTTCTTTTGGGTAGCTGAGCCCCGTTGGACTCGTCATCGCTTCCTCGCCCCTTTCGACCACCTTCTTTGACACCACTGTGTCCTCCTAGCAGTTCTCCTTGGTCGATGGAGAGACAGACTGCAACTCTCATATATGGCCTCCGTCATCTTGTTGCAGGGCTCACGCCGATTCTGTTCTTCTTAGCTTCCTTGGTAGCAACGTTCGCTTACTCGACCTTGTCCTCTGACTTGCCGGGCTCCCTTAAGCGAATGTGAGCACTGAAGCAGTCCAACTCTCCAACTGCTCCAGTTAATCAAGTCCCCTTCATGGGACTCACTAGTACTTGCAATCTGACTACTCCCTCGGTGGTACACAGCCCCCATATGCTGACGACCAAGGCTTTCATCTGATGCAAGCTTCGATGCATACACACGGAAGACCCGCCTCTGCGGTACTGTGGCATTCACTCCTTGAATCCACAGCCCTTCTTGTCGTTGTATGGTTCACCGAAGTGGAGCTCCCAGCAGCTCCTGATCATTCACATGATCATGTCCCCCTCCATGGGACTCACTGGTACGTGCACTTGGACTTCTTCCTCGGTGGTATCTGGCTCCCATATCGATGACTAAGGCTTTCATCCAATGCAAGCTTTGATGCACACACGAAGACTCGCCTCTACGGTACTACGACATTCACTCCTTGAATCCATAGGCCTTCTTCTTGTTGTGTCGTACACCAAAGTGGAGCTCCCAGTAACTCCTGATCATACCTCCGCATGATCTTTGTCCCTCACGGGACAAAATTGCCTGTATTGCATTGCCACGAACTATTCCACCATGAGCCACTGCACCATGTCACCTCTTGGTGACATCTCCATTGCATATAGATTCTTATCTGATGAACTCGGACTACGATTTCTCCACATGTGGCCTCTGCCAACACATCGTAGGGCCTCCACCATCTCCGATTTTTAGTTCGCTCCCTTGGCAATTCCCCTTCATCCCCCCCACTCCTGGGTTACACCTGGACGAAGCATAGCTCTAGGACAGTCCATCGCCTAAGAGCTTCGGAAATCCTCTGACTTCGCTAGAGTTGGTGCACCATTGTCTGGATCTTGGGCCTCTATCCCCTACCAGCACAATCTTACTATGCACCTCTTGTTCCTGACAACTTGAACGGCAACACTATTGCATATTCTTCAAGAGTACCTACCTCTGCATCCTCTTGCCCCGTACTAAGGTCTCATGATCCCAACTTTGCCTCTGCAAGTTGAGTCACCTTAGTTACTCTATTAAATGCATCTCTGAGGTAGCTTGCATGTGCCTTGAAGCTCCTTTCATCTTTGGCACCATGCAAAATAAGTCTGTCCCATCAGAATGGAGAACTCATGGAATGATATGATCCCACTCTTGCCTCTACAAGAGTTCATGCCCTTGACCTCTATCCAAGGAAAGCTCCGTGCCTCCGCTCCATGTTTCATCTTCTATGTTGTCTCCCTTCATGTGGCTTGGATACTTCACCGAGTTCCACCCAAGTCGCTCTGCTCCTCGATTTGCACTGAGTTGATAGTGGCCCTCATGTCCACCATTCCACGGGTCAGCCCTCTGTTGAGTTTGATTTTTGCATCAACTCTAAGTGTGCCCTCATATGATGTTGCCTTGGATTGTTCCCCCACTTGATCTCGAAATGCATCCACCAATGCATTACCTCCTTCGAGATCATGCGACAACTCTTCGTCGCTCACTCGGTCCGTTGAGCTTTGTGGAGATATAGCCTTAAGGAACTCTTCCTCAATATGTGCAGTCCGTTGCACATGGTTCTCCCAGTAGAGAACTAGGACTTATCCCTCCTGGATATCTGTCCTGCTGGAGCAACTTTTCTCTTTACATACTTCCCACTAGAAGTTTCGGAGACCATCATCCCCTTTGGACTACTCCGTCTTGTTGAACTTATGCTTTGTTCTGCCCCCACAAATGTACTTGCTAGATTGCGACTCTTCTCCAATACAGTCTCCACTGCACCCTTCAAGGTCTAGCAACATGCTGAACTTGTTGCACATTTCAGTCACCGACGAACATATTCTTTCTATGTCGAAGAGAAAGTTCTGATGCTCCATGGCGCCGAGTTCTAATCGTGCCTTAGGATGTCCACGAACACTCCATCATTCGTGTACAAGCCCTTGCATGAGTTTCAAATCCTTCGAGTTAGCAATTCCCCTCACCTCTGTGAGCTTTTACACAACTCTTTCGGTCGTTACACAACACCTCCCACCTTGCACGGTCTCATCTTTCACTAAGCGCCCTGCTTTGCCTTAAGCACCGTCAAGTTTGGTTGCCAATGTCGAGCTATAGCTCGAACTCAACCATCCCAATCTTTGTGTGCTACGCATTCTTCTTCGCTTGCTTGTCCTTGTGGTACCTCTCACGCAAAGGGGTTGGCTATTCCTTGAATGCCAAACTAGGATGCACGCTCTTTTGAGTGACTCCTTTCCCTACATCTCAATGTCCGTTTCCCCCAAACGGTTGCGCGTGTTGGCTGTCCTCCACACAGCCTAGCTAGGTCCCCCACGTTTGTATGGCAAGTGTTTCTACGTATGCTTGTCCCGCTCTGATACCACATTGTCATGAGCTTAGCTGATTTTGCCTAAGCCGTGAGGCACCCATGCGTGTCCGTCCGCAAAGGTCAGCCCTCTCCGAGATCTCCTAAAGTCCCACAGACTTACAAAAAGATAAAACGGGCCAGAAGAAGCAATTCCCACAGGATCTACAAGCAACTGCTCAAGAAAACACTTTATAAAGTTAAAATACAAATTACACCAATGGACATTACAAACTCAGAGAGGTTGCGCGCAAAGGATAATGGTCCATTACAGACCGAAGTTCCCACAAGTGCTTATAGGACACACTTGTATTTACAAGCCAAACTTGGCCATAAAGCAAATCAAACTAGGGCTGCTAAGCCTACTGCAAGCCCGCTTCTTGTTGTACAAGATATGTACCTAAACCAAAGGACACGGACTAATACAAGCGTTTCATCGAACACCTTGTTTACATTATTGTCTGTGACAATAAGTATACTGTGATACTGGCGCATAATAAGGTAGGTCTTTTCCTTCATCCGAAGGATCCATGAGTACCAACAAGGATCATCACAACTCAGCCAACCCCACACCAAATCCAGTCATTGGTGAGTTGAAGTAGTATGGTGGATCATAGTTCGACTACTCAACAACAGCGGCGGAGAGCGGCTGGGAGCCAAAGGGGCGTGTTGTAGCTAAAGCAGAAGATTGAAGATTGAACAAAATGTGAGGAGATGTAGCATCTACAATGGCTTCGACGAGGATATCGATGGAATAAGTGGGGGAGAATGTCACGGGCAACAATGTACACAAGGTGTTCGATAAAATGCTCATGTTTGCTATGTCCTTCGATTTGTGTACATACCTTGTATAGCAAGTAGCGGGCTTGCGGTAGGCTTAGCAGCCCTAGTTTGGTTTGCTTTATAGCCGATTTTGGTTTATAAATACAAGTATGTCTTGTAAGCACTTGTGAAGCCTTCGGTCTACAATGAAACATTATCCTTTGTGTGCAACCTTTCTGATTTTGTATTATCCATGAGTGTCATTTGTATATGGCTTTATAAAGTATTTGCTTGAGCACTTGCTTGTGGATCTCGGGGAAGGCTGACCTTTGCCGATGAACATGCATAAGTGCCGCATGGCTTAGGCAAATTCAGCTAAGCCCGTGACATTGAGATGTAGGGAAAGGAGTCGCTCAGAGGAATGGGCATCTAAGCTTGGCATTCAAAGGAATAGCCAATCCTTTGCGTGAGAGGCACCACAAGGACAAGCAAGCGAAGAAGAATGCGTAGCGCACAAAGATTAGGATGGCTGAGTTCGAGCTATGGCTCGATGTTAGCAACCAAATTTGACAATGCTTAAGGCAAAGCGGAGCGCTTGGTGAAAGATGAGACTATGTAAAGTGGGATGTGTTGCTCAATGACCGTAAGAGTTATGCAAAGACTTCGATACTCATGCAAGGGATTATACATGGATGACGGAGTGTTCGTGCCCATCCTAAGGTGCGATTGGAACTCGATGCCATGGAGCATCATAACTTTCTCTTCAGCATAGAAATGATACGTTCGTAGGCAACGAAAGTGTATAACAAGTTCAACACATTGCTAGAACTTGAAGGGTGCAATGGGGACTATATTGGCGAAGAGTCGCAATCTAGCAAGTACATTTACGGGGACAGAAAAAGACACAAGTTGTTCAGCAAGATGGAGTAGTCCAAAGGGGATGGTGGTCTCCGAAACTTCAAGTAGGAAGAATGCAAAAAGGAAAGTTACTCTAATATGACAGATATGTAAGAGAGATAAGTCTTAATTCTCGATAGGCAGATTTATATATAATGGACTGCACATATTGAGGAAGAGTTCTTCAAGGCAATATCTCTACAAAGCTTAATGGATCGAGCGAGTGATGAGGAGTCATCGCATGATCTCAAACGAGATAATGTGGTGGATGCATTTTGAGATTAAGTGGGGGAGCAATCCAAGGCAACATCATATAAATGCACATTTAGAGTCGATGTGGAAATTAAACTCAATGGATGGTTGACCCGTGGAATGGTGTACGCAAGGGCCACTATCAACTCAATGCAAATCGAGGAGTGGAGCGACTTGGGTGGAGCTTGGTGAAGTATCTAAGCCGCATGAAGGGAGTCGACATAGAAGACGGAACAAGGAGCGGAGGCACAGAGCTTTCCTTGGATAGAGGTCAAGGGCATGAACTCTTGTAGAGGTAAGAGTGGGATCATGTCATTCCATGGGTTCTTCAATCTGATGGGGCAGACTTATCTTGCATGGTGCCAATGACAAAGGGAGCTTGGAGGCATATGCACCTTACCTCAGAGATGCATTTGACATAGTAACTAAGGTGATCCAACTTGTAGACGTAAAATTGGGATCAAGAGACCTTAGCACGGGGTAATAGGACATAGAGGTCGGTACTCTTGAAGAATATGTCATAATATTGTCATTCGAATTGTTAGGAACAAGTGGCGCACATCAGAGATTGTGCTAGTAAGGGATAAAGGCCCAGGATCTAGACAATGGCGCACCAATTCTAACGAAGTCAGGAGACTTTAGGAGCTACTTGACGACGGACTGTCCTAGAGCTATGCTTCATACAAGTGTGACCCAAGAGTTGGTGAATGAAGGTGAATTGGCAAGGGAGCAAACCAAAAATTGGAGATGGCGGAGGCCCTACAAGGTGTTGGCAGAGGCCACACATGGAAAAGTCATAGTCTGAGTTCATCACATGAGAATCTGTATGCAATGGAGATTGCACCAAGAGGCGACATAGTGCAATGGATCATGGTGGAGTAGTGTGTGGCAATGCAACACAGGCGATCATGTCCCATGAGGGATATGATCATACGGAGGTATGATAAGGAGCTACTGAGAGCTCCACTTTGGTGTACGACACAATAAAAAGAAGAGCTATGGATTCAAGGATTGAATATCGTGGTACCACAGAGGTAGGTCTTCGTGTATGCATCGGAGCTTGCATTGGATGAAAGCCTTAGTCATCAGCATAAGGGGGCTATATACCACCGAGGAAGAAGTCCAAGGGTAAGTACCAGTGAGTCCTATGGAGGGGGACGTGATCCTGTGAATGATTAGGAGCTGTTGGGAGCTCCACTTCAGTGAATAATGCAACGACAAGAAGGTCTATGGATTCAAGAGGTAAAATTAGAGTGAATGCCATGGTACTGCATAGGCGGGTCTTCGATGTGTGTGCATCGAAGCTTACATTAGATGAAAGCCTTAGTCATTAGTATATGGGGGTTGTGTACCATCGAGGGAGAAGTTAGATTGTAATTACCAATAAGTCTCATTAAGGGGACTTAATTATACAAAGGTATAATCAGAGCAGTTGGAGAGTTGGACTACTTCAGTGCTCATATTCGCTTAAGGGAGTTCGGCAAGTCCGAGGACAAGACCAAGGAAGCTAACGAGAACATAATTGGCGCGAGCCCTGCAACAAGATGGTGGAGGCCATGTATGAGAGTTGTAGTTTGTCTTTCCATCAACCAAGGAGAACTGCTACGAGGACATAGTAGTGTTGAAGAAGGCAGTCGAAAGGGGCGAGGAAGCAACGATGACTCCAGTGGGGCTTAGCTACCCAAAAAGTAAAGTGTTGGTTAGACAGGAAGTGGACTCGAAGGAGCACCATAGTGCCACCGAGGTGGATCTATCGATCATAAAGGAAAGGATACAGATACAAGGCAACAGATAGTTGGGCCATAGGCTTGGTAGTGCCATAGTACTGCAGAGGCGGGACTTCCGTGGAGTCATCGATCCCTTGCTCTCACAGAGGGAGAGAATTGGTCATAAAAGGGACCGAGGAGGTGGAAAATACAGAGGCAAACTTCATGTACCAAGACAAGATGGAAGGGCAAAGGCCAAGGAACTTTATAAGACTGATGTCGATGGGTTTCTCATCAAGATAGCTGAAAGTGAGGGACTTTGTGTTGATGTAGGAGTGCTCGACCAAGGAACAAAGTAGGCAGTATGCAGTACTATACATTTTCTACTCAGAGGAGTAGGCAGCAAAGGTGATGGAGAAGATGGTATAATCCCAGAAGCAACCAAAACTATCAAAGACTTACTCCAAGTTGGGGGACTTTGAGTTGGGGTATACATTTTGCTCTTTTTGGGCAAAACTTCTTGCATTCTAGAAGTTCAATGGTAGTGGGAAGGCGAATCACAGTAGCTAACTCAACGCAAGGAGTGCAAACACTTCAAGTGCTTCAGAAGTGTGAGCAAAGAGCGGGCGAATGTTAGTAACCAGCTCAATGCATGAAGTACAAACTCGAGGAAGTAGGCGAAATCAAGTAACTTTTGTCTTCTCAACTCAAGAGAATGGGTGAAACTAAGTACCCCAATTCTCTTAACTCAAGGGGATAAGCGAAGCCAAGTAATCTTGCCTTCTCAACTGCTAAGAGAATGGGTGAAGTCGAGTATCCTAGTTCTTTTACTTATCCACCAGAGGAGCTCTACATACGTTTAGTGACCCTTCAAAGAAAGCTTATGGAAGACAATAATTGTCAAATCCTCACCACTGGTGATTAGTACTACTAAGAGTAGATTGTTCACTTTATTTCCCAATTGAATGTCAATCAAAGTGGGAGTGATGCAAACCTACTTGAAAGTGACAACTAAATGTGGAAGAAGGATCAATGGGCAAACATTATGGAGGAAAGACCTCAAAAACCTTAAAGTCTGTGAGACGATGCTCGTCAAAATTTCAACAAACATCCATCCAATTCAAGTAACGTGAGTATACTGCGATACTCGTGCATAATAAGGCAAGTCTTTTCCTTCATCAGAAGGATCCACAAGAACCAACAAGGATCAGCACAACTTAGCCAACCCTATACCAGATTCAGTCATTGGTGAGTTAAAGCAGCATGGCAGATCAGAGTTTGCCTACTCAACAATAGTGGCAGACAACGATTGGGAACCTAAGGGGCATGTTGCAGCCAAAGCAAAAGATTGAAGATTCAACAAAATACGAGGAGATACAACATCTATAATGGCTACGACGAGGACGTCAATGGAATAAGTGGAGGAGAATGTCACGGACAATAATATAAATAATGTGTTCGATGAAATACTCATGTTTGTCTGTGTCCTTCGATTTGTGTAAATACCTTGTACAGCAAGTAGCGGGCTTGCAATAGGCTTGGCAGCCCTAGTTTGGTTTGCTTTGTGGCCGATTTTATCTTGTAAATATAAGTGTATCTTGTAAGCACTTGTAGGGACTTCGGTCTATAATAGACCATTATCCTTTGTGTGCAACTTTTCTGATTTTGTATTGTCCATGGGTATAATTTGTATATGGCTTTATAAAGTGTTTGATTGAGAACTTGCTTGTGGATCTCGATGGAATTGCTTCTTCTGGCCCGTTTTCTCCTTTGTAAGTTTAAGGGACATTAGGAGATCTCAAGGAAGGCTGACCTTTGCAAACAGACATGCATAGGTGTCGCACGGCTTAGGCAAATTCAGCTAAGCCCCTGATATTAAGATGTAGGGAAAGGAGTCGCTCAGAGGAGCTAGCAAATTCAGAGGAATAGCCAACCCTTTGCACGAGAGGCACCATGAGGACAAGCAACCAAAGAAGAATGCGTAGCGCATAAAGATTGGGATGGCTGAGTTCGAGCTATGGCTCGATGTTGGCAACCAAACTTGATGGTGCTTAAGGCAAAGCAGAACGCTTGGTGAAAGATAAGATCGTGTAAAGTGGGTTGTGTTGCTCAATGACCGTAAGAGTTATGTAAAGCTTACAGAGGTGAGGGAAATTACTAACTCGAAGGCTTCAGTACTCATGCAAGGGCTTGTACATGGACGATAGAGTGTTCGTGCCCCTCCCAAGGCGCAATCAGAACTCAATGCCATAGAGCATCATAACTTTCTCTTAAGTATGGAAAGGATACATCCACAGGCAGCTAAAGTATGCATCAAGTTCAACACGTTGTAGCCCTTAACAGGTGCAATGAGGATTGTATTGGCGAAGAGTCACAATCTAGCAAGTACATTTATGGAGGCAGAACAAGGCACAATGTTTTCAGCAAGACGGAGTAATCCAAAGGCGATGGTGGTCTCCAAAACTTCTAGTGGGAAGAATACAAAGAGGAAAGTTACTCCAATAGGACAAATATTCAAGAGAGATAAGTCCTCATTCTCTAGAGGGAGATTCATGTGCAATGGACCACATATATTGATGAAGAGTTCTTCAAGGCAATATCTCCACAAAGCTTGATTGACCGAGCGAGTGACAAGGAGTTGTCGCATGATCTCAAATGAGGTAATGCATTAGTGGATGCATTTCGAGATCAAGTGGGGGAGCAATCCAAGGCAACATCATATGAATGCACACTTAGAGTCAATGTAGAAATTGAACTCAACGGATAGCTGACCCATAGAATGGTGGACGCGAGAGCCACTATCAACTCAATGCAAATCGAGGAGCAGAGTGACTTGGGTGGAACGTGGTGAAGTATCTAAGCCGCATAAAGGGAGTCGACATAGAAGATGAAATATGGAGCAGAGGCATATAACTTTTCTTGGATGGAGGTTAAGGGCATAAACTCTTGTAGAGGTAAGAGTGGGATCATGTCGTTCCATAGGTTTTTTATTCTGATAGGGCAGACTTATCTTGCATGGTGCTAAAGACAAAAGGAGCTTCGAGGTATATGCGCCTTACTTCAGAGATGTATTTGATCAAGTAACTAAGGTGATTCAACTTGTAGAGGCAAAGTTGGGATCAAGAGACCTTAGTACGGGGCAAGAGGACACTAAGGTGGGTACACTTGAAGAATATGCTATATTGTTTTCATTCAAGTTATTAGGAATAAGTGGTGCATAGCGGAGATTGTGCTGGTAGGGGATATAGGCCCAGGGTCTAGATAATGGCGCATCAATTCTAACGAAATCAGGAGACTTCAGGAGCTACTAGGCGACGGACTATCCTAGACTATACTTCATCAGGTGTCACCTAAGAGTGGGTGGATGAAGGTGAATTGGCAAGGGAGCAAACCAAAAATTAGAGATGGCGGAGGCCCTACAAGGTGTTGGCAGAGTCTACATATGGAGAAGTTGTAGTCCGAGTTCATCACACGAGAATCTGTATGTAATGGAGATGTCAGCAAGAGGTGACATAGTGCAGCGGATTATAGTGGAGTAGTACGTGGCAATGCAACACAGGCGATCATGTCTCGTGAGGGACATGATAATGCGGAGGTATGATCAGGAGCTACTAGGAGCTCCACTTTAGTGTACGACACAACAAGAAGAAGGGCTATGGATTCAATGAGTGAATGTCATGGTATTACAGAGGCAGGTCTTCGTATGTGCATCGGAGCTTGCATTAGATGAAAGCCTTAGTCATCAGTATAAGGGGGCTATATACCACTAAGGAAGAAGTCTAAGGGCAAGTATCAGTGAGTCCCATAGAGGGGGACGTGATCATGTGAATAATTAGGAGCTACTGGGAGCTCGACTTCGATGAACAATGCAATGGCAAGAAAGGCTGTGGATTCAAGGGGTAAACATGGAGTGAATGCCATGGTATCGCATAGGTGGGTCTTCCGTGTGTGCGCATCGAAGCTTGCATCAGATAAAAGTCTTGGTTATCAGCATATGGGGCTGTGTACCACCGAGGGAGAAGTCAGATTGCAAGTACCAATGAGTCCCATAAAGGGGACTTGATTATACAAAGGTATGATCAGAGCAACTAGAGAGTTGGACTACTTCAGTGCTCACATTCGCTGAAGGGAGTCCGACAAGTCAGAGCAGGTAAAGGGAGTTATGCTTAGAGCCTGCATGCTTTGTCGGCCCCCTATGACTTCACTCAGACGTGGGTGGATGGAGCTCCTAGATGTAGGAGACTTATGTTTGGTGGTCATTTACCAATGGATGTTTCACATTATGCTTATGTTCCCACTTCGCCCTCTATGTCTTGATATGATATCCAAAACATTACTTATGAGTTTGCTCATATGCTTTAGATAATAATAAAATGAATGTTATGTCTGAATGATATTTGAACCTATGATCATTATTATTCATTTGATAAGCTTTTTGAGATTATTCATACACCATTGATATACTTTTGAAATACGTCCTATGTATTTTTTATATGTTTCGAAATGTTTCATTTGCAATTGATAAATTCTGAAACTTTTCACACATCATTGATATGTTTCGACATGTCCTATACCTCATTGATATGCTCCAAAATATTTTGTATTCTCATTGATAGGCTCTAAAATATTTCGTTCGCAATTGATATACTGCTTGACATACTTATGCCTATGATATTCATCTAACTTCAAATGTGACATACGAACTTAAGTTTGATATTTATTCCTTTGACATATTCCAAAGTATTTCATATATTATTGATATGCTCCTAAAACTTCAAATGTTATTGATATATACCAAAATGCTTCTGATTGCTATATATGCTCCAATTACTTTCCCAAATTGTTATTGATTTAAGTATGCTTCGAACGAGATGAACCTTGTGGTTGTGAATTTGATTTGATGCTATATGTGAAAACTTTTGTATTTCCTACCTTGCACTCTTATATCAGGTCCAAATTGAAAACACCTTTCCTTGCTCTGAACCTGTTTAATATTTGATGGGCTTCTTAGCTCACTCTGTTGCTATCTAACCTTCTTTAGGTTAGCTTGGCATTTATTAAAATACTTGATATGGGGCTAAAGCAATGAGAAAGTAAGAAGTTCTTAGGCTAAATATTCATTTGATAATATGTTATCATTGTATGTGTACACCTTGGGTCTAAAGTAAAGTTATAGACATATTTTAAAGAGGGATAACTTTGTAATGGTTTAAAAACTACCCTCTTGTTTAGGATCTTGAATATTAAACTTATTGCATAATATATAAAGTGGTAGTGTGTGGTTGTTTTTCAAAGTCATATAGATTTTATTACATTAGTGGACCTTATGAATATGGATTATATTTAGCTGCATTGGTTTTGGATCAGTTTTGTGATTTATTAAGAGAATGTGAAGAGATTATAATCTGCATAGGTTTCTGTGAAAGTGATTGAATGATTGCATGTTATTCTTAGTATCCTCAAATGATTATTTAGATCTGGATAGATTATGTTATTGATAATACTATCAATCCTTTTAGATTAGAGTCACACCTCTCGAATGTGATGAAATTTGGGAGGCGTGACATGTCTTTTGTAAGTTTTTGGACTCCCTTTCTCTCATCCTCAAACCTTACCATCCTCACCAAGAACCCTTCCAAACTGCAACCTAAACTGATCCCAAACAGCCTCCCAGATCAGCCTTAACTATAGCCTACTTCCATCTACCCGATCCACCCATCCAACTGGCCACTTCTTCTCCAAAATCTCATGCCACTAACTCGATAATAGAAAAATAATCTCAATATTACAGATCTAGAAGCCTATACTATGACATCAGAGGAGACCATCAATGCCAAGTTCGAAGCCTTTGAAAGCCACATAGAGAGAATATCCTATCCTTTTTCATTGAATTCAGCATGGGCTGACCATCGAGCTTGAGAAAATCACAACAAGGAGAAACTTCAGATCGGCGAGATGATCCTCAAGAGCGTGGTCATATCATCCCCGATCCAAACAATCTACACATGAAGGTTGAATTACCTAGATGGGAAGAAGGAGACCCGATCGGATGGATCTCATGCGCAGAGCACTATTTTCGGTTCTATCGAACTACTGAGGCTACACGGGTGGAGATTGCTATCATCCATCCATAGAAGTCTCTTTTGCCAATGATTCAAGGAAGGACTGCTAAATCGCTTCAGACTAATCGATTTTGACAACATCGACAGACAATTAGCAAAGATTTGAAAAACTTCTACAATACAAGAATACCAAACAAGGTTTGAATGTTTATCTAACCAAAATGTGGATGATCTAAAAAGCAACTTTTAAGGATTTTTATTGAGGGCCTAAAGCTATAGATTCAAGGAGAAGTAAAGGCGTGACAATTGTACACTCTTATGGTAGCGATTTCCTTCATAAGAATCCAAGAAGAACGATTGAACCACGAAGTACGAATGATAAGGGTGGCTCCCCAACCAGCCATGCTAAAGCCTTCTACCCCCTTTACTGCTATCTAAGCCCCCACACCAAAACAATTAAGAGCTTCATGAATGATCTGCCAAGGGGTTGTGTTGGCATTGTGATGAACTGTGGAGCTGAGAACATCACTACAAAAAGGGGCGGCTCCTCATCATCAAACTAGTAGAGGATGAGGACACTGTACCATCTGAAGAAGACCTTGAAGATGAAGCCACCAGGAGCGCGGAGCCATATATCCACCGCTTTGACGCCGAATGGAGAAAGTGCCACACAAGACATATGGTGGATTTTTGAAGCATATCTAGTAGCCATCAAAGGAGGAGGACATGCATAATTCAGATCCTAAGGTTGCACTCTTGCTGGACGAATTCACAGATGTTTTCATGGAGCAGTGTGGGCTTCCCCTAACCAATCGTATGACCACCGTATCCCTATATTCCTGGGTGAACCTCTAACAAATTTGAGACTGTACTAGTATCCTCACTTGCAGAAGGATGAGATTAAGAATATCGTTAAGGAGATGCTCGATACTAGAGTGATTCAACCAAGCTGCATCCCTTACTCCTTGCCAGTGTTGCTAGTGCATAAGAAGGATAGTACATGGCGGATATACATTGATTACCGGGCTTTTAAATGCCATCACCGTCAAAGATAAATATCCTATACCAGTGGTAGATGAGCTCTTCGATGGACTAAAAGGAGCCCGAGTCTTCACTAAATTGGATCTCTATTTCGGTTACCATCAGATTTGGGAATGAACTAAAGATATTCTGAAAACTACATTCCGCACACATAACGGCCACTACGAGTTTTTGGTAATGCCCTTCGGACTTACGAATGCTCCTTCTACTTTTCAAAGCTTGATGAATGACATTTTTTGAAGGTTTCTACATAAGTTTGTGTTGGTATTTTTTGATGATATCCTCATTTATAGCCCTACACTTGATATGCATTTTCAACACTTGTGAATTTTTCTAATAATCTTTCGGGAGAATACCCTTTATGTGAAACATCCAAAGTGTATCTTTTTACAGCATAAAGTAGAGTAACTAGGGTACATTATATTAGAGGATGGAATGGCGGTAGACCCGACAAAGATCAAAGCAATGCAAGGATGATAGAACCCCGGAAGGAGCTCTATAGATTTTAGCCCTTGAGGGGGATCAACCGTTGGAATGCTGTAGGGGGTTCCTCTCTCCTAGACTTAGCATAAGACTAAAATAAAATTGATAATTAGTTGATTCAAGAGAGGGGCGACTACATCTTTAAATAGGGATCAAAACCCTAGCCTAAGGGGGTGCTTGCCTGATAGGATTCCAACAGGGTTGAGTCATAATCACTTAGAAGTAATCAATAAAAACCTTGTGAAATTATAATAAAACCCCATCTAGTCACTTCTATCCTATAAAGAAGTGTTGCTATGATTAATAAAACCTCATTTACTGGGCTAGTCGGCTAGGGTTTCCCCCTGCTTTGGTCGGCTACAGAGCCAACCTAGCCATCACCTATTCCCTCTAAGGCAGGTAGGCTATATAAGGGGTAAAAGGATAATTTTAGTTAGGCAAGTACCCCATCGGCTAGGGTTTACAACCCTATATAATGATGTAGTTGCCCCCTCTCTTTTATCAAGCAATTATCAATTTTATTTCAGCTTTGTGCCGAGTCTAGGAGGGAGGAACCCCTATAGCGTTCCAAGGGTTGATCCCCCTCACGAATCAAAATCTATAAAGCTCCTTCTCAGGTTCTATCATCTGATATTAGAGTGGCATTCCTACTACCCTATAGTCATCTCAGTGGCCTCCACCTTCGTAAGCAATTCCCATAATTACTTATGACGTCACCTCTATCCATCGTCGCACACCAAGCCGCAGATCCATCAATCTACTGTCTCCCCCCTGCGTAATCTGGAAATCTGATAATTTTTTATCATCCAAGCCTCTTCAATACTAGAAGATTCCTTACTGGATACACTGAAGATTTTTCTCAAATTTTATCCACTGTGGATTTCGTTTATCGCAAACATTATCGTTATTATGAAAGTGGAATGCTCCAGAAATTTTTAGCTGTGTTTTTCCCTCTTGAAACCAGTTTATTCTTTCTCCTTTCTGGCCAAAATTTTTATACAATTCTCAAGATCAAGTTGGCTTTTATTTGGATTAGATTTCCTAAAAGAACTCCTACTAGAACTAGTTTTCTTGTGTAATATTTCACCATTACGTAGTTCTAGAATTTTTACGATGAAGGATCTACCTTTTCATCTTTTGCCCTATTTCTCTACTATTACACTACCAAAATTTTGCCAAACTTTTTATTGGTATTACCAACATCTAAACCAAGGGTTTTTGTATAATTTTCTTAAACTTTTCTCAGGAATTTACATCAAGAAGTCATCGTTTCTTTAACATAAAATCGGTTAAGCGGGACAGCACATTGCAGCACCTTTTTTCATCGAATTCTATCATATTTGAGTGCTATTTTTTGTGAGATTTCAGACTCTCTTTTCCTCATCACCAAACCCTACCATCCTCAACAATAACTCTTCAAGACTCTACCCTAAACTGAAACCAAATAGCCACCTAAATCAGCCCTAAACCGTAGCCTACTCTACCCTAAACCGATTTACCTTCCAACCGGCCACCCCTTCCCTAAAATTCTCATGCCACTAACCTGACAACAAAAAAAATATCTCCATATTATAGATCTAGAGGCATACACTATGGCATTAGAGGAGGCCATCAATGCTAATTTTGAAGCCTTTGAAAGCTGCATGGAAGAGAAGATATGATCCTTATTTTGAATTCGATTTGGCCGTCAAGCCGAGGAAGTCACACCATGTAGAGACTTCAGATCGACAAGATGATCTTCAAGAGCATGGACACATCACCTCTAATTCCAAAAATCTATGTATGAAAGTTGATTTCCCAATATGGGAAGAAGGAGACCCGATTGGATGGATCTCGCGTGCAGAGCACCATTTTCAATTCTACCGAACCACCGACACTACACGGATGGAGATTGCTGCCATACACCTCGAAAGAGATGCTATTCAGTGGTTCAATTGGTTTGAACACACCCATGGAGGATTCTCTTGGCAGCGGTTCAAGGAAAGACTTCTAAATCGCTTCGGTCTGATCGATTTCGACAACATCGATGGACAATTGGCAAAGATTCATCAAACCTCTAAAATACAAGAATACCAAACAAGGTTTGAGCATTTATCTAACTAAACTGAGAATTAATCTAAGAAACAACTTTTAGGTACTTTTATTGAGGGCCTAAAGTTGGAGATTCGAAGAGAAGTAAAGGCGCGACAACCGTACACACTTATGGCAACGATTTCCTTCGCGCGTATCCAGGAAGAACGATTAAACCACGAGGTATGAAGGACAAAGGTTGCCCTGACCAACCATGCCGAGGCCTATTGCCCCCTTCACTGCCATCCAAGCCCCCGCACTAAAATAGTTGACAAGAGACGAGCTTCGCGAAAGATCAGCTAAGGGATTGTGTTGGCATTGTGATGAACCATGGAGCCACGAACATTGCTGCAAAAAGGGCCAGCTCCTCATGATTGAATCAATGTAGGATGAGGATAATGAAATATCTAAAGAAACCCTTGAACTTGAAGAAGAAGCCATGGAGGAAGAGTCCCAACCGGCTGACTATGCAGTGCACGCATTGGCCGACTACTCCAACCCGTAGACGATGAAAGTTGGAGGACTTCTAACACAGCAACCCATCACCATTCTCATCAACACGGGCAGCACAAATAACTTCCTCAATAGTAAGGTTGCTGCACATTTGGTGCTTCAAATCGAAAGTTGCAACAAGTTTAATGTAAAGGTCACTAATGGCCGAATCTTCAATTGCGACCAAAGGTGCCCGCGGGTGAAACTACTCCTCCAAGACCAAGAAGTGGTAGCTGATTTCCTCCTACCCATCGATGATTATGAAGATGTACTTAGGATTAAATAGCTCACAATACTAGGTGATATCTCCTAGAATTTTTCTAAATTAATCATGAAATTTTATTGTAAAGGGAGACAAGTCATGTTACGAGACAAGCATAGGAGCCAAATTTCCATTGTTTCATTGCAACTAATGGAGAAAGTTTTGCACAAAGCATATGGTGGATTTTTTATGCATATCCACCGACCATTTGAGGGGGAGAATATACAAAATTCAGATCCTAAGCTTGCCCTCTTGCTGGATGAATTCGTGGAGCCATGTAATCGACAGCATGACCACCATATTCCTATTCTACCAAGCAAATCTCAAGCAAATTTGCATCTATACCACTACCTTCACTTGCAAAAGGACGAGATCAAGAATATCATTAAAGAGATGTTTGATACTGGGGTGATTCGACAGAGTTGCAGCCCTTATTCTTTACCAGTGTTGCTAGTGCGTAAGAAGGACGGTACATGACAAATGTGTATTGATTATCGGGCCTTGAACGCTATCACCGTCAAGGATAAATATCCTATACTAGTCATAGATAAGCTCTTGGATGAATTAAAAGGAGCTCAAGTCTTCACTAAATTGGATCTTTGTTCCGGTTATCATCAGATTCGGGTATGCACTGAAGATGTTGCAAAAACTGCATTCCGCATGCATAACAGCCACTACGAGTTTCTGGTAATGCCTTTCAGACTTACGAATGCTCCTTCTACTTTCTCAAGCCTAATGAATAACATCTTCCAGAGTTTTCTACGTAAGTTTATATTGGTGTTCTTTGATGATATTCTCATTTATAGCCCTACGCTTGATATACATTTTCAGCACCTACGAACTATTCTAACGATTCTTCGGGAGAATACTCTTTATGTTAAATAGTTAAAGTACAGCTTCTTCCATCATAAAGTGGAGTATCTTGGGCACATTATATCAAATGATGGAGTGGCGGTAGACCTGACGAAGATCGAGGTAATGTAAGGATGACAGAAGTATACAAACGTAAAATCGCTGCGTGGCTTCCTTAGACTCATGGGCTACTACCATAAATTTATGAAAGATTAGTGCCCCTCTCACATCCTACTGAAGAAAGACTTCTTTTTGTAGTCAGAACAAGCTTCTATAGCCTTTGAATGACTCAAAGCTGCCATGATAATGACACCGATCTTAGCATTGCCTGATTTTAGCCACACTTTTATCATTGAGGTCGACGCATTAGGATTTGGAATTGGGGCTATTCTTATGCAAGATGGTTGACCCCTTGCCTACACTAGCAAATCTTTATCTCCCTACACTATCTCGGCTACCGAGATAAGTCAAAATTTAAGATGTGAGGGAGATAAAGCTTTGCTAGTGTAGGCAAGGGGTCGGCCATCTTGCATTAGAATAGCTCTAATTCCAACTCTAGATGCGTCGACCTTAATTACGAAAGTTCAACTAAAATCAGGTAGCGCTAGGAGTGGCGTCGTCGTCATGACAGCCTTGAGTCTTTTAAAGGCCATGGAGGCTTGATCCAACCACGAAAATGAGTCCTTCTTAAGTAGGGTCGTGAGTGGGGCACTGATCTTGCCATAATCTCTCACGAACTTCCGGTAGTAGCCCGTGAGTCCAAGAAAGCAACGTAGTGATTTTACGTTTGTAGGTCTCGGCCATCCTTGCACTGCTTTGATCTTTGTCGAGTCTATTGCCACTCCATCCTCTGATATAATGTGCCCAAGATACTACACTTTATGCTATAAGAAGCTGCATTTTGACTATTTAACATAAAGAGTATTCTCTCGAAGAATGGTTAGAACAGTTCATAAGTGCTCAAAATGTATATCAAGCATAAGGCTATAAATGAGAATATTATTAAAGAATACCAATATGAACTTGCAAAGAAACCTTCAGAAGATGTCATTCATTAAGCTTTGAAAGGTAGAAGGAGCATTTATAGGTCCAAAAGGCATTACCAAAAACTTATAGTGGTCGTTAAGCATGTGAAAAATACTTTGAAATATCTTTAGTGCATACTATCGATGGTATCCGTTCGAGATCCAATTTAGTGAAGACTCGGACTCCTTTTAATCAATCCAAGAGTTCATCTATAACTAGAATATGATATATGTCCTTAACAGTGATGGCGTTTAGAACCCAATGGTCAACGCACATCCACCACATATCATCCTTCTTGCACACTAGCAACACCGGTGAGGAGTAAGGGCTGCAACTCGGTTGAATCACCCCGGTGTCAAGCATCTCTTTAACGATGTTCTTGATCTCATTCTTCTTCAAGTAAGGATATCAGTATGGTCACAAATTTACTGGAGGTTTGCTTGACAAAATTGGAATGCAATAGTTATGTGGTTGGTTAGGGGTAGCCCATGCGGCTCCATGAAAACACCCATGAATTCGTCCAGCAAGAGGGCAAGCTTAGGATCTAAATTTTATATGTTCTCCCCCTTAGATGAATGCTCGATATGCATTAAGAATCCACCATGTACTTTGTGCAAAACTTTTTCATTCATTGCGACGAAACTGTGGAAATATGGCTCCCGTGCTTGCCAAGTAACGTGACTTGTCTTCCTTTACAATAAAATTTTATTATTAAATTAGAAAAATTTCAAGAAATATCACCTAGCATTGTGAGCCATTCGATCTTGAGTATAGCTTCATAATCATCGATGAGTAGGAGGAAGAAATCAGCTACCACTTCTTGGTCTTGGAGGAGTAGTTTCACCTGCGGGCACCGTTAGTCGCAATTGAAGATTCGGCCGTCGATGACTTTTACATCGAATTTGTTACAACCTTCGATTTAAAACCCCAAACATGCAGCAACCTTACTATTGAGGAAGTTATTTGTGATGCCCGTGTCAATGAGAATGGTGATAGGTTGTTGTTTTAGAAGTCCTCCAACTTTCATCATCTGCGGGTGAGAGTAGCCGACCAATGCGTGCACTGCGTAGTTGGCCAATTGGGACTCTTCATCCATGGCTTCTTCTTTAGGTTCAAGGGCTTCTTCAGATGATTCATTGTCCTCATCCTCCACTGGTTCAATCATAAGGAGCCGGCCCTTTTTGTAGCATTGTTCTCGGCTCCACGATTCATCATAGTGCCAATATAATCCTTTGGTCGATCATTCATGAAGCTCATGCCTCATCAATTTTTTTGGTGAAGGGCTTGGATGGTAGTAGAGGGGGCTGTAGGCCTCAGTATGGCTAGTTGGGGAGCAACCCTTATCCTTCATGCCTCTTGGTTCGATCCTTCTTGCATATGCGCAAAGGAAATTACTGTCATAAGAGTGTATGGTTCCCGCGCTTTTACTTCTCCCAAATCTCCAGCTTTAGGCCCTTTATGAAAGTCCCTAAAAGTTATTTTTTAAACCAATCCACAGTTTAATTAGATAAATGTTCAAACCTTATTTAGTATTCCTGTATTATGGAGGTTTGATGAATCTTTGCAAATTGTCCGTCGATGTTGTCAAAATCGGTTGGTACATAATGGTTCAATAGTCCTTTCTTGAATCACTGCCAAGAGAGTCCTCTATGGGTGTACTCAAACCAACTAAACCACTGAATAGCATCTCCCTTGAGGTAGATGGCAGCAATCTCCACCTCTGTGGCGTCGATAATTCGGTAGAACCGAAAATAGCGCTCGGCGCATGAGATCCACCCGATCGGGTCTCCTTCTTCCCATCTAGGGAAGTCAACCTTCATGCATGGATTGTCAAGATCAGAGGTGATGTAGCCATATTCTTGAGGATCATCTCATCGATCTGAAGTTTTTCCATGCTGTAATTTCCTCGGGCTCGACGGTCAGCCAATGCTGAATTCGACGAATAGGGAAAGCATTTTCTCTTCCATGTGGTTTTCAAAGACTTCAAGCTTTGCATCAATAGCCCCCTCTGATGCCATAGTATACACCTCTAGATCTGTAATATTTAGGACTTTTTTTTGTTGTCGGCTTAGTGGCATAGGAATTTTGGAGAGGGGGGTAGCCAGTTGGAAGGTGAATCAGTTTAGATGGGCGTAGGCTATGATTTAGGCTAATTTGGGTGGCTGTTTAGATTCAGTTTAGGGTAAGGTTTTGATGGATTTTTGGTGAGGATGGTAGGGTTTTGCGATGAAGAAAAGTGAGTCTGAAATCCCACAAAAAAGAATACTCAAATCTGATAGAATTCGGTGAAAAAAGGTGCTACGATGTGCTATCCTGTCGAACCAGCTTTACGTCGAAGAAATGATGACTTCTCGACATAAATTCTAGAGAAAAGTTCAAGAAAATTATACAAAAACCCTTGGTTCAGATGTTAATACCAGTAAAAAGTTTAATGAAATTTTGGCAACATAACAATAGGGAAATAGGCAAAAGACGAGAGGTAGATCCTTCGTCATAAAATTCTAGCACTGTGTGATAGTGAAAGATTACACAGGAAAACCAGTACTAGAAGTAGTTTTTTCTAGAAATCAATCCCAAACAAAAGTTAAGTTGATTCTTAGAATTATGTAAAAATTTTGGCCGGAAAGGAGAGGAAATAAACCAGTTTCAAGAGGTAAAAATGTAGCTAAAAATTTCTGTAGCGTTTCACCTTTGCAACAACGGTAGTGTTTGTAATAAACAAAATTTGCATCAGATAAAATTTGGAAAAAATATTTAACATGTAAAAGTAAGGAATCTTATAGTATTGAAGAGGCATAGATAATAAAAATATACCAGATTTCCAGATCACGAGGCGGCGAATAGATGGATCTACTTGGTGGATGACGGTGGATGGAGGCGATATCAAAAGCAATTATGGGAATTGCATGGGAAGGTGGAGACGTGGATGACGGCTAAAGGGGCAACAAGATTACTACTCTAATACTAGATGATAGAACCCCAAAAGGAGCTCTATAGATTTTGACTCTTGAGGGGGATGAACCCTTAGAATGCTATAGGGGGTTCCTCCCTCCTACACTCGGTACAAGGCTAAAATAAAATTGATAATTGCTTGATTCAAGAGAGAGGCAGCTACATCTTTAAATAGAGATCAAAATGATAAAACCCCAGAAGCAGCCTTATAGATTTTGATCCTTGAGGGGGATCAACCCTTGGAACACTATAGGGGTTCCTCCCTGCTAGACTTAGCACAAAGGCTGAATTAAATATGATAATTGCTTGATTTCAAAGAGGGGGGCAGCTAAATCTTAAATATGGATCAAAGTCCTAGCTCAAGGGGGCACTTATCTAGGTTAAAATTATCCTTTTGCCCCTCTTATAGCCATCCTACCTTAATAGGAACAAGGGGCGGCTAGGTTGGCTCTATAGCCAACCTAAGTAGGGGGAAACCCTAGCCGACTTGCTAAGTAAGAGGGGCGGTGACTTTTAAGCCCTAAGGGCTAATCTAAACCCTAGTCATGCTCCTTTATAAGATATGAGTGACTTTATTACAATCTAGCAGGGGTTTATTGACTACTTTTAGGGAGATTAGGACTCAACCCTGCTAGAGTCCTATCAAACCCGCCCTCTTAAAATCAGCCTTGTCCTCAAGGCTGAAGTTCCATGAACTCAGGGATCCAGGTCTTCAGCTCCTAATTAGTTTGGGTATCAGTTGGAAGAAATTGAGCTGAGTTGTCATCTTTAAATTTCTATTTGAGGTGGGATACTTGGAGGATCAACTGTAATTTTGATATGGTGCACGGATCTGATCTCCAGGTTAGGACCCCAATATGATCCCCAATTTTACAAGGCCTAAAGAAATAGGGAGACCAATTTCTTGATGCTTGAATTTCATACTGGTGGAGCTGGAGATGTAGGGGGACTTGATCTTTCTCAGGAAATTTTCTTCTACTTCGGCGTTTGTCACGGGGAAGTTTTTTCCTTATATAGGTTGCCACATGGTTATCTTTAGTGATAGCCAATCTTTCTTCTGAAATAGTGACTGCCCTCTAATATGGTTCAGGAAGATGAGAGCCCAATCTGGCATGAGCATGGATTGTAATTCTTCTAGTTTAACTCCTTTTTCGTGCCATGAACCTATATCCAACTATATTTTAAATTTGGTAGTAATTAGTATCTCCTGTAAAAACCTCATATGAAGTGTAGGGGAATCCTTGGTGTAAATTAGGAGTCAACTATCTTGCATAAGAATAGCCCAAATTCTAACTCCTGATGCATCAGCCTCAAGGACCAAAGTGCAGCCAAAATCGGGCAGCGGTAGGACCGACGTCATCGTTATGGCTGCCTTGAGTCGCTCAAAGGCTGCAGAGGCTTTATCTAACCACAAGGAGTCTTTCTTCAGTAAGGATGTGAGCAGGGCACTGATCTTATCATAGTCCTTCACAAAATTTTGGTAGTAACCCGTAAGTCCAAGGGAACCGCGTAATGATTGTACGTTTGTAGGTCTCAACAATCCTTGCATTGCCTCGATCTTTATCGGGTCCACTATCACTCCATCCTCTAGTATAATGTGCCCAAGATACTCCACTTTATGCTATAAGAAACTACACTTTGACTATTTCACATAAAGAGTATTCTCCCGGAGAATCGTTAGAATTGTTCGTAAGTGCTGAAAATATATATCAAGCGTAGAGCTATAAATGAGAATAGCATCAAAGAATACCAATACGAACTTGCATAGAAACCTCCGGAAGATGTCATTTATTAGGCTTTGGAAATTAGAAGGAGCATTCGTAAGTCCGAAAGGCATTACCAAAAACTTGTAGTGGTCATTATGCGTGCGAAATGCAGTTTTCAGAATATCTTCAGTACATACTCGAATCTGATGGTATCCAGATCAGAGATCCAATTTAGTGAGGACTCGGGCTCCTTTTAGTTCATCCAAGAGCTCATCTATGATAGGTATAGGATATTTGTCCTTGACGGTGATGACGTTTCGAGCCCAGTAGTCAACGCACATCCGCCATGTACCATCTTTATTGTGTCCTAGCAACACCGGTGAGGAGTAAGGGCTGCAGCTTGGTCGAATCACCCCGGTGTCAAGCATCTCTTTTACAATGTTCTTGATCTCATCCTTCTGCAAGTGAGGATAGTGGTACGGTTGCAAATTTGTTAGAGATTTTCTTGGCAAAATATAAATGCAGTGGTCATGCGGCCGGTTAGGGGTTAGCCCGCGCGGCTCCGTGAAAATATCCGCGAATTCATCCAGTAAGAGGGCAAGCTTAGGATCCGAAATTTATATATTCTCCCTCTTAGATGGTTGTTGGATATGCATCAAAACTCCTCCATGCACTTTGTGCAAAACTTTCTCCATTTATTGCGATGAAACGATGGAAATTTGGCTCCCGCACTTGCCTCGTAACGTGACCTATCTCCCTTTGCAATAAAATTTTATGATTAATTTAAAAAAAATTCAGGAGATATCACCTAGTGTTGTGAGCCATTTAATCCTAAGTACGGCTTCATAATCATCGATGGGTAGGAGGAAGAAATCAGCTACCACTTCTTAGTCTTGGAGGAGTATTTTCACCCGCGAGCACCATTGGTCACAATTAAAGATTCGACCGTCAGTGACCTTTATGTCAAACTTATTGTAACTTTTAATTTGAAGCACCAAATGTGCAGTAACCTTACTATTGAGGAAGTTATTGGTGCAGCCTATGTCGATGAGAACCATGATGGGTTGCTATTTTAGAAGTCCTCCAACTTTCATCATCTGCGGGTTGGAATAGCCGGCCAATGCATGTACTACATAGTTGACCGGTTGGGACTCTTTCTCCATGACTTCTTCTTTAGGTTCAAGGGCTTCTTCAGATGTTTTATTATCCTAATCCTCTGCTGGTTCAATTATGAGGAGTCAGCCCTTTTTGCAGTGATGTTCATGGCTCCACAGTTCGTCGTGATGCCAACACAACCCTTTGGCCGATCATCTACGAAGCTCATCTCTTGTCCACTTTTTTGGTGTAGGGGCTTGGATGGCAGTAGAGGGGTAGTAGGCCTTGGCATGGCTGGTCAAGGAGCGACCCTTATCCTTTGTACCTCGTGGTTCAATTATTCTTCCTAGATATACGTGAAAGAAATTATCGCCATTAGAGTGTGTGATTGCCGCGCCTTTACTTCTCCTTGGATCTTCGGCTTTAGGCCCTCGATAGAAGTACCTAAAAGTTATTTCTTATACTAATTCTCAGTTTGGTTAGATAAACACTCAAACCTTGTTTGGTATTCTTGTATTGTAAAGGTTTGACGAATCTTTGCCAATTGTCCGTCGATGTTGTTGAAATCGGTTGGTCTGAAATGGTTTAGTAGTCCTTCCTTGAATTGCTGCTAAGAGAGTCCTCCATGGGTGTTCTTAAACCAATTGAACCACTGAATAGCATCTCCCTCGAGGTGGATGGAAGCAATCTCCACTCTTGTGGCGTCGACAGTTTGGTAGAACCGAAAATAGCGCTCCGCGCGCGAGATCCACCCGATCGGGTCTCCTTCCCATTTAGGGAAATCAACCTTCATATATGGATTATTGAGATCAGAGGTGATGTGGCCATGTTCTTGAGGATCATCTCGCTGATCTGAAGTTTCTCCATGTTGTGATTTCGTCGGGCTCGACGGTCGGCCAATGCTGAATTCGACGAAAAGGGACCGCATCTTCTCTTCCATATGATTTTCAAAGGCTTCAAGCTTTGCATCGATAGCCTCCTTTGATGCCATAGTATACACCTCAAGATCTGTAATATTGAGATCTTTTTTCTATTATCAGGTTAGTGGCATGGGAATTTTGAAGAAAGGAGTGGTCAGTTGGAAGGTGGATTGGTTTGGGTAAAGTAGGCTACGGTTTAGGGCAGATTTTGGGCTACGATTTTGTGGGGTTGAGGCTACGAATTAGTATAGTTTTAGGGTTGTGATAGCAGTAAATGAAGGTTAGGAAAATATATTTTAGATCTGGGATAGATGGAAGCAAGGGTAGGTGTCTCGGTAAGGAAGGTTTTCGAAAAACGTAGGTGGATCGATAAGGAAGTAGGCTAATTTGGGTGGCTGATTTGGGGGCTGTTTAGATTCAGTTTAGGGTAATATTTAGAAAGGTTTTAGTGAGGATGGTAGGGTTTGGCAATGAGGAAATGAGAGTCTAAAATCTCACAATAAATAGCACTTAAATCCGATAGAATTTGGTGGAAAGAAATGCTACGATGTGCTATCTTGCTGAACCAGTTTTTGCGTCAAAGAAACGCTGACTTCTCAATATAAATTCTAGGGGAAAGTTTAAGAAAATTATATAGAAACCCTTGGTCCAGATATTGATAATACTAGTAAAAAGTTTGATGAAATTTTGGTAGCATAACAGTAGGAAAATAGGGCAAAAGATGAAAGGCAGATTCCTTCGTCATAAAATTCTAAAACTGCATGATAGTCAAAGATTGCACAAGAAAATCAGTTCTAGAAGGAGTCTTTTATAAAATTAAATTCAGATGAAAGTCAACTTGATCTTGAGAATTATGTAAAAATTTTGGCCAGAAAGGATGAAAAAAAGTTTAGTTTCAAGAGGCCAATATACGGAAGGCAGATTCTGCGTTATAAAATTTTAGTACTGTGCAACAAAGAATTGTAGCGCTATAAGTCCAGATCTAGAAGGTGTTTTTTCACAAGATTAGTCTTAGATGAAAGCTAAGATGATCTATGAAATTGTATAAAAGTTTCAGCCAAAAAGGATGATTAAAAGTTTAGTTTCAATAAGCAACAATCGGCTAGAAATTTCTACAGTGTTTCACCTTTACAATGATGATAACGTTTGTGACGAACAAAATTTGCAATGAATAAAATTTGACAAAAATCTTCAATAGATAAGGTAAGGAATCTTATAGTATTGAAGAGCTATAGATGATAAAAATATATCAGAATTCCAGATCAAACGCGGGAGGCAGCGGTAGATTGATTTGATCTACTGCTAGGGTGGAAGGTGGAGGCGCGTGTTGTAGTAATTGTAGGAATTTCTTGGGAAGGTGGAGGCGTGGATGATGGCTACAAGGGTAGCAAGATCGCTGCTCTAATACTAAATGATAAGACCCTAGAAGGAGCCCTATATATTTTGATCTTTAAGGGGGATCAACCCTTGGAACACTATAGGGGTTCCTCCCTCCTAGACTTGGCACAAAGGCTAAATTGAAGATGATAATTGCTTGGTTTCAAAGAGAGGGGTGGCTACATCTTAAATATGGATCAAAGTCCTAGCCCAAGGGGGCACTTATCTAGGTAAAATTACCCTTTTACCTCTTCTATAGTCATCCTACCTTAATAGGAATAAGGGGCGGCTCGGTTGGCCCTATAGCCGACCTAAGCAAGGGGAAACCCTAGCCGACTTGCCCAGTAAGGGCGGCGATGACTTTTAAGCCCTAAGGGCTAATCTAAACCCTAGTCATACTCCTTTATAAGATAGAAGTGGCTTTATTACAATCTAGTAGGGTTTTATTGACTACTTTCTAGGGAGATTAGGACTCAACTCTACTGGAGTCCTATCACAAAACCCTAGCCTAAGGGAGTGCTTGCCTAAGTAAAATTATCCCTTTGCCCCTCCTATATCCGACCTCTCATAATAGGAACATGGGGTGGCTAAGTTGGCTCTATAGCTGACCTAAGCAGGGGGAAACCCTAGCCCACCAACCTAGTAAGGAGGGCGACGGCCACTAAGCCCTAAGGGCTAATCTAAACCCTTATGCTCCTTTATAAGATAGGAGTGACTTTATTACAATCTCACAGGGTCCTTATTGATCACTTCTAGGGTAATTAGGACTCAACCCTACTGGAGTCCTATCAAAGGATGGCCGAAACCTATGAACATAAGATTGCTATGTGGCTTCCTTGGACTCATGGGCTACTACTAGAAATTTATGAAAGATTATGACAAAATCAATGCCCCACTCACGTCCCTACTGAAGAAAGATCCTTCTTATGGTTGGATAAAGCTTCCACAAACTTTGAATGACTCAAGGCAATCATGACGATGATGCCAGTCCTAGTGCTGATCGATTTTAGTCGTACCTTCGTGATTGAGGCTAACATGTTCAGAGTTGGAATTGGGGCTGTTCTAATGCATGATGGCCATCGTACACGCCGTCATGAAGTAGAGACCCTGCTTGATCGGCTGATGCTTCAAATTAAGGTCGACCACTAAAGCCTCAAGTAAGATCGGCTGATGCTTGAAAGATTATGACAAAATCAATGCCCCACTCACGTCCCTACTGAAGAAAGATCCTTCTTATGGTTGGATAAAGCTTCCACAAACTTTGAATGACTCAAGGCAATCATGACGATGATGCCAGTCCTAGTGCTGATCGATTTTAGTCGTACCTTCGTGATTGAGGCTAACATGTTCAGAGTTGGAATTGGGGCTGTTCTAATGCATGATAGCCATCGTACACGCCGTCATGAAGTAGAGACCCTGCTTGATCGGCTGATGCTTCAAATTAAGGTCGACCACTAAAGCCTCAAGTATTTTTTTTAGTAGAAAATATCTTCCCCAAAACAACAATGATAGGTAATAAACTTCTTGGCTTTGATTATGAAATTTTTTATCGAAAGGGGAAAGAGAATATTGTTGTAAATGCTCTATCTCAGCTACTGAAACAAGCCAAAATTTCAGTCATCTCCCTTCCCTCCACCGACTTCCTCAAATACATTAGGGAGAAACGAAAGAGTGACCCATAAACCCGAGGCATCATAGAAAGATTGAAGAAGAATCTGGGTTCTATGGGTCACTACACTTGGAATTCGAAGGACCTGCACTATAAAGACCGAATTGTGATTGTTTCTTCTTCCCTTTGCATCAAAATTATTTTGCATGAGATGCACTCTTTACCTTCAATAGGACACTTTAGATTTCTGACAACATATAAGAGGGTGCAGCAAACCTTCTTTTAGAGAGGCATGAAAAGATCATATGATTATGTATCTAAATGTGATGTATTTCAGTAGCAAAAAGGTGAAACGATGGTAAGTCCAGGAAAACTACAACCACTACCTATACCAGACTTAGCATGGACTGGCATCTCCATGGACTTCATCAAATGGTTGCCACCATCTCAAGGTAAAAGCACGATCTTTGTGTTGGTAGATCATCTAACCAAATATGCTCATTTTTGTGCTGTGAGACATCTTTATACCGCTATCAGTATTCCTCAACTTTTTGTAGAAAATATTTTAAAATTACATGGGATGCTAAGGTTGATTGTGAGCGATCGTGATAGGATGTTTACAAGTAAATTTTGGATCGAGTTCTTCCAACTATAAGGCACCAAATTGTCATGGACAACAATGTAAACAAGGTGTTCGATGAAATGCTTGTGTTAGTCCGTGTCCTTCAGTTTAGGTACATATCTTGTACAACAAGAAACGGGCTTGCAGTAGGCTTGGAAGCCCTAGTTTGATTTGCTTTATGGCCAAGTTTGGCTTGTAAATACAAGTGTGTCTTATAAGCACTTGTGGGGGCTTCGGTCTGTAGTGGACCATTATCCTTTATGTACAACCTCTCTGAGATTGTAATGTCCTTGGGTGTAATTTATATTTTGGCTTTATAAAGTATTTTTCTTGAGCAGTTGCTTATGGATCCCGTGGGAGTTGCTTCTTCTGGCCCGTTTTCTCTTTTTGTAAGTCTGTGGGATTTTAGGAGATCTCGGGGAGGGCTAATCTTTACGGACGGACATGCATGGGTGCCGCACGGCTTAAGCAAAATCAGCTAAGCCCGTGATAATGTGGTATCAGAGCGGGACAAGCACACGCAGAAACACTTGTCATACAAATGTGGGGGACCTAGCTAGGGCATGTGGAGGACAGACGGCAACCGTTTGGGGGAAACGGACATTCAGATGTAGGGAAAGGAGTCGCTCAGAGGAGCGGGCATCCTGGTTTGGCATTCAAGGAATAGCCAACCCCTTTACGCGAGAGGCACCACGAGGACAAGCAAGCGAAGAAGAATGCGTAGCACACAAAGATTGGGATGGTTGAGTTTGAGCTATAGCTCGGCGTTGGCGACCAAACTTGACGGTGCTTAAGGCAAAGCGGTGCTTGGTGAAAGATGAGACCGTGCAAGGTGGGAGGTGTTGTGTAACCGAAAGAGTTATGTAAAACTCACGAGGTGAGGGAATTGCTAACTCGAAGGATTCAAACTCATGCAAGGGCTTGTACACAGATGACAGAGTGTTCGTGGCCATCCCAAGGCGCGATTAGAACTCGGCGCCATAGAGCATCATAACTTTCTCTTCAACATGAAAAGGATATGTCCGTAGGTGGCTGAAATGTGCAACAAGTTCTGCATGTTGCTAGACCTTGAAGGGTGCAGTGGAGACTGTATTGGAGAAGGGTCGCAATCTAGCAAGTACATTTGTGGGGGCAGAACAAAGCTTGAGTTCAGCAAGACGGAGTAGTCCAAAGGGGATGATGGTCTCCGAAACTTCTAGTGGGAAGTATGTAAAGAGAAAAGTTGCTCCAGCAGGACAGATATCCAGGAGGGATAAGTCCTAATTCTCTAGTGGGAGAATCATGTGTGACAGACTGCACATATTGAGGAAGAGTTTCTCAAGGTTATATCTCCATAAAGCTCAACGGACCGAGTGAGCGACGAAGAGTTATCGCATGATCTCAAAGGAGGTAATGCATTGGTGGATGCATTTCGAGATCAAGTGGGGGAGCAATCCAAGGCAACATCATATGAAGGCACACTTAGAGTCGAGATAGAAATCGAACTCAATAGAGGGCTGACCCGTGGAATGGTGGACGTGAGGGCCACTATCAACTCAGTGCAAATCGAGGAGCGAGCAACTTGGGTGGAACTCAGTGAAGTATCCAAGCCGCATGAAGGGAGTCGACATAGAAGATGGAACATGGAGCGGAGGCACGGAGCTTTCCTTAGACAGAGGTCAAGGGAATGAACTCTTGTAGAGGCAAGAGTGGGATCATGTCATTCCATGGGATCTTCATTCTGAGGGGACAGACTTATTTTGCATGGTGCCAAAGATGAAGGAAGCTTCAAGGCACATGCAAGCTACCTCAGAGATGCATTTGATGGAGTAACTAAGGTGATTCAACTTGCGGAGGCAAAGTTAGGATCATGAGACCTTAGTACGGGGCAAGAGGACGCAGAGGCGGGTACTCTTGAAGAATATGCCACAGTGTTGCCATTCGAGTTGTCGGGAACAAGCGGTGCATAGCAAGATTGTACTGGTAGGGGATAGAGGCCCAAGATCCAGACAATGGTGCACCAACTCTAGCAAAGTCAGAGGACTTCAGGAGCTACTAGGCGACGGACTGTCCTAGCGCTATGCTTCGTCCAGGTGTAACCCAGGAGTGGGGGGGACGAAGAGGAATTGCCAAGGGAGCGAACTAAAAATCGGAGATGGCGGAGGCCCTACGATGTGTTGGCAGAGGCCACATGTGGAGAAGTCGTAGTCCGAGTTCATCACACGAGAATCTGTATGCAATGGAGATGTCACCAGGAGGCGACATGGTGCAGCGGATCGTGGTGGAATAGTTCGTGGCAATGCAATACAAGCAATCTTGTCCCGTGAGGGACAAGATCATGCGGAGGTATGATCAGGAGTTACTGGGAGCTCCACTTTGGTGTACGACATAACAAGAAGAAGGGCTATGGATTCAAGGAGTGAATGTCGTAGTACCGCAGAGGCGGGTCTTCGTGTGTGCATCGAAGCTTGCATTGGATGAAAGCCTTAGTCATCAGCATATGGGAGCTGTATACCACCGAGGAAGAAGTCCAAGTGCACGTACCAGTGAGTCCCATGGAGGGGGATATGATCATGTGAATGATCAGGAGCTGCTGGGAGCTCCACTTTTTTGAACAATGCAACAGCAAGAAGGGCTGTGGATTCAAGGAGTGAATGCCACAGTACTGCAGAGGCGGGTCTTCCGTGTGTATGCATCGAAGCTTGCATCAGATGAAAGCCTTGGTCGTCAGCATATGGGGGCTGTGTACCACCGAGGGAGTAGTCAGATTGCAAGTACCAGTGAGTCCCATGAAGGGGACTTGATTAACTGGAGCAGTTGGAGAGTTGGACTGCTTCAGTGCTCACATTCGCTTAAGTGAGCCCAATAAGTCAGAGGACAAGGCCGAGTAAGCGAACGTTGCTACCAAGGAAGCTAAGGAGAACAGAATCGCCGCGAGCCCTGCAACAAGATGGCGGAGGCCATGCATAAGAGTTGTAGTCTGTCTCTTCATCGACCAAGGAGAACTGCTAGGAGGACATAGTGGTGTCGGCGGGTGGTCGAAAGGGGCGAGGAAGCGACGACGAGTCCAACGGGGCTCAGCTACCGAAAAGAAAAGCGTCGATTAGAGAGGAGGTGGACTCAGACGAGCTCCACAGTGCCATAGAGGCAGATCTACCGATCGCGAAGGAAGGGATGAAGATGCAAGGTAACGGATAGTAATGCTATGGGCTTGGCGCCATGGTACCGCAGATGCGGGACTTCCGTGAAGTCATCAATCCCTTGCTCTCATGAAGGGATAGCATTGGTCGTAAAAGGGTCCAAGGAGGTGGAGAATATAGAGGTAAACTCTAAGTACTAAGACGAGGCAGAAGGGCAGAGGCCAAGAAACTTCATAAGACCGATGTCGATGTGCTTCTTATCCAGATAGCCGAAATTAAGGGACTTCGGGTTGATGCAGGAGGGCTCGACCAAGGAACAAAGTAGGCAGTACATGGTACTGTACCTTTCTACTCAAGAGGAGTAGGCGGCAAAGGTGATGGAGAAGGCGGTACAATCCCAAAGGCGACCAGACCTATCAAAGACTTACTCCAAGTTGGGGACTCCAAGTTGGGGTAAACTTTTGCTCTTTTCGGGCAAAACTTCTTGCATTCGAAGTTCAATGGCGGTGGGAAGGTGAATCACATAGCTAACCCAACGCAAGGAGTGCAACCACTTCAAGTGCTTGAAGTGTGAGCAAAGAGCGGGAATGTTAGTAACCAACTCAATGCATGAAGTACAAACTCGAGGAGGCGGTAAATCGAGTAACCTTTGCCAGCGAAATTGAGTAACCTTTGCCTTCTCAACTCGAGAGAATGGGCAAGTACCCTAGTTCTCTTAACTCGAGGAGGTGGCGAAGCCAAGTAAACTTTTACACTTTTGGGCAAAACTTCTTGCATTCCGAAGTTCAATGGCGGTGGGAAGGTGAATCACGAGCTAACCCAACGCAAGGAGTGCAACCACTTCAAGTGCTTGAAGAGTGAGCAAAGAGCAAGCGAATGTTAGTACCCGACAATACATGAAGTACAAACTCGAGGAGGCAGGCGAAATCAAGTAACCTTTGCCAAGCGAAATTGAGTAACCTTTGCCTTCTCAACTCGAGAGAATGGGCGAAACCGAGTACCCCAATTCTCTTAACTCGAGGAGGTGAGCGAAGCCAAGTAACCTTATCTTCTCGACTACGAAGAGAATGGGTGAAGTCAAGTATCCCAGTTCTCTTACTTATCCAAGCAGGGGAGCTCTGCACAAGTTCAGTGACCCTTCAAAGAAAGCGTATGGAATACGATGGTTGTCAAATCCTCACCGTTGGTGATCAGTGCTATTGAGAGTAGTTTTTCCACTTCATTTCCCAATTGACTAAGAGGGAGTGATGCGAACATACTTTGAAGTGATAACTAACAGCAGAAGAAGGTTCAATGGGCAAACATTATGGAGAAAGGACCTTAAAAACTTTAAAGTCTGTGAGGCGATGCTCGTTAAAGCTCCAACAAGCATCTATCCAGTTCAAGCAATATGAGTATACTACAATACTGACACATAATTAGGCAGGTCTTTTCCTTCATCAGAGGGATCCGCGAGAATCAACAAGGATCAGCACAACTCTGCCAACCCCACACCAGATTCAGTTATTGGTGAGTTGAACAACAGCGGATTAGAGTTCGACTACTCAACAACAGCGGCGGAGAGCGGCTAGGAGCCAAAGGGGCGTGTTGCAGCCAAAGCAGAAGATTAAAGATTCAGTAGAATGCGAGGACGGCGTCTCTGATGGCTTCGACGAGGACGTCGAAGGAATAAGTGGGGGAGAATGTCACGGACAACAATGTAAACAAGGTGTTCGATGAAATGCTTGTGTTAGTCTGTGTCCTTCGGTTTAGGTACATATCTTGTACAACAAGAAGCGGGCTTGCAGTAGGCTTGGAAGCCCTAGTTTGATTTGCTTTATGGCCAAGTTTGGCTTGTAAATACAAGTGTGTCTTATAAGCACTTGTGGGGGCTTCGGTCTATAGTGGACCATTATCCTTTGTGTGCAACCTCTCTGAGTTTGTAATGTCCTTGGGTGTAATTTGTATTTTAGCTTTATAAAGTGTTTTTCTTGAGCAGTTGCTTGTGGATCCCGTGGGAGTTACTTCTTCTGGCCCGTTTTCTCTTTTTGTAAGTCTGTGGGATTTTAGGAGATCTCGGGGAGGGCTGACCTTTGTGGACGGACACGCATGGGTGTCGTACGGCTTAGGCAAAATCAGCTAAGCCCGTGATAAAATTAAAGATGAGTATAGCCTATCATCCACAAATGGATGGCCAAATAGAAGTGATGAACATATGCCTTAAGACTTACTTATAATGCTTCACTAATGACCAACCCAAAGAGTGGACAAGATGGCTTTCTTGGGCTGAATGGTGGTACAACACAACTTATCATTCATCAATTAAATGTATCCCCTATGAGGCATTGTATGGCCAGCCACCCCCTGTAATACCTAAATTTGTAATTGGTGCAGCCAAAGTGGATCAGATCGACCAAAACCTAATTGATAGGGACAAGCGTCTGTAGCTGCTGAAAGACAACCTAATTGCTGCCCAAGCCTGCATGAAGCAAACTAGTAGACAATCACCGGAGCGAGCAAAAATTTTTGGTAGGAGATTGGGTCTACCTTCACCTATAACCATATAAGCAGCTATCAATTAACACCAGAGCATCATTGAAGCAATCTCCAAGATTTTATAGACCATATCAGATTTTGGAGCATATTAAGGTCGTGGCATATAGATTAAAGCTTCTAGATGACACTAAGATTCATCCCGTCTTCCACGTATCCTTGCTAAAGCCGAAATTGAGAGAACATGAGTTGGCTCAGACTTAGTTACCGAGCACTATAAATGATGGTGAGATTCAAGCTCAACCCAAATCTATACTTAATCAGAGGATTGTGATGCGCCATCGACGCCCTTCAACTGAAGTACTCATGATGTGGAATAATTTACCATCCAAAGATGCAACGTGAGAGTCTTACGAGGAGTTGAAGACCTGATTCCCAAAGTTTATGAACCCTCAACCTAGAGGACAAGACTGATTCAAAGAGGGCGGGCTTGATAGGACTCTAGCAGGGTTGAGTCCTAATCAACCTAGATGTAGTTAATAAAAACCCTATGGGATTGTAATAAAACCCCACCTAGCTACTTCTATCCTATAAAGAAGTGTGGCTAGGATTTAGATTGAGGCCTTAGGGCTTAGTGGCCACCGCCACCTTTACTGGGCTAGTCGGCCAGGGTTTCCTTCAGCTAGGTCAGCTATAGGAGGGACAAAGGGGTAATTTTACTTAGGCAAGCACCCCCATGGGCTAGGGTTTAGAACCTTATATAGTGATATAGCCGCCCCCTCTCTTTTATCAAGCAAAGATCATCTTTTATTCAGCCTTGTGTCAAGTTCTAGGTGGGAGGAACCCCTATAGTATTCCAAGGGTTGATCCCTCTCAAAGATCAAAATCTATAGAGCTTCTCCATGGGTTCTATCATGGTAGCAGTGATGTAGATGGCATCATAGTTATGGGGGTCATGTAGATGGCTTCCTCTTGTTCCTTCTTACGATTATGGGTCGTGGATCAGAGGTCATCATCACGGAAGACTTCTAGCATCATGATCCACTGATTAGGAAAGTTGTGGAAGTAGCTCGAGATCTGGAAGTGTTGCATCAGCAACCAAGGTGAGTTCAATGGGATGTAATATTTCAAAAGTAACTTATCCCTAGGGAAAAGGATGTAGGGATGTGTCGTAGCAGGAAATAAGCTCAGCCGAACAATCCATATCTCTATCATCTCTTGGGTGACCCTCATATATCCGTTCTTCTGTGGCCAGCAATCTGACAAGGTATCAGCATAGGGGAGTTGGGCATCTTAACAAGAGGTAGTAGGCTCGGTTTGGTGGAGACTCCCAAAATTTTAGCAAGCTATGGGGGAGGGTTCTTATCTTCAATCTCCTTTGGCTTCATCTTCTGAAACTCATGAATTTGAATTGAGAAGTCGCTAAGCTCTTCTTTTGGTACCCTCTCTAAGTGCTGTGTTATGGTCATAGTCACTTGGCTCTCCCATAGAACCACCTATTTTCCTTTGCTGATAAATTTCATGGTTAGCTTTGAAAATTTTCAGAAAATATCTACAATCGTGGACAACCAATCAATGTCAAGCACTATATTAAAACCATCAAGAAGGAAAAGGAAAAAATCAGCAACTACATCTTGCTCTTATAGGATCAGTTTTACCCGTGACCACTTCTTATTGCACTTGAGAAATTAGCCATTAGATACCTTGACTTTGAACCTATTGTAATCTTCTTTTTGGAGCATTAAATGGGTAGCAACCTTACTGCTCATGATGTTGTGAGTGCCCCCATCGTCGATGAGGATGATGATAGATTGTTGCTCAAGAAATCCTTCGATCTTCAATTTTTGTAGGTTTATGTAGCCGGCTATGATAGGGACCGTGCAGGTGATGGATTGTGGTGTATCCTTCTTCTTGGGCTCAGGAGCCGTATCTTCAAGTTTGGGTTCTTTGGTGGGCATGACCATCAGAGGTCTCTCCTTTTTATAATCATGTTCTAGGCTCTACAATTGATTACAATGCCCACATAAGCCCTTTATCGATCCATCATGAGGGTCTTCTCATGTTAATTTCTTCGGCTGAGGGATCAACTGACAGTAGAAGGAGGTGAAAGCTGTAGTGCTGTTGGTCAGGGAGCGACCTTAGTCCTCCGAGCTTCATAGTTCAATCGCTCCTCTTGATGTCGCACGAAGGAGATGGCTGCCTTAAGTGCGTATGGCTATCACATTTTAATTTCTTTCTCCAGCTTCAAGCCCTCAATAAAAGTCCTTAATATATACTTTTCAGACCAATCATAAGTTTGATTAGATAACCTTTCAAACCTATTTTGGTACTCTTGTATAGTGGAGGTTTAATAGATGATCGCTAGTTCTTCGTCAAGATTCTTGTAATTGATTGGTATTGAAGGTTTATATACTTTTGCTTAGGATATAGCTCTCACGCTCTAAGCATCTTGATTGAGGTGCCCTTCTTCAAGTTGTGCAAAGGAGAACGATGTCATCGAGGTGTAGGGCTGCCATGTCTTAACTTTGCTTCTTATCTCCAATGGGTTCTTTTTACAATCTAAATTTGCTCAATGTTATGATCTTCTTAGGCTCGATGATCGACCTAATCTAAACTCCTCAAAGAGAGCGTATAATTTAGCATCCATACGCATCTCGAAAGCCACCAATTTAGCTTCGAATAAGCCCATCGATGTCATGACATAAGGATCTCCAACCTATCAAATAACCAACTGAAGTGTGTAGCTGCAATCTTCAGGTTAAAGGTAGCAATGGCAGCAAAAGGATGAGATAGTACTGCTACAATGATGCTACAAAAATGTCAAGATTACGGTGGTGAAGTCTCCAAGTGGCTACTGCATTTGGTAGAGGATGGCAGCAAAGGGTAGCAACAACAGTGGAGGAAGAAGGCAACAATAGTAATATCGGTTGTGGGTCTGCGATGATGCTATAAAGTCGTTAAAGTTGTAACTTATAGGTGGATGATATCTATTGGAGGATGACAGCCAAGAGATATGAACTGGGAGGCAGTAGTGATAGTAGAGGAAGAAGAGGGCAGCAGCGCTGTTGGCTACAGCTGCGATGCAACTTCATGGCTGCAAGTGGCATTGGTTACAACAAGGGTGCAGCTGCAATAAGAGGAAGATGGGGCAGCAAAGTGCACAGTTGTTGTGGAGGAGAGTAGAGATGGTATGGAATGAGAGACCACTGCTGGTCGTGTTCAATTTGTTGCTGCCCGCGATCAAGGTAGTTGGTAACAAAAGATTGCTACTGGTAGCTTTTTTTCTTTTTTTTGCTGTAAGGGATCGCTACTGGCTACGATCAAGGAGGATGGCAGCGAGAGGTCACGGTTGGTAATGTTATGCAATAAGAGATGCGTGTTTCGGTTGAAGAGACAAGGGAGGTTGGGTGGCTGAAAGGTTGGTGATCGAAGGCTGTGATTTTTGTGGCTGGTTTTATGGCTGTTTTGGGTGCAATTTGGGGCTATAGTTTTATAAAGTTTTGGCTATGATTTGGTATGGTTTTAGGGCCATGATAGAAGTGGATAAAGGTTAGGAAAATGGTTTTGGATCTGGGATAGGGATCAGTGAGGGTATGCTGCAATAGGTGCTAGTTGTAGAAGGCTACGATTTTCAACTGAAAAGGTAGGTGGATCAGTAAGAAAATTGGCTGAAAAGGTCGGTGGATCAGTAAGGAAGGTTGGCTGAAATAGTAGATGGATTAGTAAGGAAGTTGGCTAAAAAGGTAGTTGGATCGGTAAGGAAGGTTTCCTGAAAGGATAGGTGGATCGGTAAGAAAGTTGGCTGAAAAGGTGGGTGGATCGGTAAGGAAATAGGCTACGATTAGGGCTCTTTTTGGGGCTGATTGGGATGAGAGATTTTAGAGTAAGGGTGGTTGAAAAGGTAGGGGGATCAGTAAGGAAGATTGGCTGAAAAGGTTGTCACGCCCCTCCAAAATATCGACAATATTTAAAATTTTCCTCACAACTAATCCAGGATCCAAACACACATTTTGAGGTCACTAAGAAAACATTCAGATCAAATTTTCACTTCTATAGTCTACAAATTCATCACCCTGTGCAGTTCATAAACATACCACGCATCACTCGATAATTCATATAATCTGAACTCAACTCTTCAAAATAATAACCACACATAAACTCATAAGTGGGGAAGTCTATGCAGTCACCAAATCAACGATTACCATAAATTCATATCATTACATGAGTTTAACTTAACATTCCAAAATCCTATACATGAGGGATCCTTTATCTTACACAAAATCCACAGGTTTAGATTCATCGTCACATTTCATAAGATGCAGAGTAGCTTATACAACAAAAACACATATGCTAACAAAAATCTGCCCAAAATCTTCTAAACTTTCCACCGCCTCAGCCCAATCTTAACAATTAAGCAAGCGATACGCTATCCTGAAAAATTTATCAACAAACGGGGTGAGCATAAGGAGCTCAGCAAGTGACTAACATATCTATATCAAAATAATACAATTTCTAAAGGGATACAGTTTCAAATTACAAGGTAGAATATACGATTTCGTAGACATAATATCGTTAGGAGCAGAAACATAATTGTCTTTTCGATCTTACATATTTGATTCCTGACAGATGGGGCATAGAGTAATTGGAGCATCTCAGTAACAAAGGAAATATATCGGAGCTTATCAGTTGCATACGAAATGTTACGAAGCATATCAACGGCATATGGAATATTTCGAAGCAAAATCATCAGTGAATGAAATATTTCAGAGCATATCAAAAACAAATATCGTACAGAAGCTCAAACGTCGTCCTTGACGTCGCAATCATATCATTCTTATCCAGAGCATGAACAGAAACAACTCACCAAAACTCTGGATGTCATATCAAACATATAGAAGGTGTAGTGGATCTCAGTCAGAATGTGATCCATCCATTTCTGAATGACCACCTGACAAATGTCTCCCATGTCTGGGAGCTCCATCCACCCACGTCTAGGTGAAGTCAGAGGGGGCGGGCAGAGCATCGCAGGCTCTAAGCACATACCCTTTACCATTTCTAGCAAAGGTCCAGAATATCCCACAGAGCGGGACCCCACATAGCGGGCAATAAGCGCATACCCTTTACCATTTCTGGCAAAGGTCCAGACAATCCCACACACCAGAGTACAAGAGGCGGTTTAACAATAAGTAGCATATGTCGGAAGCACACGCGGAACAACAAAACATGCATGTGCCTTTTCGAGACAATACGAAACAAAGAACAAATCTCTCACAAATGTATTCAGATTTGGAATGAAATGAAAATAAGAGTGTACAGGGATTCCAAGCAATCATATTTAGCTCAATTCCAATAAGAAGGTTAGACAAATTCAAATATCCAAAGGAATGGAACAGAATACGCGAAATCGACCAAAACTTGATTTTAGACAGAATTCCAGTGGCACAACAAACAAATATTTCAGAATATCAATTATGCTCCAATACCCATAAGAAAGCTGTGGTCGAACCATATATCAATCTATATTTTGATGGAACAAATTTCGTATGAAACAGGGTTCCCAACACGGAGTTACTTTTGATTTGGTAACCCAAGGGCAAAAACACAATCACTGTTTTGCAGAATTTATAGGGTCGGATTCAACAAATAATAGGGTAGACAATTGAATTCCAAAATTTTCAAACTATATTTTAAAAGAAAGATTTTCAAGTCTAGTTTCAAATAAAATCAGTTTGGTACAAATCAGAATTTTTAACAGAGAGTTATAGGCATTTTAGTATTGACAGGTCAGAAATCTTGAACCCTGTTTTACAACGTCTATAGGCTCATTTGAAACAGATGTTTGGGTAAGTATTCGGTGTCTAAAATCTACAAAATCAGTGTCAAAAGGAAGATATAAGAGTCTAATTTCAAACAAAATAGTTCTTGCCTGAATTCACATTTTGTACTGAAACTTGTAGCTGAAACAGTGTATAGGGGTCAGTTTACCGAAAAGCTGGTTCTATGTCCAAAGAGAGACATATCAGTTTCTAAATAGAAATCCTTCAATTTATTTTGAATCCACATAAAAACAGAGACTAAAGATTCTGTAGGATGGGGTTAGAATACTTGCCTTTGATAATTCTGACCCTAAGTGAAAAGATTTTGAGCAAGAACCCTTAAAGCCCCAATTTTCTTCTTCTTCTTCTTCTTCTTCTTCTTCTTTCTTTCTTTCTTTCTTTTTTTTTTTCCCTCATCATCCACGTAGCTGCCTTCTCTACTTCCTTAAGAACGAAGGCAGAGAGGCTTAAACGGTGGAATTTGTCATTTTATATATTTTGCAATTTAGTCCTTGCATTTAGTACATTTAGGATTAGGTCCTCAGGGTTTACATATAGGTCCTCAGATTCTTTCTTTTTTTTTTTTTTTTTGAACAGATCACCCAAATCTTACAAATAAGTTACCTATGATTCATACTCTATTTCTTTTGTCAATTTAAAATGAATGCTTATATTATCACCAGAAATTTATACGAAAATTCGGAAATGAGGGGTGTTACAAAGGTAGGTGGTTCGGTAAGGAAGGTTAGCTGAAAAGGTAGGTGGATCGACAAGGAAGTAGGCTACAATGAGGGCTATTTTTGGGGCTGATTGGGATTGGTTGTTAGCTACGGTTTGATAGGTTTTTGGTTGGTGACAATAGGGATTCAAGATGAGAAAGAGGGAGTTCAAAAACTGATAAAGGCAACAATGAAATCTAATATAATTAAATGAAGAAATGCTATGCATGTGTTGTCCTCGAACGGAATTTATATCGGAGAAATAGCAAATTCTCGACATAAATTCTAAAGAAAGACTGAGGAAATTATGTAAAATTTTAATGGAAAAATCTCGGTTCAAATGTGCATAATAACAGTAATTTAGATCGATAAAATTTTGGTAGAATAATGGTAGAAAAATTGATGCAAGGGAAGAAGGTAGATTCTTCATCATAAAAATTCAGCAATACACAGCGAAGAATTGCAGTAATATAGGAATGGTTTCTGAGATAATTTTCATGATAGATCAACCTTAGAAGGAGGCTAAGTTGATATATAAGAATATGTAAAATTTTCATTCATAAAGGATACTTAAAAGACTGGTTTCAATAAGCCTCTTTATGGCTGAAATTTTCTGCAAAAATTCCCCTTCGCAACAATGATCACGTTTGTGATGGAAAGAATTCACAGTAAAGCAAGGATAGAAATTTTTCTTTGGAACACAAGGATAACAGTTTTTAGTAGTAACAAGGTATGGGTGATGGATTTTTACTAGATCTTCAATGCAAACATAGAGGGGGCAACAACAAATTGATGGATCTATGGTTTGGGGACGACGGTGGAGGTGAAATCTTGAAGCAATTGTGGGAATTGTTTGGAAGAGTTGAGGTAGCAAAGATGGTAGTAGAGGTAGCAGGAATACTACTCTGATATCAAATGATAAAACCTCAGAAGGATCTCTATAGATTTGATCTTTAAGGGGGGTCAACCCTTGGAACTCTGTAGGGGTTCCTCCCTCCTTGTAGCCGGCCAGATGGCTGAAATAAATTGATCTATTGCTTGCTCAAAAAGAGGTGGAGGCTACAACTTATATAGGGCTCAGAACCCTAACCTAAGGGGGGTGCTACGTAAGTAAAATAACCCCATTACCCGTATTATAGCCGCCCTGCCTTAAAAGGGATGGGCGATGGCTAAGTTGGCTCCATGGCTGCCTACATCTACTATAAGCCCTAGCCGACCAGCCTAGTAAAGGGGGTGGCGGCTAGTGAGCCGTAAGGCCGCAAGTAAACCCTAGCCACACTTTTATAGGATAGAAGTGACTAGGTGGGGGTTTTATTACACTTCATAGAGTTTTATTAACTATACTAAGGTGAATAGAACCCAACCCTACTAGGGTCCTATCACTAAACCCTAGCCACACTTCTTTATAGGATAGAAGTGACTAGCTAGAGTCTCATCAATGAGTCAACCCAGACCCAGTTGCCAAGTACTACAAATGATTGTGAGTTTCAAGCTCAACTACAAGCCGTACTTGATCGGAGGATTGTGATGTGCCACCGATGCCCCTCAACTAAAGTACTGGTGAAATGAAATAACCTACCATTTAAATATGCCACGTGGGAGTCTTATGAAGAGTTAAAGACCCGGTTCCCAGAGTTTATGGATTCATAGCCTTAATGACATGATTGATTCAAAGAGGGCGAGCTTGATAGGACCCTAGCAGGGTTGGGTCCTACTCACCCTAGTAGAGTCAATAAAACTCTATGAAAATATAATAAAAACACTATCTAGTCACTTCTATCTTATAAAGAAGTGTGGCTAGGGTTTAGTTTAGTGCCTTAAGGCTTAGTGGCCGCTACCCCCCTCACTTGGCTGGTTGGCCAAGGTTTCCATCTGCTAGAGTCAGCTATGTAGTCAACTAGGCCGCCACCTATCTCTATTAAGGCAGGTCGGCTATAGGAGAGGGAAAGGGGGTAATTTTACTTAGGCATCACCCTCCTGTGGCTAGGCTTTAGAACCCTATATAAGCATGTAGCCTCCTCCTCTTTTATCAAGAAAGTAATCTCTTTTGTTCAGCCTTATGGCCAACTCCTTGGAGGGAGGAACCCTTATAGTGTTCTAAGGGTTAATCCCCCTCAAAGATCATATTTTATAGAGCTCCTTGTAGGGTTCTATCAAGTTGGCTAGGGTTAGCAGTTGAGGGGAAGAGGAGTCTTGGTTTAGTAGGAGTACTGGTTTACTTGGAGTAGAAGTTGATTAGAAATTAGAGTTTGTTGGAGTAGGAGTCCTATTAGGAGTTAGGGTTTAGAAGCTCTATAAATAGCTTGTATTCTCCCCTCTTTTCATCATCAATAGATCAATTATTTTTAACTCTATAGGGAGGAACCCTATAGAGTTCCAAGGAGGTTGATCCCCTATAGAGATCACCCTAAGCTTAGAATCCGTAAGGGTTCTAACAGTATTTAATAGATGCATTGCTTCTATATGGGACCCTTGCAACTCCTCATCATCATTGCTAGATTTTGAACTGCTCGAACTAAGAGGATGGCTTTGCCTTTGTTTGACTTATGGGACTGTATTGGTATAGTTAAAGTATTGAGTGCCTACTTTTGTGGGCACTCCCTCAACATGTGCGATCCTCCGCATAAGAAGCATCCGCCAAGTTTCGGAGCCTTGCCTTTTAAGCTTGGTCCTTTTGTGGAAGTTCTTCTTCCTTTATTCACCCCCAGGCTCCTTCACTCAAGAATATTTAAGTGGATGATTTTTGGTGATTGTTTCTTCTTCCCCGAGTCCTCCGAAAAAATAAAGTCAGTTAGCCTTTCTGCGATCATAATTGCCCCAACCACGAAGGTGATATTCCTTCGATTCAGTTACTATTATGCCTATGGCTTCAGGCCATCAAGGAATCTGAATAGTTTATCCTTCTTGGACATGTCCTATATATCCAACATCAGTGTAGAAAATTGTTTCACATAATCTCAAATGGAAGTACTTTGGTGGAGTTGTCTTAGCTTCCTTCTTGCCACGAACTCTGTGCTCTCATGTAGGAACTGAGTTCTCAACTCTTGCTTTAAGTCCTCCCATGTGTCTACTCGACATCGACCTTACTGAATCTCTTCCCGACGGGTTCGCCACTATAGTTTTGCAACTCTATTCAGATCTATTATTGCTATTCAAACTTTGGTTTCTTCAAAATCGAGCCTCGTAGTAAGAAAGTACTATTCCATGTCGAACATTAAATTTTTGACCTCTTTGGCATCCCTAGCACCCTCGCAGCAATGCAACTATGGCGACCTAAAGCTTTTGTGGTAGCGCAGCATGGTGTTGCTCCCTCCTGCATTAAGTCCTTATGAGCAACATCATATTGGACGTGAGTTCCGCCACAACTTCGTGTAGATATTGTATAGAGTCTTTGATGTCTTCCATTAGTCGATTGACTAGGGACTCAACCTTGTCGATCTAAGATTCAACTTCTTTTTGTGAGCTCTCTACCCCAAAGGAGCCTTCATTAGCCATAGTAGAGTTCTTCCAAGCTCACTTCAAGAATATCAAATTGGGTTTCCGCCATTGTAAGTCTCTCATTGTGGCTCTTTTTCCCGGTTGGGGCTCCAGATTGCACTTCCACCGCTCACAGAGAATACCCAACTTCTCGCTTATCTTGTTCACTACCTCGCTTCTTATGAGTGGCTCCAACAACTTGCGAGTGAGTTTGCACTTCCAACCCACCTGCGGTTGCTTGGGGCAAGGGTTTGGCTTGCCCCATCTTTCTTAATTCACCATGATGCTTCACCATGGCAAGATTGTGAATCTTCTTCATTGTTTGTTCGAATTGCTTGCCCGCTCTGATACCACAATGCCATGGATTTAGCTAAATTTACCTAAGTAGTGCGGGACCCTTGCGGTAAAGTTTCGGACTTAGCTGGAATTGCCTAAGTCATGAAGCGTCCTTGCACCAATGTCTTGAACTAAACTAGGATTGCCTAAGTCATGAAATACTCATGCATTATTTATCCGCAATGGGTCAGCCTACATGCAACCTTGTGTGGGTCCCTAAGGACCTAAAAAGAGAAGGTTGATTAGATTAAAGTAAGCAACGAATAATTCCCAACATCTTGCGAAGAGGGAAGTTTTACAAGCAATTCAGTAAACACCTTGAGTGCAAGAGAGAAAAGAGAGAAAGGAGCAAAACATGACTTTAGAAGATTAAACAAATAGTCACAAGTCCACAAACGATGGTTCACTTGGTTCCGGGGGTGAAGACTAGCTCAATTTGTGATGAGTGCTTAATGCCCAACATATAACCAAAGCCTCATCCAACCCTGTGCCACTCAGGTGGTTCTAGGGGACTGAGATGGCTGACATTTTGCAGTGCACCACAGTTAGCAAAAATCATGCCAAAGATGTTATAAGTATGCGATGATCGTTTATAACAATATGGTCGAGCTTCCTAACGGGGAGCCAGGCACCACAATTGAGCCGCGTAAATAGTCGAAAGCAGATTTTGGTATGACAGAGCGATCACAGGGGAGTATGCCTAAGGCATGCTTAATCTGATCCTGGAAAAGTAGCTATATGGTGTGCCATCCATTGCTGGTTGATCGGGCCACAAAATCGTAGTTTGGGTAAAAACCTTTTCCAACCTTTTGCCTCTTTAGGTTCCTTCTCGGGTCTTGACTTGTTTACTTTTTTTATGTAGAACCATCATTACACTATGGTCTTGATTGATCAGGTCCACAACATGGGTCGGGTTATCAATTGCATAGGAGATAAGATTACCGACCTCCATAGTGAGATTTAGGAACTGAAGGAGGGACCTAGTCCGTGCGACGTTCCCAGCGATCAAGCAATAGGCCGCCTATCTGCAGGCCGAGTTCAAGCAACTAAAGGCCGAGCATGGGGAGGCCGAGTGATAGCATGGATGCTCCAAGAAGACATGGACGACCTCCACCGACACCTTAGGGACTCCTAGCATCAACTGAAGGAAGTCTGGGGTAGGGTCTGAGTGATGGAGGATAAGCTATTGGAGATATCGTGGAACCTAGAGGTAGCTTGTTCCAAGACACAGGAAGCTGAGGAAGCTTTATGCGTCGAACTTCAAAGGGTGCTCGAGAAAGCCAAGGAGGACGATAATGTCCTAATGGAGGAGGAAGTTCCTTTTGACGCTAGGCTTGATCCTCCGGAGGCTTAAGCACTTCATAATGTAGCTTTTCCTCTTTTTGTTGCAGTCAGTCAGGCTTCATTATGCATTATAAAGTCCCAATCGGTCGAATGATGTAGTTCTTTTCTTCATTAATGAACTCTTTTCTTGAAACCGATAAACAACTTCTGTTCCTATCATTGCTTGAACAAATTTTCAGAGACTCTTTCCTAACTCAAAGTGGTCTTCACGGCATTGGTGGTCTCCCATCAATGGATGCCTTGTCGAGGTTCTTACCTCGACTCAATGAACCACTTAGCATCCATCTACGTCCCTTGGGGGGATGTACTTGGTGGGCAGTTAGAGGATGATGATAGGACCCTAGCAGGGTTAGGTCCTACTCAACCAAATAGTAGTCAATAAAAACCCTATAAGATTGTAATAAACCCCACCTAGCCACATCTATCCTATAAAAATAAGTGGCCAGGGTTATATTTTGGGCTTTAGGGCTTCCTAGCCATCACCCCCTTTACTGGGTTGGTTGGCTAGGGTTTCTAGTAGGGGTGCATGGTTTGTGTAGTCCTTTAGGTCACCGCCCCCCTTAACAGGGCAGGTCAGCTCGAGGAAGGGTAAAAGGGAGAATTCACTTAGAAGCAATCCCCTAGGCTAGGGTTTGGACTCATATATATGCTTGTAGCCTCCACCTCTTTTGAATAAGCAATAGAGTAGTTTTCATTCAACTATCTAGCTAACTACAAGGAGGGAGGAACCCCTATAGCATTCCAAGGGTTGATCCCCCTCAAAGATCAATCTCCATAGAATTCCTCTAGGATTCTATCATCTAGTATCAGAGCAGCAATTTTGCTACCCTTGCTACCATCTCTGTCGCTTCCATCAATCCAAGCAATTCCCATAATTGCTTTTGACGTCGCCTCCACCATCATCCTCTTACTGTAGATCAAATCAATCTACTGTTGTCACCATTAATTGCATTAGAAATCTGATATTTTCCTATCACCAATACCTCTTGCTACTGTAATTTTCCATGTATAAAATACCAAAAATAATTTCCTATCTTTTCCTTGCTGTGAATTCCTTCCGTCGCAAAAGTGATCATCTTTGCAAATGAAGAATTGCTGTAGAAAATTTCAGCCACATATAAGCTTTTTGGACTGATCTATTTGGCATGTTTTGTAAATGAAAATTTTCACATGTTTCATAGATCGTCTTGGCTTTCATTTGAAATTAATCTACTATGAAACTCATATTTGAAACAATTCTTATAATACTTTAAATTGTTGTCGCAAACTGTTGAAATTTTACGATGAGAATTCAGCCATCTTATCTTGCACCAATTTTCTTACCATTACGCTATTGAAATTTTCTTAATCCAAATTACTATCACTGCTACCATCTAAATTGAGATTTTGCTATCAAAATTCTCCATAATTCTCTAAGGTTTTTGCTAGAATTTATATCGAGAAACTGTCGCTTCTTCAACGATAATTATGTTCGGTAGAACAGCATATACCATAGCAATCTTTCGTTGAATTCTATATGATCTTCGCTGCCATCTCTTCTAGATCTGAAACCCTCTTTCCCTACCTTCACTCACTACCATCATAGCCACAAAATTGATATGACTCCAATAGGGTTAAGTCCTAATTATCCTAGAAGTAATTAATAAGAACCCTGTGAGATTGTAATAAAACCCCACCTAGTTACTTCTATTATATAAAGAAGTGTGTCTAAGGTTTATTTTGGGGCCTTAGGGCTTCCCAGCCACCGCCACCCTTACTGGGTTGGTCGGATAAGGTTTCTAGCAGAGGGGCATGGCTTATGCAGCCACTTAAGTCGCCGCCCTATCACAAACGATCGTCGCTCAACCGCAATGCCTTCGCTCCACGAACCATTCGTCACTTTTTCTTGCTTATACATATGTTTGGCAACTTGTTTTACCTTGAGTTTATGTGTTTTTACCTAAGAAATATGGCAAAAGTAGTGTAGAAGACTACAGAATGATCGATCACTGCACGGAGCCAAAATAGCATAAAACAGCCCCGTGTTTGCGTCTTTTTCGTGTGCTACGACAACCTTTCTGAGTGGTGCAAAATGTCAGCCATATCAGCACCTTGGAACCCCCCAAGTGGCACCGGGCTGGATGGGGTTCCGGGTATATGTTGGGCGTAGGCGTTCATCAGTAATTGAACTTGTCTTGCGTTCGATACCTTGGGAACCATCATTTGTGGACGTGCAATCGTTCCTACAACCCTCCAAAGTCCTATTTCACTCTCTTTCTCTCTTTTTTTTGCTGCACTTAAGGTGTTCGACAAATTGTTTGTATAGCTTTCCGCTTTGTGAGATACTAGGACGTGTCCGTCGCTCATTTTTAGGCTAATTAACTTCTTTTTTGCACGTCCTACGGGACCTTAAGAGGTTGTAAGAGGGCTGACCCTTTGCGAACAGATAACGCTTTTGGCGTTTCATGACTTAGGCAATCCCAACTAAGTCTAGAATAGTGGACAAGGTTGCTTCACGACTTAGGCAATTTGTGCTAAGTCTTCAGGAGCGACGCTAGGGTGCCGCATGGCTTAGGCAAATTCAGCTAAGTTCATGACAGTGTGGTATCAAAGCAGGCAAGCAATTCATATGAACAGCGAAGAAGATTCACAATCTCGCCATAGTGAAACATCGCGGCGAATCGAGCAAGATGGGGCAAGCCAGACCCTTGCTCCGAGCAGTCACAGGTGGGCTACAAGTGTAAACTTGCTCACAAACTGTGGAGACGCTCATGAGGAGCGCTACAGTGAACAAGACGAGCGCAAAGTTGGGTATTCTCCATGAAGGGAGGAGGCGGCATTTGGAGCGCCAACCAAGAAAAAGAGCCACAAGGAGAGAATTATAACAGCAGAGACCCGCCTTGATGTCCCTAAAGCAAGCGTGGAGGAACTCTACCAAAGCTAGCAAAGGCTACTTAGGGTTGAGAGCTCGCAAGAAGAAGCTGAATCTCGGATCGAGAAAGTTGAATCTCTGATTGATCAACAAACAGAGAACACCAAAGATTCTGTATGACATCTACATGAAGTTGTGACAAAACTCACGGCTAAGGTGATAGTGTTAACAAGGACTCTTGATGCGGGAGGGAACAACACCCATGCTGCGCCACCATAAAACTTCAAGGCACCGGAGTCACAGTGCTACAGAGGTGCTAGGGATGTCAAAGAGCTTGAAAATCTCTTATTCGACATGGAACAATATTTTTGTGCTACAAGGCTCGATTCTGAAGAAACCAAAGTTGCTATAGCAACGATGTATCTGAATGGGGATGCAAAACTTTGGTGGTGAACCCGTTAGGAAGAGATCCAGCAAGGCCGATGTCAAGTGGATACATGGGGGGACTTGAAGCGAGAGTTGAGAACTCAGTTCTTACCCGAGACCACAGAGTTTGTTGCAAGAAGGAAATTAAGACAACTCCGCCAAAGTACAACAATCCGAGACTATATGAAACAATTTTCAGCACTGATGCTGGATATACGGGACATGTCTGAGAAAGACAAGCTATTCAACTTCCTCGATGACTTGAAGCCAGAGGCACAACAAGAACTATATTAGAGGAATGTCACCGACGTAGTCGGGACAATTGCAGCCGTGGAAAGGCTACCTGACTTTGTTTCTTCGGAGGATTCGAGAAAGAAGAAATAATCTTCGAGAAATCACCCATCTAAATACTCTCGAGCGAAGGAGTCTGGGGGTGAGCAAAAGAAGAAGAATTTTCACAAGGGATCGGGCTCAAGAGGTAGAGTCCCAAAGCCTACTGGATGCTTCTTGTATGGAGGACCGTACATGGTGAGGGAGTGCCCATAAAAACAGGTACTCAATGCTTTAACGACATCGATTTTACCCCATAAGTCAGACAAGGGCAAAGCTATCGCCCTTAGTTCGAGCAGTTCTGACTCCAGTAGTGATAGTAAAGCATCACAAGGACCCAGGATGGGAGCAATGTGTTTATTGAATGCGTTGTGGGGTCAAGTGGGGGAGAACACAAAGGCAAAGCCACCGAAGGCAGGAAGCAGCAAGTTGATGTATATGGACATCAAGCTTAATGGCCGAACAACCCATGCAATGGTGGACACAGGCATAACCCATAATTTTATTACCGATTGTGAAGCTAAGCGACTGGGATTAATCTTAGAGAAGAGCCCAAGTCGTATGAAGGCGGTAAACTCGGAGGCCAAGCGGATCTCCGGACAAGCAAAGGAGGTTCCCATCAAGATTGGGGCATAGAGCGGGAGCACAGACTTGATGGCGGTGCCATTGGATGACTTCCAAGTGATTCTCAGAATGAAGTTTATGCATGCAGCGAAGTTGGTGCCAGTACCATTCCTGAACTTCTTGTGTCTAATGGGAGGCGACGATCCCTGCATGGTTCCAGTTTCTCGAGGAGGAACCAAGGACCTACAACAAATATTGGCTTTACAATTGAAGAAAGGAGTGCGAAAAGGTGGATCAACCTTTGTAGCTGCTATGAAGCTAGAGACACTTGACGGGGAGGCCATTCAGGAACCTACTGTTGTGGCGAACATCCTGAAGGAGTTCTCAGATGTGATGCCAACAGAGTTGCCGAGAACTCCACCACCACATAGAGGCGTGGATCATCGGATTGAGCTAGAGCCGGGAGTTAAGCCTCCAGTGAAACCACCATACTGCATGGCCCCTCTAGAGTTAGCAGAATTGATGAAGCAGTTAGATGAACTGCTAAGCGGTGGTCTCATCCGTAGTTCCAAAGCACCTTTCAGAGCACCAGTCCTCTTTCAGAAGAAACAAGATGGGAGCCTCTGATTATGCATTGATTATCAAGCCCTCAACAAGATGACGGTGAAGAACAAGTACCTTATCCCACTCATCATGGACTTGTTTGATCAATTGGGCTAGGTAAAGTACTTCTCCAAACTTAACCTTCGATTAGGGTATTGGTAGGTGCGCATTGCAGAATGTGATGAGGTGAAGACTACCTATGTGACCAGGTATAGAGCATTCAAGTTCTTGGTGATGCCTTTCGACTTAACCGATACTCCGACCACATTCTGCACTCTCATGAACCAGCTGTTCAAGGAATACCTGGACAAGTTTATGATCGTCTACTTAGACGATATCATCGTCTATAGCCAAACACTGGAGGAGCATGTTAGACACCTCCGAACAATTTTCAAAGTTCTCAGGGAGAACACCTTGTTCGTGAAGAGGGAAAAGTGCTACTTCGCCCAAACTGTCACGGACAACAATGTAAATAAGGTGTTCGATGAAATGCTTGTGTTAGTCTGTGTCCTTCGGTTTAGGTACATATCTTGTACAACAAGAAGCGGGCTTGCAGTAGGCTTGGAAGCCCTAGTTTGATTTACTTTTTGGCCAAGTTTGGCTTGTAAATACAAGTGTGTCTTATAAGCACTTGTGGGGACTTGATCTAGTGGACCATTATCCTTTGTGTGCAACCTCTCGAGTTTGTAATGTCCAGGTGTAATTTGTATTTTGGCTTTATAAAGTGTTTTTCTTGAGCGATTGCTTGTGGATCCCGTGGGAGTTGCTTCTTCCCGTTTTCTTTTGTAAGTCTGGGATTTTAGGAGATCTCGGGAGGGCTGACCTTTGGACGGACACGCATGGGTGCCGCAGCTTAGGCAAAATCAGCTAAGCCCATGACAATGTGGTATCGAGCGGGACAAGCACACGCAAACACTTACCATACAAATGTGGGGACCTAGCTGAGGGTGGAGGACAGCCGCAACCGCTTGGGGAAAGCGGACATTGAGATGTAGGGAAAGGAGTCGCTCGAGGCGGGCATCCGGTTTGGCATTCAAGGAATAGCCAACCCCTTTGCGAGAGGCACCACGAGGACAAATAAGCGAAGAAGAATGCGTAGCACACAAAGATTGGGATGGTTGAGTTTGAGCTATAGCTCGGCGTTGGCAACCGAACTTGACGGTGCTTAAGGCAAAGCAGGGTGCGTGGTGAAAGATAAGACCGTGCAAGGTGGGAAGTGTTGTGTAACGACCGAAAGAGTTATGCAAAGCTCACAAAGGTGAGGGGAATTGCTAACTCGAAGGATTCAAAACTGATGCAAGGGCTTATACACGGATGACGGAGTGTTCGTGGCCATCCCAAGGCGCAATTAGAACTCGACGCCATGGAGCATCAGAACTTTCTCTTCAACATGGAAAGGATATGTCTGTAGGTGGCTGAAATGTGCAATAAATTCAGCATGTTACTAGACCTTGAAGGGTGCAGTGGAGGCTGTATTGGAGAAGGGTCGCAATCTAGCAAGGACATTTGTGGGGGCAGAACAAAGCACAAGTTCAGTAAGATGGAGTAGTCCAAAGGGGATGATGGTCTCCGAAATTTCTAGTGGGAAGTATATAAAGAGAAAAGTTGCTCCAGCAGGACAGATATCCAGGAGGGATAAGTCCTAGTTCTCTAGTTGGAGAATCATGTGCAACGGACTGCACATATGAGGAAGAGTTTCTCAGGGTTATATCTTCATAAAGCTCAACGGACCGAGTGAGCGACGAAGAGTTATCGCATGATCTCGAAGGAGGTAATGCATTGGGGGATGCATTTCGAGATCAAGTGGGGGAGCAATCCAAGGCAACATCATATGAAGGCATACTTAGAGTCGAGGCAGAAATCGAACTCAACAGAGGGCTGACCCGTGGAATGGTGGACGTGAGGGCCACTATCAACTCAGTGCAAATCGAGGAGCAGAGCGACTTGGGTGGAACTCGGTGAAGTATCCAAGCCGCATGAAGTGAGTCGACATAGAAGATGGAACATGGAGCGGAGGCACAGAGCTTTCCTTAGACAGAGGTCAAGGGCATGAACTCTTGTAGAGGCAAGAGTGGGATCATGTCGTTCCATGGGTTCTTCATTCTGATGGGACAGACTTATTTTGCATGGTGCCAAAGATGAAGGGAGCTTCAAGGCACATGCAAGCTACCTCAAAGATGCATTTGATGGAGTAACTAAGGTGATTCAACTTGCGGAGGCATAGTTAGGATCATGAGACCTTAGTACGGGGCAAGAGGACGCAGAGGCGGGTACTCTTGAAGAATATGCCACAGTGTTGCCGTTCAAGTTGTCAGGAACAGGAGGTGCATAGCAAGATTGTACTGGTAGGGGATAAAGGCCCAAGATCCAGACAATGGTGCACCAACTCCAGCGAAGTCAGAGGACTTCAGGAGCTATTAGGCAACGGACTGTCCTAGAGCTATACTTCGTCCAGGTGTAACCCAGGAGTAGGGGGGACGAAGGGGAATTGCCAAGGGAGCGAACTAAAAATCGGAGATGGCGGAGGCCCTATGATGTGTTGGCAGAGGCCACACGTGGAGAAGTCGTAGTCCGAGTTCATCACACGAGAATCAGTATGCAATGGAGATGTCACCAGAGGCGACATGGTGCGCGGATCGTGGTGGAATAGTTCGTGGCAATGCAATACAGTAATCTTGTCCCGTGAGGGACAAAATCATCGAGGTATGATCAGGAGTTCGAGCTCCACTTTAGTGTATGACACAACAAGAAGAAGGGCTATGGATTCAAGGAGTGAATGTCGAGTACCGCAGAGGCGGTCTTCGTGTGTGCATCAAAGCTTGCATTGGATGAAAGCCTTAGTCATCGCATATGGGAGCCGTATACCACCGAGGAAGAAGTCCAAGTGCACGTGCAGTGAGTCCCATGGAGGGGACATGATCATGTGAATGATCGAGGCTGGGAGCTCCACTTGATGAACAATGCAGCAAGAAGGGTGGATTCAAGGAGTGAATGCCACATGCGGTCTTCCGTGTGTATGCATCAAGCTTGCATCGATGAAAGCCTTGGTCGTCAACATATGGGTGTACCACCGAGGGAGTAGTCGATTGCAAGTACCGGTGAGTCCCATGGAGGGACTTGATTAATCGGGCTTGGAGAGTTGGGCTTGGTGCTCACATTAAGGGAGCCGGCAAGTCGAGGACAAGGCCGAGCGTTGCTACCAAGGAAGCTAAGGAGAAGAATCGGACGAGCCGCAACAAGATGGCAGAGGCCATGCATGAGAGTTGATCTCTCCATCGACCAAGGAGAATCGCTAGGAGGACACGGTGGTGTCGGCGGGTGGTCGAAAGGCGAGGAAGCGGCACGAGTCCAACAGGCTACCCAAAAGAAAAGCGTCGGTTAGAGAGGAGGTGGACTGAGGAGCTCCACCTGAGGCAGATCTACGATCGCGGAGGAAGGGATGAAGATGCAAGGTAACGGATAGTAGTGCTATGGGCGGCGCCTTGGTACAGATGCGAGACTTCCGTGAAGTCATCGATCCCTTGCTCTCATGAAGGGACAGCATTGGTCGTAAAAGGGGCCAAGGAGGTGGAGAGTGCAGAGGCAAACTCCAAGTACCAAGATGAGGCAGAAGGGCAGAGGCCAAGAAACTTCATAAGACCGATGTCGATGTGCTTCTCATCCAGATAGCCGAAATTAAGGGACTTCGGGTTGATGCAGGAGTGCTCGACCAAGGAACGAAGTAGGCAGTACATGGTACTGTACCTTTCTACTCAGGAGGAGTAGGCGGCAAAGGTGATGGAGAACACGGTACAACCCCAAAGGCGACCAGATCTATCAAAGACTTACTCCAAGTTGGGGGACTCCAAGTTGGAGTAAACTTTTGCTCTTTTCGGGCAAAACTTCTTGCATTCCAGAAGTTCAATGGCAGTGGGAAGGTGAATCACGAGCTAACCCAACGCAAGGAGTGCAACCACTTCAAGTGCTTGATGTGAGCAAAGAGCGAATGTTAGTAACCAGCTCAATGCATGAAGTACAAACTCGAGGAGGCCGAGAAATCGAGTAACCTTTGCCAGCGAAATTGAGTAACCTTTGCCTTCTCAACTCGAGAGAATGGGCAAGTACCCAGTTCTCTTAACTCGAGGAAGTGAGCGAAGCCAAGCAAACTTTTACACTTTTCGGGCAAAACTTCTTGCATTCCAGAAGTTCAATGGCAGTGGGAAGGTGAATCACAATAGCTAACCCAACGCAAGGAGTGCAACCACTTCAAGTGCTTCAGAAGTGTGAGCAAAGAGCAGGCGAATGTTAGTACCCAGCTTAATGCATGAAGTACAAACTCGAGGAAATCAAATAACCTTTGCCGCGAAATTGAGTAACCTTTGCCTTCTCAACTCGAGAGAATGGGCAAACCGAGTACCCCAATTCTCTTAACTCGAGGAGGTGAGCGAAGCCGAGTAACCTTACCTTCTCAACTACGAAGAGAATGGGTGAAGTCAAGTATCCCAGTTCTCTTACTTATCCAAGCAGGGGAGCTCTGCACCAGTTCAGTGACCCTTCAAAGAAAGCTTAAGGAAGACAATGGTTGTCAAATCCTCACTGTTGGTGATCACTACTATTGAGAGTAGTTTTTCCACTTCATTTCCCAATTGACTAAGAGGGAGTGATGCGAACATAATTGGAAGTGACAACTAACAGCGGAAGAAGGTTCAATGGGCAAATATTATGGAGAAAGGACCTTAAAAACTTCAAAGTCTGTGAGGCGATGCTTGTTAAAACTCCGACAAGCATCTACCCAGTTCAAGCAATATGAGTATACTGCGACACTAGCACATCATAAGGCAGGTCTTTTCCTTCATCAGAGGGATCCGCGAGAACCAATAAGGATCAGCACAACTCAGCCAACCCCACACCAGATTCAGTCATTGGTGAGTTGAAGCAGCATGGCGGATTGAGTTCGACTACTCAACAACGGCGGAGAGCTAGGAGCCAAAGGGGCATGTTGCAAAGCGGAAGATTAAAGATTCAAAATGCGAGGAGATGCGTCTTCGACGAGGACGTCGAAGGAATAAGTGGGGGAGAATGTCACGAACAACAATGTAAACAAGGTGTTCGATTAAATGCTTGTGTTAGTCCGTGTCCTTCGGTTTAGGTACATATCTTGTACAACAAGAAGCGGGCTTGCAGTAAGCTTGGAAGCCCTAGTTTGATTTACTTTTTGGCCAAGTTTGGCTTGTAAATACAAGTGTGTCTTATAAGCACTTGTGGGGACTTGATGTAGTGGACCATTATCCTTTGTGTGCAACCTCTCGAGTTTGTAATGTCCAGGTGTAATTTGTATTTTGGCTTTATAAAGTGTTTTTCTTGAGCAGTTGCTTGTGGATCCCGTGGGAGTTGCTTCTTCTGGCCCGTTTTCTCTTTTTGTAAGTCTGTGGGATTTTTAGGAGATCTCGGGGAGGGCTGACCTTTGCGGACGGATACGCATGGGTGCCGCACGGCTTAGGCAAAATCAGCTAAGCCCGTGACAAAACGGAGATTTTACTCTTGGGGCATCGAATTGGGAATGATTCCATTCGAATGACAAGGCTAAGGTGCAAGCTGTAGCGGACTGGCGAACACCAAAGAAGGTGCCAGAGTTGAGATCCTTCCTTGGGTTCGTTAACTATTATCGGCACTTCATAGCTAGATATTCAGAGCGCACAGCTCCGTTGACAAAGTTGCTAAAGAAGGAGTAGTCCTGGAGATGGTTGGACAAATGTGAGGCGACATTTCAAGACCTGAAGACTACTGTGTTGGAGGAACTTGTACTCATATTACCGGACTATGGAAAGTCTTTTGAAGTCCATATAGATGCTTCTGACTTTGCTATTGGAGGAGTTCTTATGCAGGAGGGTCATCTAGTGGCGTACGAGAGTCGCAAGCTCAACGAGACCGAACGACGATATCCTGTGCATGAGAAGGAGATGACAGCGGTAGTCCACTGTCTACAAGTGTGGTGACACTATCTTTTGGGAGCACCATTTGTGCCAAGGACAGACAATGTCATATTGAGTTACTTCCAAACTCAAAAGAAACTCTCCCCAAAGCAAGCACGATGACAGGACTTCTTGGCTGAGTTCGACATGGTGATGGAGTACAAGCCCAGAAAAGCAAATGTCATAGCCGATGCATTGAGTCGGAAAGTGGAGCTAGTGAATGCTATACATTTGGAGGGCGGAGGCCAAGCAAGCCAATTGCACTCCAACTTCCTTTCCAGGATCAGGGATGAACTGTACCAAGATCCTCAGGTAGTAACTCTGATTCAACTCATCAAAGAGGGCAAGGCACGACGTTTTTGGGTCCAAGAGGGACTCATCTATACCAAGGGGAACAGAGTTTATATCCCATGAGTGGATAACTTGAAGCGTGAACTCTTGAAAGAGTGTCATGATTCCCTTTGGGCTGGACATCCGGGTATCCATCTTCTATTAGCCGAAGATGGGGACAGATGTGGAAGAATATGTTTGAACATACCTTACTTGTTAACAGGACAAGATAGAGCAACAGAAGCCAGTGGGACTTTTGGAGCCGTTGCCCGTACCAGAAAGGTCATGGGAGAGCATTTCCTTGGACTTCATATCTAGCTTGCCTGCAGTAGGGGGACTTGGATCGATACTCATAGTAGTTGATCGGTTTTTGAAGTATACAATATTCATTGCTGCACCCCTACATTGCTCAGTGGAGGAGGCAGCTAAGTTGATGATGAAGAATATGGTTAAGTGTTGGGGAGTCTCACACAACATCATAAGTGATCGAGATTCTCGGTTCTTGGGACGATTCTGGACTGAGTTGTTCAAGTTGTTGGGGTCTAAATAATACTTCTCCATAAGCCTCCACCCTTAAACAGATGGCCAAATAGCAAGAATTAACTCGCTCTTGGAGAAATATCTCCAGCACTACATAAGTGCCAACCAACGAGATTGGGTGAAGCTGTTGGACATAGCCCAATTCTCCTATAACTTGCAGCGGAGCTCTGCATCCAACAAGAGCCCATTTGAGATTATTACGGGACAACAGCCAGCAACTCCTTACACCCTGGTTATTGGTTATACAAGGAGTAGCCCATCAGCCTATCACTTTACAAATGAATAACATCGCAATGCAGATATTGCACGGGCTTACTTGGAGAAGGTGGCCAAAAAGATGAAGAAGTGGGCAGACTTGGGAAGGCGACCACAAGAATTTAAAGTTGGTGACATGGTGTTGGTGAAGCTCTAACCAGCATCACTCCAGTTCTTTAGACACAAAATACATAAAGGATTGGTACGTAAGTATGAAGGGTCTTTCCCAATCATCAGCAGAGTAGGCAATGTCTCATATAAGTTGCAACTGCTAGCATGGTTCAGAATTCACAACGTCTTCCATGAGAGCAACTTGAAAACCTATCACTTAGATCCGCGAGATAATTCTCGAAATGTTCCAACTCGACTACCCCCCACCAAAGCCTCTTACAAGAAGCGAGTTGAAACTATTCTAGCGGATCGTAAGATAAAGCTACCCAATGGAACGCAGCAAATAGAGTACTTGGTGAAGTGGCAAAAGATTCCTCAAACAGAAGCTAGTTGAGAGCCAGAAGATGCCCTATGACATGAAGAAGCTCGCGTCAAAGCCGACCAACAAGCGTCAACGAGGGCGTCGATAATTTAAGTGGGGGAGAATGTCATGAATGATCATCGCTCAACCACAACGCCTTCGCTCCGCGAACCATTCGTCACTTTTTCTTACTTGTACATATATTTGGCAGCTTGTTTTGCCTTGAGTTTATGTGTTTTTACCTAAGAAATGTGAGCAAAAGTAGAGTAGAAGGCTACAGAACGATCGTTCGCTGTGCAGAGCCAAAATAGCCCTGTTTTTGGGTCTTTTTCATGTGTTGTGGTAACCTTTCTCAGTAGTACGAAATGTTAGCCATTTCAGCACCGTGGAACCCCCCGGGTGGTACCAGGCTGGATAGGGTTCCGGGTATATGTCGGTCGTAGGCGTTCATCAGCAATTGAACTTGTCTTGTGTCCAATACCTTGGGAACCATCATTTGTGGACTTATGACCGTTCCTACAACCCTCCAAAGTCCTATTTCACTCTCTTTCTCTCTTTTCTTTGCTGCACTCAAGGTGTTCGATAAATTTCTTGTATAGCTTTCCGCTTTGCGAGACGCCGAGACATGTCCGTCGCTCGCTTTTAAGCTAATCAACTTCTTCTTTGCAGGTCCTATGGAACCTTAAGAGGTTGTAAGAGTGCTGATCCTTTATGGATAGATAACGCTTTAAGTATTTCATGACTTAGGTAATTCCAGCTAAGTCCAAAACAATGGATAAGGTTGCTTCACGACTTAGGCAATTTCAGCTAAGTCTTAAGGAGCGCTGCTAGGGTGCCGCACGGCTTCGGCAAATTCAGCTAAGTCTGTGATTTAGGAGGGGCAAAAGGGGGAATTCACTTAGGAAGCACCTCTTAGGGCTAGGATTTAGAGTCCTATATAAGCATGTAGCCTTCACCTCTTTTAAAAAAATAAGATCAATCTACAATTCAGCTATATGGCCGATTATTAGGAGGGAGAAACCCCTATAGCGTTCTAAGGGTTGGTCCCCCTCAAAGATCAAAATCTATAAAGCTCCATCTAGGATTCTATTATATGGTATCAGAGCCACGATCTTGCTGCCCCTATAGCTATCTCAACCACCTCCACCTTCCCAAGTAATTCCCACAATTGCTGTGACAGGTGCGTCCACCTTCCACCCCAATCGCAGATCAAATCAATCTACCACTGCCCCCTGCGTTTGATCTGGAGATCTGATATATTCTTATCACCCACATCTCTTCAATACTGCAAAATCCTTTACCTTACACATTGAAGAGTTTTTACATACTTTAATTGCTGTAAAATTCTACCATCACAAACGTTATCATCACTGCGAAGGGGAAACGCTGCAAAAAACTTTAGCTGATTTTTGCTTCTTGAACTTGAATGTTTGATCATCCTTTTTGGTCAAAACTTTAACACAAATTCCTAGATCATCTTAGCTTTCATCTAAGATTAATATCTAGAAAAGATTCCGTCTGGATCTAGACTTATAGTGCTGCAATTCTTCATCACATAGTGCTGAAATTTAACAATGAAGAATCTGCCTTCTGCTTGTTGGCCTCTTGAAACTAAACTTTTGTTTATTCTTTTGGGGTGAAACTTTTACACAATTTCATAGATTGTCTTAGATTTGATTAAGATTGATCTCTGGGAAAAATTCTTTCTGAAATCAGAATTATAGTACTGGAATTCTTTGTCACACAGTGCTAGAATTTTACAATGAATAATTTGCCTTCCGCATTTTGGCCTCTTGAAACTAAACTTTTGTTCATCCTTTTTAGCCAAAATTTTTACACAATTTCATGGATCAACTTAGCCTTTATCTAAGATTGAATGTACCCTAAACTGATCCTAAATAGCCACCTAAATCAGCCCTAAATAGCAGCCAACCTTCCTTATAGATCCACCTACCTTTTCATCCAACCTTCATTATTGATCCACCTACCTTTGCTGCCATCTATCCCAGATCTAGAATCTTTTTTCCTAACTTTCATCTACTGCTATCATAGCCCTAAAATCATACTAATTCGTAGCCAAAACTCCACAAAATTGAGGCCCTAAATTGCACCCAAAACAATCACAAACCGCACCCAAAAATCGTAGCCTTCGGTCCACCAACCTTTCAGCCACCCAATCTCCCTTATCCCTTCAACCGTAGCATGCATCTTTCACTGCCCAATGCTGCCAACATTGACCTCTCACTGCCATCCTCCTTGATCGTAGCCAATAACGACCCTTGTGGCAAAAAGCTACTAGTAGCAATCTTTCGTTGTAATCTATTTACATCACAGCCCGCAACAATCGTTCGCTGCCAGCTATCTTGATGACGGCCAATAATAAATTAAATATGACAGCAGTTATCTCTCACTCCATACCACTACTACCCTCCTCCACAACAGTCGTGCATACTATTGCCCATCTTCCTCCTATTGTAGTCGCACCCTTGCTGCAACCGACGCCACTTGCAGCCATAAAATCGTAGTGCAGTCGCAACCGACATTGCTGCTACCCTCTTCTTCCTCCATCGTCGTTGTTGCCTTCTGACTCAGATCTCTTAGCTACCATCTTCCAACAAATATCAACCATCTAAAAAATACAGCCTTGATGACATTGTAGCATCAACATTACAAAATCATAGAAGGACCACAGTTGACATTAATGTTGCCATCTTCTTCCTCCACTATCGCTGTGACTCTTGGCTGCCATCCTCCACTTGGAGACTTCACCACCCAGCCTCGACATTGATGCCATTTGCTATCTTCAACTTGAAAATTGTAGCCACACTCTTCAGTTGATTTATTTGACAGGTTGGAGATCCTTACATCATGAAATCGGTGGGCTCATTCGAAGTCAAATTGGAGGCTTTCAAGATGCATATGGATGCCAAATTAAGGGCTCTCTTTGAGGAGTTTAGATTGGGCCGATCGTCGAGCCTAAGAAGATCATAACGTGATGCAAATTCAAATTATAAAAAGAATCCATCGGAGATAAGAAATGAAGTTAAGACATGACAACCCTACACCTCGATGACATCAATCTCCTTTGCACAACTTCAAGAAGGGCACCTCATTCAAGATGCTCAAAGCATGAGAGCCACATCCCAGCCAACAACATATAAACCTTCAGCACCAATTGATTGCAAGAACCATGATAAAGAACTAATGATGATTCGTCAAACCTCTACTATCCAAGAGTACCAAACTAGGTTTGAAAGGTTATCTAATCAAACTTCTGATTGGTCTTAAAAGCAGACATTTAGGACTTTTATTGAGGGCTTAAAGCCGGAGATTCACTAAAAAGTTAAAGTACAATAGCCTTACACACTTAAGGCAACCATCTCCTTCGCACGACATCAAGAGGAGCTGTTGAACTATGAAGCCCAGAGGACGAGGGTCACTCCTCGACCAGTGGCACCAAAGCTTTCACCTCCCCCTATTATCAGTCAATCCCCTCATCTAAAGAAACTAATAATAGAATACTTTCATGATGGACTGACAAAAGAATCTAAACTTGAAGATATGATTCTCAAGCCCAAGGAGAAGGATACATCACAACCAGCCACCCGCACGGTGCCTACCTTAGTCAACTACATCAACCAGCAAAAATTAAAGATCGAAGGATTTCTCGAGCAGCAGTCCGTCATCATCCTCATTGACGTCGGGAGCACACACAACTTCATGAGTCGTAAGGTCACTGCCCATTTAATGATTCAAAAAGAAGATTATAGTGGGTTCTAAGTCAAGGTAGCCAATGGCCAAATTCTGAAGTATAACTAGAAGTGCCCGCGAGTTAAACTGATCCTACAGGAGCAATAAATAGTTGCTGATTTTTCTCTCCTCCCTCTCGGTGATTTTGATATAGTGCTTGGCATTGATTGATTATCCATGATTTGAGATATTTTTTGGAATTTTTCAAAGCTAACTATGAAATTTTTCAACAAAGAAAAACAAGTGGTTCTACGAGGGAGCCAAGCGACTACGACCACAGTGCAACACTTGGAGAGGTTATCAAAAGAACAATCCAATGGTTTCTCAATTCAAATTCTAGAGTTTCATGAGATTAAAGATAAAAACCGTCTCCCACATCTTGCTGAAATTTTAGACATCTCCACCAAATCGAGCTCACTACCTCCTCTCAAGCTGTCTGACCCCTCTATGCTGAACTGACCGAAACATCTACCAACTGTTGCTTGGCCAAATTGCTTCCTACAACCTTAGAAGATAGAAAATAAAAGGGTCGCCCAAGAGATAACAGAGACATGGATTATTAGGCTGTGTTTATTTCCCGCTATGACACATCCCTACATCTTTTTTCCCGGATATAAACTACTTCTAAAGTGTTATATCCTGCCAAACTCACCATAGTAGCACTTCTTGATCTAAGGTGACTTTCATAACTTTCCCAAAGATCATACCATGATGCTTACAGACTTCCTTGATGATAATCTCTAATCTATGGCCCAAGGCCATGAGAAAATTGAGCCCCTCTAGTGGTAAAATCAGAAAAGGGGAAGGATTATTGGTAGGACTCAACAAAGCATGAACATCATCCCTCTCATTATAAAGAAAGATGCACCATCTTGGCCAAGTGGAACTATAGCCCTCACGACCATGATGTCGTCCATACCAAATCGTGACCAAATGTTTATTATTAGAGCAAACACATCCAGAGTAGGGGTCAACACCATCCTCATGCAAGATGGTCAACATCACAAAGAAGTGAACATGGGCCCTGAAAAATCACCACTTCTACCCACCTCTGACTCAGATCAGGCTCGCACTACTAAAGATTTTATCAAAGGATAGCCCTTACTCCAAAATAAGGCACGTTTACTATTACAGAGCAACCATGTGGCAGCCCATGCCAGGAAAAAACTTTCCCTTGACAAACGTCGGAGTAGAAGAAAGTTTCTTGAGAAAGATCAAATTCTCTTTCATCTCCAACTCCACCAACTCAAAATTCAAGCCTCAAGAAAGTGGTCTCCCTATTTCTTTGGACCTTGTAAAATTGGGGATCACATTGGGGCCCTAACATGGAGATCAGATCCATGCACCATATCAAGTTTACAGTTGATCCTCTAGGTGTCCCACCTCAGATGGAAATTTAAAGACTATGACAGCCCAAATTCTTCCAACTAACACTCATGCTGATGAGGAGCTGAAGACTCGGTTTCCTAAGTTCATGGAACCTCAGCCTTGAGGACAAGGATGATTTTAAGAGGGCGAGTTTGATATGACTCCAGCAGGATTGAGTCCTAATCACCCTAAAAGTAATTAATAAGAACCCTGTGAGATTATAATAAAACCCCACCTAGTCACTTATATCATATAAAGAAGTGTGGTTAGGGTTTATTTTGGAGCCTTAGGGCTTTCTAGCTGCCACCCCCCTTACTGATTTGGTCGGCTAGGGTTTCTAGCAGAGGGGCATGGCTTGTGCAGCCACTTAGGCCGTCGCCCCCTTTATTTAGCATGGTAGTTATAGGAGGGGCAAACAGAGAAATTTACTTAGGAATCACCCCCATAGGGCTAGGGTTTGGAGCCCTATATAAGCATGTAGCCTCCACCTCTTTTAAAAAAATAAGATCAATTTACAATTCAGCCATATGACCGACTACTAGAAAGGAGGAACCCCTATAGTGTTCCAAGTGATCTCCCTCAAAGATCACAATCTATAGAGCTCCATCTGGGATTCTATCAAAATCCCTACCAAATCGTAACCAAAACTGCACCCAAATCAACCATAAAATAACCCGAAATCGTAGCTATACATCCACTGGTCCATCCACCTTTTCAGCCACAACTATACCCAACTGATCCATGCCCTTCACCCGATAATAAAAGAGAGATCTTAACATTATAGATCTGGAGGTTTACACTATGGCATCAGAGGAGGCCATCAATGCTAAATTCAAAGCCTTTGAGACATGAATGAAGGAAAAAATACAAACTATCTTTATTGAACTCAGTTTGGGCCGACCACCGAGCCTGAGGAAATCACAACAAGGAGAAAGCTCGGACCAAAGAGACAACTTCTAGGAGCTCTATGACCGATCCCTACTATCCATATATAAGGGTGGACTTCCCTAGATAGGAAGAATGTGACCTGATTGGTTAGATCTCACGTATAGAGAGATATTTTCGGTATCACAAAATCATAGATACATCTATGGTAGAAATTATGGCTATACATCATGAAGGGGTTGCTATACAATAGTTTGATTGGTTTGAATATACTCATAGAGGCCTCTCATGGTGACAATTCAAATAAGGGTTGTTGATCCACTTCGGACCAACCGACTACAAGAACATCAACGGCCAATTAGCAAAGATCCGATAAACTTCTACTATCCAAGAATATAAAACAAGGTTTGAAAGATTATCAAATCAAACTAGTGATTGATCTAAAAAATAACTATTGGAAATTTTTATTAAGGGCTTAAAGCCGAAGATATAAGGAGACGTTAAAGCACGACAACCGTCCATGCTTATGGCGGCTATCTCTTTCACGCGATTTCAAGAGGAGCGATTGAACCATGAAGCCTAAAGGACTAGGGTCAGTCCCTGACCAGCAATACCAAAGCCCTCAGTCCCCTCAGTCCCCTCTACTATCATCTGAGCCCCCGCACACAAATAGTTGTTGAGAGAAGAGCTTCAGGAGCTATCTGTGAAGGGTTTATATTGGCACTATGATGAACCATGGAGCACGAACATCGCTGCAAGAAGGGGCGACTTCTCTTGATTGAACTAATAGAAGAAGAAGTCATTGAACCATCAGAAGAGAGCCTCAAACACGAAAAAGTTACGGAAGAAGAGCTCCAACCGACCGACTGTACAGTATACACTAGCTGGCTACTCTAATCAATAAACGATGGAAGTTGAAGGCCTTCTCAAATAGTAGCTGATCACTATTCTTATCATCATGGGTAGCACTAATAATTTTCTAAACAATAAGGTCGCTGCTCGCATGGCATTCCATATCGAAAGTTACAACAAGTTCGACATAAGAGTTGTTGACGACCGAATCCTCAAGTGTGACAACAGGTGCTCATAGATGAAACTATTGCTGCAAGACCAAGAAGTCATTATGTTAGGACTATAGCTGAATCGAGTCCTAGTCGATTGAGTTGAGTCCTTAGATTGGGTCTTGTTGGCTAACTATTAGGATCCTAATTGAGTCAGGTCCTAATTGATTAAGTTGAGTCCCTAGATTTAGTCTTGTTGGCCAATCTAGACCTGACATTAGGTCAACTAGGAGAAAATTTGAGTCTATTGTAATAAATTAGCTCAAATCCTAGTAGGGTTAGGATTCGGGTAAACTAGAGTTTGAGTAAAAGTCGAATTTGGATATGGGTCAGGGTCAATTGAGTAATGAATGTAATAAACCCTAATCTAGTCGCCACTCCCTGGTAAAGAAGTGGTTGGCTAGGGTTAGGGAGGAGTCCTTATGGGATGGGAGTCTCATGGCCACCTTCTCCTATTAAGGCCAGCTAGGGCAAGAACGGGAGAGTCCCACTTAGCTTGGACTCTCTCTAGGGTGGAATAAGAATAAAATTAGGAGTTTGAGATCCCTATACCCACCAGTCACATCATGGTTAGGAGTTGGCTAGGGGTTAGGAGTTGAGCGAAAGAAGAGTCTTGGTTTAGTAGGAGTCTTGGTTTACCTAGAGTAGAAGTTGGAGTTTGTTAGAGTTGTTGGAGTAGGAGTCCTATTAGGAGTTAGGGTTTAGAAGCCCTATAATAACTTGTATTCTCCCCTCTTTTCATCTCAATATATTAATTATATTTCAGCCATAGTGCAGAAAAATGAAGGAGGGAGGAACCCCTATAGAGATCAATCTAAGCTTAGAATCTGCACGAGTTCTAGTACTTGGTATCAGAGCAGTGTTTTAAGTGTCTCACTGCCCTTCCACAGCCATCCATCAGCCCCCCATAGTCTTCCAAAGCAATTCCTATAATTGCTTAAAGGTCATCACCAAATTCTGCCATCATCTTCACTACCGCAGATTATCCTTTGATCTCTTATGAATTGCAATAGGTTATAGTTTCCTACCTTATTGCTGCTGCAATTTGGTTATCCTTATTCAAAAAATAAAAAAAAATTGTTCCTATTTGCTGCACACACTTTTCATTGTAAAGTTTCTATCTTTACGATGAAAGTTACGTTGCAGAATTTAAGCCCCATAATCTTGCTTAATTGATCTTGCTACTATGTTTTTACGGACCAAATCTCTATGAAATTTTTACGATGGCTTTTGCACTTCCTAACAATGGATTTCCTTTTGGTTTTGTCAAAAAATTCTCAATATAAACCATTGATCTTTTATATCTAAACTTCTGCACTTTAGATGTAAAAATCTGCTATAATACCTTCCCGTGATCTTTGACTTTCCCAAACCTTTTGCTGTTGTTTTATTTCATAAAATTTTTATCAGCATTATCTTTCTCATACCAGCAAATTCTCCTTAAGTTTTACTTGAATCCTTATTTTAAACTGCTGAAAAAAAATCTAGTCTATACTACTGGAATCTATCAATGAAAAAATTCTGCCACAACACCTTCTCATAATCTTTGATCGTGCCGAATCTTTTACTATCATAATTTTTCACAAATTGTTTGATGGCATTACCTCCCTTACTAATAGATTACCCTTGAGTTTTACTCAAATCTTTGTTGTGAGTTGCTAGAAAAAATTGTATCTTTACTGTTGGAATATTTTTTAAAAAAATTCTACTACTATACCTTTGTCATTCTTCTTCTCCCAAGCCCCCAAATATGATACAGCCACCCATGAGAGTGGACTTCACTCGATAAGAAGAAGGAGACCCGACAGGATAGATTTCGTGCGCCAAACATTATTTTTGCTATTACCAAACACTAGAGGATTCCATGGTGGACACCGCTGTCATCCACCTTGAAGGAGATGCAATTCAGTAGTACAATCAGCTTGAATACTCCCATGGGGCTCCGACATGAATATAATTCAAGAAAGCACTGTTGAACCGAACAACTTGTCAAGATGTTAGGACTCTAGCTAGGGGAGTCCTAATTTAGCTTCATTGAAGAGGGCAAACATATAAATCCTAAGGGCATTCATGTAAATCCTATCTAGTCAACCCCTATTAAAGAGGTGAGGAGGCAGGATAGGTTAGGATTAGTTTGGAGGAAGATATTTTGAGAGAAAAATAAGATACATGTCACCCTAATTAACCACCCCTTATCCTAATTAAAAAGGGGTTGGTTGAGGAGGGGTTAAGTTAGAGTAGGATTAGGATTAGTTTGGAGATTGCTTCTCAGAGTTGAAGTTGGAGTTGTTATGAGTTGTTAGGAGTTATTAAGAGTAGGAGTCTTAAGTAAGAATCCTATAAGGAGTTGGGGTTTAGAAGCCCTATAAATAGCATTGTGTTATCCCCTCTTTCATCAATAATAGATTAATTATTGTTCAGCTCATGTAGCAGAAAACCAAGGAAAGAGGAACACCTATAGAGTTCCAAGGAGACTGATCCCCTATAGAGATCACCCCAAGCTTAGAATCTGCAAGGCTTCTACCACTTGGTATTAGAGCAACATTCTTGGCATCTCACTACCCTTCCACAGCCATCCATCAGCCCCCCATAGCCATCCAAAGCAATTTCCACAATTGCTTAAAGATCAACACCAAATTCCATCATCATCTCCACTACCACAAATCATCCTTTGATCTCCCCGTGAATTGCAATAGGCTCTAGTTTCCTACCTTACTACTGTTGTAATTTAGTTATCCCTATTTAAACAATCTAAAAATATTTGTTCCTATTTGCTGCACAAACTTTTTATTGGAAAGTTTCCATCTTTACGATAAAAGTTATGCTGCAGAATTCTAGCCGCACACCCTTAACTATTTGATTTGTTGCTACATTTTTACTAATCCAATCTCTACAAAATTTTTACAATAGCTTTACACTTCCATCTTTAGATTTCCTTTTGGTTTCGTTGAAAAATTCTGAATATAAACTACTAATCTTTTACGTCCAATCTGCTACACTTTAGACATAAAATATACTATAGTACCTTCCCGTAATCTTCAATTTTGCTAAACCTTTTACTGCCATTTTTTTCCATAAATTTTTTCTTGGCATTACTTTTCCCTTACCAAAAGATTCTCTTTATATTTTACTTGAATCCTTATTTTGAACTACTAGAAAAAAATCCCATCTATACTATGGAAATCTTTCAATGAAAAAAATTTTGTCACAGTACCTTCTCGTATTCCTTGATCTTGCTAAAACTTTTGCTGTCAATTTCTTCCATAAATTTTTTGACAGCATTATCCTTCCCTTGCTAGTAGATTTTTATTGAGTTTTACTTGATTCCTTATTACAAACTCCTGCATAACTTTTTGACTATACTACTGAAATCTTTTACTGAAAAAATTCTGCAGCAACACCTTCTTGCAATCTTTGATTTTACTGAAACTCTTGTTGTTGTTTCATTCCACAAACTTTTTGATGACATTACTCTTTCTTACCAGTAGATTCCTCTTGAGTTTTACTTGAATTTTTGTTGATGATTTCTGGAAAAAATTACATCTTCGCTGCTGGAATTTTTTCGATGAAAAATCTGCTACTGCACCTTTGTCTTTCTTCTTCTTCTTAACCCACCGAAACCCAACCATCTTACGACCACCACCTAAGACATATTTAGGGCATCCCTTTAGCCTTAAGATGCAAGTATTATAACTTATTTTTATAATCCAAACAATACCTAAAATTGTAGCCTAAAATAGCAATCTATCGTAACCTATCGACGCAGAATTCTGTAGCACTACCTTTCGGTGTTTTTTGTTGCAACCATATCTAATTCTTACTAAACTTGTTGCTGCCACCCATGTTATCTTTAGGGCACCCCTCTAGACTTAAGATACAGCCATCATAACCTATTTCCATAATCCGCAGCTAACTCAAGCTGCAGCCTAAACAGCGATCTTCCGCAGCCACTAAACCTTCCATTAATCCTTACCCTTCGTAGCCACCAATCCTACAAAACTGGTTGCCATCTCTCTGACCCTAAACCTCTATCACCAAACCCTCCTTACAACCCCTATAGCAGCCCTAAATCATAGCCCCAATAGCACTTTAAAAAAAAGCAACCTGTCAGCCCTAAATCGTAGCCATCTACCCATAATCCACCATCCCTTTCAGCCATCAAACCACCCAACTATTCCATACCACCGACCTAATAGTAGGAGATGAACATTGGCATCTCAGATCTGGGGACACATACAATGGCATCTCAAGGTTCAATCGATGCCAAGTTGGAGGCGTTTGAATCACGCATAGAGGACATATTGTGCGCCTTATTCGTCGAATTCGGATTGAGTTGATCTTCGAGCCCAATAAAATTCCAGCAAGGTCAAAGTTCAAAGAGGCCTCTAAAAATGAAAGAATGAGCCACTGATATGAGGCAACCATGCATGAGGGTAGACTTCCTTTGATGGGAAGAAGGAGACCCGATGGGATCAATTTCGCATGCCGAACATTACTTCTATCATCACTAAACATAGGAGGATTCAATGGTGGACACCACTATCATCCACCTTGAAGGAGATGCTATATGATGGTACAATTAGCTTGAATACAACTATGGGACTCCGACGTAGATACAATTTAAGTATGCCCTGCTGAACCACTTTAGGCCGACCAAGTACGAGAATATCAACGAACAACTTGCCTAGATTCGACAAACATTAATAATCTAAAAATACTAGACCAGGTTTGATGAATTATCTTATTTTGCCCATAATTGGTCTAATAGATAATTATTAGGGACGTTCATCAAAGGACTCAAGCCAGAAATTAAAGGACAGGTTAAAGCGCGACAGCCCCCCACCATGAAGGCCGCAATCTTTTTCGCCCAAATCCAAGAGGGATGGCTAAACCAAGATGCTCAAAGGATACGAACCACTCTTAGACCAACAGCATATAAACCTCTCTCTCCTCCCAGCCATTCTTCACTGCCAAAATAATTGACGAGAGAAGAGCTACACGACAGATCGGCGAAGGGCTTTTGTTGGCATTGCAATGAACTTTAGAGCCGCAACCATCACTACAAAAAAGAGGAGCTTTCTATGATAAAATCTATTAAAGAATTTGAAGAAGAGGTCTAGGAACCTGGGGAGGAGAACACAAAGTTAAAGAATCCTTTACGCAGCAACTCGTCACCATCCTCACCAATAATCTTATAAATTGCAAGGGAGAACAAGTGACCTTATGCGAGAAACATGGGAGTGAAGTAATAATAATCTCGACATAACACTTGCAGAAGCTTGCTGAAATTTCAGGCACCTCCACCGAACCGAGCCAACTACTTTATACCAGGCTATTCAATCTTCATATGCTGATCTTACAAGAGGAACCACTTGCACATATTTGGCCATATTGTTGTCCACATCCTCAGAGGGTCGAAGCTAAAAGAATCATCCAAGAGACACAGGAGACACAGATCATCGCCCATGACCTTCCTTTGCAAAGACACTATCTCCAAAAGCTTTACCTCTTTGTCTGCAAGTATAAATTCTTTCTGAAGTGCCACATCCAAACGAACTAACTATAGCTTCCGAAGCACTCCCAGATCTTAGGCTACTTCCATGACTTCTCCAAGGAATATACCATAATGCTCAAAGTCTTTCCTGATAATGACCATCGATCCTCGGCCCACGAATGCAAGAAGATTGAGTCCCTCTAGCGATAATACCGGTATGGAATCTGTGACACCAAACTTTATTAGACGGAGATCAAAATTCTTAAGAAATAGGAGGAAGGCATCCACACGTCCACCATCTGCAGGATCCTCATAGTCATGATGCCATTTACATTAATGGTGGCAATGTGTTTGCAATTGGAGCAGACATATCAGGAATTGGGATCGGACCACCCTCATGCAAGATGATCGACTCCTAATATACATTGAGGCTCTCCCTACATTTCACATGATACTTTTGATCTATAAAAGGATTCTAATTGCTACTGAATTTAAAGTTTGGCATGATACAAGTCAACAACACAAAGGACAGATAAAAATAGGCTCGGTAAAATTGTAGCTCATACACTCCTCGGACTCAGAATGGGCTCACACCACTAGGGACCTTATCAAAGGGGGGCAATTATTCCAAAAGAAGGCTTGGTTACTATTAAAGAACAACCAAGTGGTAGCCCATTCAAGAAAGAAATAGCCCCCTGACAAATATTGGAGCAGAAGAAAGTTTACTATTAAATATCAAGTTTCCCTTCATCTCCAACCCTACCAGCAGAAAAATTCGAGCCTCAAGGAAGTGGTCCCCCTACTACTTTGACCCTTGCAAAATTAGAGATTATAATGGAGCCGTGACATATGGATCAAATCAGTACATCAATTTAAAAATACAATTGATCCTCTAAGTATCTTATCACAAATGGAAGTTTAGAGAGGATAACTCAGCCTCGATTTATTTACCTGACACTCAAGTTGATAAGGAGGCCTAGGCTCAGCTGATAATTGCATGGGATCACGGGATCACGACACATCACCATCCAATCACTATTGCTGATGTTGGATCACAGGAGCAGGATGTGCCTACTATAGGGCCATGATGGACCCTCGTGAAGAATTACAGATTATGACCCAGAGACTTGAAGCTCAGCCTTGAGGACAAGGCTGATATGAAGAGGGCAGGTCTGCTAAGACTCTAGCCAGGGGAGTCCTAATTTAGTTTCATTGAAGAGGACAAACATGTAAATCCTAAGGGCATTCATGTAAATTCAATCTAGCCGACCCCTATTAAAGAGATGAGGAGGTCGGCTAGGTTAGGATTAGTTTGGAGAAAGATATTTTTAGGAAAGAATAAGATACATGTCATCCTAATTAACCACCCTTTATCCTAGTTAAAGAGGGGTTGGTTGAGGAGGGGTTAAGTTAGAATAGAATTAGAATTAGTTTAGAGGTTGCTTCTTAGAGTTGGAGTTGGAGTTGTTGGAAGTAGGAGATGCTTCTTAGAGTTAGAGTAGGAGTTGTTACGAGTAGGAGTCTTAAGTAGGAATTCTATTAGGAGTTGGGGTTTAGAAGCCCTATAAATAGCCTTGTATTCTCCCCTCTTTCATCATCAATAAATTAATTATCTTTCAACTCATATAGTAGAAAACCAAGGAGGGACGAACCCCTATAGAGTTTCAAGGAGGTCGATCCCCTTTAGAGATTATCCCAAGCTTAGAATCTGCAAGGGTTCTAACATAAGATCTGACAAACCTCCATGATCCAAGAATACCATACTAGGTTTGAGGAATTATCTTACCTTGCTCATGATTAGTCTAATAGACAATTATTAGGGATGTTCATTAAAGGACTTAAGCTGAAAATTAAAGGAAGTATGGCAGCCCTGCACTGTGAAGGCCGCAATCTCTTTCGCCCGAATCCAAGAGGAATGCCTCAACCAAGATACTCGAAGGATAAGAACCACTTTTAGACTAGTAGCATATAAACCTCTAATACCCTTTATCCCTAGCCATCCTTCATTGCCAAAGTAATTGATGAGAGAATAACCATACGACAAAACGGTGAAGGACCTTTATTATCATTGCGATGAACCATAGAGCCATGATCATCGCCACAAAAAGGGGAACCTCCTATTGATTAAACCCATAGAGGAGGAGGTCCAGGAGCATAAGGAAGAGGTCACGGATGAAGAACAGTAGTCGGTCGATTGTACGATGTATGCTCTTGCCAGCTACGCGAACCCACAAATGATGAAAGGAGGACTACTTAAGCAACAACCAATCACTGTCCTTATCGATATTGCGAGCACTAATAATTTCATAAACAACTAGGTTGCTACTCAGATGGCCCTACATATCGAGGATTGTAGTAGATTTGACGTAAAGGTCACCGACAGCCAAATTTTGAAGTGCAACCAAAGATGCCCATAGGTGAAATTATTACTACAGGACCAAGAGATACTTGCTGATTTCTTCCTCCTCCCTCTTGATGATTATGAGGTCGTGTTTGACATCAAATGGCTGACTATGTTAGGTGATATTCCCTAGAATTTTTTCAAATTTATCATGAAATTTTTCAGCCATGGGAAATAAGTGACTCTTCACGGGATATGCGGGAGGGACGTAACGAAGTTTTGCATGTAGCGAATGGAGGAAGTTTTACATAAAATGAATAGTGGCTTCCTGATGTAACTCCAATAGCAATTTATGGTAAGCCAACAAAAATTGAAGATCCAAACCTACTTCACTTGCTTGCTAAATTTTCAGATATCTTCACCGAATCACGCAGCCTTCCTCCTACTCGCCGGCATGATCATCAAATTTTGATTCTTCTGGGCAAAGTACTAGCGAATACTCAGCCATATCACTATCATCACCTCTAAAAAGCTGAAATAGAGAGGATTGAAAATGAGCTGCTTAAAACAGGGGCCATCCGGCCAAGATACAATCCCTACTCTTCGTCGGTGCTAGCTATACCTAACTTTAACAAAATATTTATGATTGACACATCGGGAGCCAAAATTTATGTTATCCACATGCAAGATATCCAACCCCTAGCCTACATCAGCAAAGCCCTCTTCCTATACCATCTGAAGCTATCAATCTACAATGAGAAAATGCTAACTAATGTTAAATTTATGGCTTGATATGATACAGGAGAACAACATAAAGAGGAGATAAAATTAACTCCAAAAAAATTACAGCTAATAAAGAAGTGGTTGGTTAGAGTTTGAGAGGAGTCCTTATAGGATGGGAGTCTCCTAGCCACCTCCTCCTCTTAAGAGAGGTTGGCTAGGGCAAGAGGGGAGAGTCCCACTTAGCTTGGACTCTCTCTAGGGTGGAATAAGAATAAAATTAGGAGTTACAGACCCCTATAGCCACCAGCCACATCATAATTAGGAGTTGGCTAGGGGTTATGAGTTGAGGGGAAGTGGAGTCTTGGTTTACTTGGAGTATAAGTTGATTAGAAGTTGGAGTTTGCTGGAGTTGTTGGAGTAGGAGTCCAGAGTTAGGGTTTAGAAGCCCTATTAATAGCTTGTATTCTCCTCTCTTTTCATGATCAATAGATCAATTATGTTTCAGCCATAGTACAGAAAAAACAAGAAGGGAGGAACCCCTACAGAATTCCATGAAGGCTGATCCCCCTGTAGAGATCAACCCAAGCTTTTAATTCATAAAGGTTCTAACACTTGGTATCAGAGCAGCGTTCTTGGCATCTCACTACCCTTCCATAGCCGTCTATCATCCCTCTGCAGTCGCCTAAGCAATTCCCACAATTGCTTAAAGATTATCGCTGAATCCCACCGTCATCTCCACTACCACAGATTATCCTTTGATCTCTCCATAAATTGCAACATGTTATGGTGTCCTACCTTAATGCTACTACAATTTAGTTATCCTTATTCAAAAAACCCCAAAAATTCATTCCTATTTTGTTGCACAAACTTTTCATCGTAAAGTTTCCATCTCTACGATGAAAGTTACACTGTTGAATTTTCAGTCATAGAGCAATGTTTATTTAATCTTTCCGTTGTGTTTCTTTTGTCCAAATCTCTATGAAATTTTTACGATGGCTTTAACACTTCCTGTTAGGACTCTAACTGAGTCAAGTCCTAGTCAATTGAGTCGAGTCCTTAGATTGGGCCTTGTTGGCCAACCTAGACCTAACATTAGGTTAGCTAGAAGGAGATTTGAGTTTATTGTAATAAATCAGCCTAAATCCTAGTAGGATTAGGATTCGATTGAACTGGAGTCTGGTTAGGTGTCGGAGTTGGATACGGGTTGGAGTTAACTAAGTCAAGCTTATAAATAACCCAATTAGCTATCCACTTTGATGAGGGGAAGAGCTTCATTCAGTTAGGACTCTCTCAAGTGTTGATTAGGAGATAAATTAGGAGTTAGAGTCTTAGTTTACTTAGAGTAGGAGTTGTTTCTTGGAGTCGGAGTTGGAGTTGGAGTTGTTGGAAGTAAAAGTTGCTTCTTAGAGTTGGAGTTAGAGTTGTTACAATTTATAAGTCTTGAGTAGGAGTCCTATCAAGAGTTAGGGTCTAGAAGCCCTATAAATAACTTGTATTCTCTCCTCTTTTCATCATCAATAGATCAATTATCTTTCAGCTCATGTAGTAGAAAACCAAGGAGGATGGAACCCCCTATAGAGTTCCAATGAGGCTGATCCTCTATAGAGATCACCCCAAGCTTAAAATCTGTAAAGGTTCTTTCACTTGGTATCAGAGCAGCATTCTTGGTATCTCGCTGCCCTTCCACAGCCATCCATCATCCTTCCATAGTTGCCTAAATTAACTACCACAATTGCTTAAAGATCATCGCTTAACTCCGCCGTTATCTCCACCACCGTGGATCATCCTTTGATCTCCCCATGAATTGCAACATGTTATAATTTCCTACCTTACTACTACTACAATTTATTTATCCTTATTCATAAAACCCAAAAGAATTGTTCCTATCTTATAGCACAAACTTTTCATTACAAAATTTTCATCTCTACATTGAAAGTTGCACTGCAGATTTTCAACCGCATAGCACTACTTATTTGATCTTGTTGCTATATTTTTTCTATCCAAATCTCTATAAAATTTTTATGATGCTTTGGCACTTCCTAACAGTGGATTTTCTTTTGGTTTTGTTAAAAAATTATCAATATAAACTGCTAATCTTTTACATCCAAACTGCTGCACTTTGGACATAAAATTCTACCGCAGTTCATACTCGTGATTTGATTTTGCTATAACTTTTTGTGCCATTTTCTTCTATGAATTTTTTTTGTCAACATTAACTTTCTCTTACTAGTAGATTCTCCTTAAGTTTTACTTAAATTCTTATTTCAAAATGCTGGAAAAAATCTCATCTATATTGTTGAAATCTTTCGACAAAAAAATTCTACCGTAGTACCTTCTTGTAATCTTTGATCTTGCCAAATCTTTTACTTGCATAATTTTTCACAAATTTTTTGTTGACATTATCTCTCCCTTACAGTAGATTCTCTTCAGTTTTATTTGAATCTTTATTGTGAATTACTAGGAAAAATTATGTCTGAAATTTTTTTGATGAAAAATCTACTGCTACACCTTTATCTTTTTTCTTCTCTATAACCTACCAAACCCTAGCCATCTTGCTACCACCAATTAAGATTTCTTTAGGGCATCCCTCTAGCCTTAAGATGTAGCCATCATAATCTATTTTCATAATCCTAATACTATCAAAAATCATAACCCAAAATAGTAAACTATTACAGCCGAAGCCTTCTTTCACTGATCTATTGTCTGAACCTTCCACCACCCAATGCCATTGACCCATCAATAGAAAAAAGACAAGGACATCTCTGATCTATAGACATATGCTATGGCTTCTTAAGATCCAATTGATGCCAAATTTGAGGCATTAGAATCTTGGCTTGAATCGCGCTTGTAGAACAAACTGCATGCTTTGTTCACGTAATTCAAAATTGGACAGTCACCAAGCCCAACCAAATTTCAGCAAGGGGAGAGCTCAAAGAGGCTTATAGAGAAGGAGGGATAGCCCTTGGACATGACACAACCATGCATGAGGGTGGGCTTCCCTTGATGGGAAGAAGGAGACCCGATGGGATAGATTTTACGCACCGAACATTACTTCTGCTATTACCGAACACCAAAGGATTCCATGGTGGACACCGTTGTCATCCACCTTGAAGGAGATGCAATCTAGTAGTGGGATACACCCATGGGGCTCTAACATGGATATAATTCAAGAAAGCACTGCTGAACTGCTTTGGGCCAACCAAATACAAAAATATCAATGAACAATTTGCCAAGATCCGACAAACCTCCACGATCCAAGAATACCATACCAGGTTTGAGGAATTATCTTACCTTGTGATTAGTCTGATAGATAATTATTAGGGACATTTATCAAAAGATTCAAGCCAAAAATTAAAGGAGAGGTTAAAGTGTGGCAGCCCCGTACCGTGACGGTCGCAATCTCTTTCACCTAAATCCAAGAGGGACGGCTCAACCAAGATGCTCGGAGGATGAGAACTACTCCTAGACCAGTAGCATATATATCTCCAGTACCCTCTATCACAGCCATCCTTCGTTGCTAAAGAAATTAACGAGAGAAGAACTACACGACAGATCAACGAAGGACCTTTGTTGTCATTGCGATGAACCATAGAGCCACAATCATCACTACAAAAAGGGGCACCTCCTACTAATTGAACTCATTGAAGATATGGAGTAGGAGGTCCAGGAGCATAAGGAAGTGGTCACCGATGAAGAACAGTAGCCGGCCGATTGTATGATACATGCTCTTACCAACTACGCGAACCTACAGATGATGAAACTAGGAGGAATACTTAAGCAGCAATCAATCATCATCCTCATCAATACCGGGAGCATTAATAATTTCATGAACAATAAGGTTACAGCTTGGATGGCTCTACATATCAAGGATTGCAGCAAGTTTGATGTTAAGATTATCGATGGCCAAATTTTGAAGTGCGACCAAAGATACTCGTGGGTAAAATTATTGTGGCAGGACTAAGAGATACTTACTGATTTCTTCCTCCTTCCTCTTGATAATTATAAGACTGTGCTTGGCATCAAATGGTTGATAACATTACGTCAACAACACAAAAAGGAGAGAGGAAAATAGGCTTAGTAAAATTACAGCTCCTATCCACCTTAGACTCAAAACGAGCTAACACCATCGGGGACCTTATCAAAGGGGAGCGATTATTCCAAAAGAAGGCTTGGTTACTATTTAAGAACAACCAAGTGGCAGCCCATATAAGAAAGAAACAGCCCCCCGATAAATACCGGAGCAGAAGAAAGTTTGCTATTGAAGATTGAGTTTCCCTTCATTTCCAGCCCTACCAGCAGGAAAATCAAGCCTCAAGGAAGTGATCCCCCTGCTACTTTGGCCCTTACAAAATTGGAGATCACAATGGAGCCGTGACTTATGGCTCAGATCAGTGCACCAAAATACAATTGATCCTCCATGTATCTTACTACAAATGGAAGTTTAGAGAGGACGACTTAGCCTAGATCTATCCACCTGACATCCCGACTGATGAGGAGATTCAAGTTCAGCTAATAATCGAGTGGGATCGTAGGATCATGATACACCACCATCCAGATACTATTACCCCTGATGGAGAGATACAAGATAATGCTAGACCACCATACCATAGTGCGCCTACCATAGATAGAAGTTTCAAGGAGAATTATGGATCAAGACCTAAAATTCATAGAGCCTCAGCCTTGAGGACAAAGCTGATTTGAAGAAGGCAGGTCTCTTAGGACCCTAGTTGAGTTGGGTCCTAGTCGATTAAGTTGAGTCCTTAGATTGGGCCTTGTTGGCTAACCTAGAACTGACATTAGGTTGGCTAGGAGGAGATTTGAGTCTATTATAATAAATCAGCCTAAATCCTAGTAGGATTAGGATTTGGTTGAACTGGAGTTTGGTTAGGAGACGAAGTTGGATATGAGTTGGAGTTAACTAAGTCAAGCTTATAACCAACCCAATTGGTTATTTACTTTGATAAGGGGAAGAGCTCCATTCAGTTAGGACTCTCACAAGGGTTGATTAGGAGTTAAATTAGGAGTTGGAGTCATAGTTTACTTAGAGTAGGAGTTGCTTCTTAGAGTTGGAGTTGTTGGAAGTAGGAGTTGCTTCTTAGAGTTGGAGTTGGAGTTGTTAGAAGTAGGAGTCTTGAGTAGGAGTCCTATTAGGAGTTAGGATTTAGAAGCCTTATAAATAGCTTATATTCTCCCCTTTTTTCATCATCAATAGATCAATTATCTTTTAGCTCATGTAGCAGAAAACCAAGGAGGGAGGAACCCCTATAGAGTTCCAAGGAGGTTGACCCCCTATAGAAATCACTCTAAGCTTAAAATCCGCAAGAGTTCTAACAATTTCTAACATAAAATTTTCTTTTGGTTTCATTAAAAAATTATCTATATAAATCATTAATTGTTTATGTCCAAATTGCTGCACTTTGGATATAAAATTCTGCCACAGTTCATACCATTGATCTTTGATTTTGTCAAACATTTTGCTGTCATTTTCTTCCATGAATTTTTCGTTAGTATTACCTTTTCCTTACTAGTGGATTTCCTTTGAGTTTTACTTGAATCTTTGTTTCAAACTGCTAGAAAAATTTTATCTATACTGCTGAATTCTTTCAACGAAAAAATTATCGCAGTACCTTCTCGTGATCTTTGATTTTGCCAAACATTTTGCTGTCATCTCCTTCCATAAATTTTTTTATGGCATTAACTCTTCCTTTGTAATATCTCTCATTTCTTAAATATTTATAATGATATATTTTAAACTATTTGAGGACCCATTTGTAAATTTGAGAATTTATTTATTAATTTTTATGATTAAATAATTTTATATTGAGAGTTGATTGCTAAGGACCTAAGTGTGAATCTTAAAAATATAAACTGAATTGTAAAAGATTAATATTAAGTTAAAAAATATAAATAAATAAAGAAAATATGGTGAGGACATGTATCATTACCTTGTTTAAAGTAATGCCACTTGTGCATGTGCATAGGTGACACATAAGCACAATGCATACATGTTTGCCACCTATCAACCTATATGTTAGCTTAAACAATTAACAATTAGAGGGGAAAAAAATGTTTTGGCTGCGTGAACTTGAGGAGAAGAAGAAGAAGAAATTTGGGGATTTTGAGATTATGATATAATCCACACATTTAGGATCAAAATATTCAAAGAAAAGTGTTCAATCTTTCTCCTACTAAAGTTTATCTTTGTTTTTGCCTTAATTTATGAAGAAAATTTTAAACAAATCTGAAATCTTTTTTGGGCTGCCTAAGTATGAACCTGTAATATTTTTAAGATTATGACCTATCTTTTTTGTTCTTACTGTAACTTTTAGTACAGACCTTTGATTTGGACAAAATTTTATTTCTTCAAAATTCACATATCTTTCTTCTGAATCTGAGTTTGAAGAATTTAGAGTTCATTTGCTAGAACAAACATTTATTTCAATTGAGCGTATGAAATATGTAAACCAGAGTCTGTAACTTCTTAGCTTTCATCACTATATTACTTATATCTTCCTATTGGAGTTCTTGATTTATGTAAAACTTAATCTATTATAAAATAGGCTCATAGATCTTTTATTTGATATCAGGATTGAAAGATTTTGATTCTAAATGATTGTCAAAATTTCTGTTTTGTTAGACCTTATGGATTCTATAAAACAGGGATCATAACTCCTGACCTTTGGTTCTGAAATCATAAATAACTCTTTGTAGAGACCTTCAATTTGTGTGAAACTTATTTTGTTTAAAACTAGATTGATTTATCTTTCCAACAACATCTTTTGAGTAATTTAGAGCATGTTTGATTATCTAAATAATTTTGAGTAATTTAGATCAGTGCCCCGCTCATTTCTCAAAGATTATGGAAAGATTTTATCAAAGTTTCTACTAGTATTGACAACATCTAAACCAAGGGTTTCTGTATAATTTCCTTAAACTTTCCTTTGTAATTTACATTAAGAAGTCATCATTTCTCTGATGTAAAAACGGGTACAACAAGACAGCATATCATAGCACTTCTTTTCACTGAATTCTATCATATTTGAATGTTGTTTTTTGTGATTCAACCAACGGAGGAAGAGGACAATGAAACATCTGAAGAAGCCCTTGAACCTAAAGAAGCCATGGAGGAAGAGTCTCAACCGGCTGACTACACAGTGTACGTATTAGTCGGCTATTCCAACCCGCAGATGATGAAAGTTTGAGGACTTCTAAAACAGCAACCCATCACCGTTCTCATCGATAAAGGTAGCACCAATAACTTCCTCAATAGTAAGGTTGCTGCACATTTGGTGCTTCAAATCGAAGGTTGCAATAAGTTTGATGTAAAGGTCGCTGACGGCCGAATCTTTAATTGCGACCAACGGTGCACACGGGTGAAACTACTCCTCTAAGACCAAGAAGTGATAGCTGATTTCTTCCTCCTACCCATCGATGATTATGAAGCTGTACTTAGGATCGAATGGCTCACAACACTACGTGATATCTCCTGAAATTTTTTTAAATTAATCATGAAATTTTATTGCAAAGGGAGACAGGTCACGTTACGAGGCAATCGCGGGAGCTAAATTTCCACTGTTTCATCGCAACAAATGAAGAAAGTTTTACAGAAAGCATATGATGAATTCTTTATGCATATTCAGTAGCCATCTATAGGGGAGAATGTATAAAACTCAGATCATAAACTTACCCTTTGCCTGAACGAATTCACGGATATTTTCTTGGAGCCGCACGGGCTACCCCCTAACCGGTCGCATGACCACCATATTCCTATTTTGCCATGCAAATCTCTAGTAAATTTATAACCATACCATTATCATCACTTGCAGAAGGATGAGATCGAGAACATTGTTAAAGAGATACTTGACACCGGGGTGATTTGACCGAATTGCAGCCCTTACTCCTCACCGGTGTTGCTAGTGCGCAAGAAAGATGATACGTGGTGGATGTGCATTAACTACTGGGCTCTAAACGCCGTTACCATCAAGGATAAATATCATATCTCATTCGTAGATGAACTCTTGGATGAATTAAAAGGAGCCTGAGTCTTCACTAAATTGGATCTCCGATCCGAATACCATCAGATTCGGGTATGTACTGAAGATATTCTGAAAACTGTATTTCGCATGTATAACGGCCACTACGAGTTTCTGATAATGCCTTTCGGACTTACAAATGCTCCTTCTACTTTCCAAAACTGATGAATGACATCTTCCGGAGTTTTATATGCAAGTTTGTATTGGTATTCTTTAATGATATTCTCATTTATAGCCCTATGTTTGATATGCATTTTCAGCACTTATGAATTGTTCTAATGATTCTTTGGGTGAATACTCCTTATGTTAAACAGTCAAAGTGCAGCATCTTACAGTGTAAAGTGGAGTATCTTGGGCACATTATATTAGAGGATGGAGTGACAGTGGACCTGACAAAGATCGAGGCAATGCAAGGATGGCCGAGACCCACAAACGTACAATCATTACACGGCTTCCTTGGACTCACGGGCTACTGCCAAAATTTTATGAAAGCCTATGGCATTGATGATATATTAGTGTATTTAAGGAATGACCTGGAGCATGAGGAGCACTTGAGAAATGTATTGTCAATACTAAGTGAAAAGAAGTTGTATATGAAGTTCAGTAAATGTAAGTTTTGGTTAAATGAAGTTACCTTCTTATGTCATGTGATTTCAGACAAGGGCATCTCTGTTGATCTAAAGAAAGTTGAAGCAGTAGTTAAGTGGGAAGTACCAACAAATGTAACTGAAGTTAAAAGTTTCTTGAGCATGACAGGTTATTATAGGAGATTTGTGGAGGGATTTTCTCGAATTGCTAACCCCCTCACCAAGCTAACTCGAAAGAATGTGAAATTTGAATGGGTTGATGAATGTGAACAAAGATTTTAGGAATTAACAAGAAGATTGACTAGTGCTCCTATTCTCACAATTCCCATTGGTAACAAAGGATTTGTAGTTTACACTGATGCTTCAAGAAAGAGCCTTAGATGTGTTTTGATGCAAGACAACTAAAGAGTTATGAACTAAATTATCCAACGCCTGATTTGGAGTTAGTAATAATTATTTTTACACTGAAGATTTGGATATATTATTTATATGGGTGGATGCTTGAAATATTTATCAACCACAATAGTCTAAAGTATATCTTTACTCTAAAGGAGTTAAATATGAGGCAACGAAGATGGATAGAACTTTTAAAGGATTACAATTGTACCATTCGATATCATCTGGGTAAGGCTAATATTGTAGCTGATGCACTTAGTAGAAAATCTATAAATTTTATAGCTAGTTTGGTTATGAAACAATAGGGATTATTGGAAGAAAATGGTGATGAGAAATCTATTAGGAATGAGCAAAACTCAATGATATTAATGACCTCTATCCAGGTTTAATTTGATTTCATTTAACAAATTAAAGAGAGAGCTACGAAATCCACGTTTAATCCACTTAAGGAAAGAAGTAGAAAAAGGATCAAAGCTTGGTTTTCCTGTTTCAGAGGATGGCCTGTTGAGAATAGGGAATAGTGTATGTGTTCCAGATGACCCAGATATCAAGGATCAAATCCTGAGGGAAGGTTATAGTTCCAAATTCACCTTGCACCCATGTAGCACAAAAATGTATAAAGATCTTAACAGTCATTACTGGTGGGAAGACATGAAAAAGGAGATTGCAATATATGTATCAAAATATTTAACTTGCCAGCAAATCAAAGTTGAACACCAAAGACATGGAGGTTTGTTATAACCTTTAGATATTCCTGAATGGAAATGGGAAGTATTACCATGGATTTTGTTTTAGGTCTACCTAGAACCTCCAGAAAGCATCATGCTATATGGGTGATTATTGATAGGTTTATCAAATCGACACATTTCCTACCAATTAATATGACATATTCTATGGATAGGTTTTTTGAATTATATATTGGTAAAATTGTAAGGTTTCATGGTGTTCCAAAGGAGATCATCTCTGATAGAGACTTCAGATTCCTTTCTAGATTATGGAGAAGATTATATGAATCTATGGGCACTAAAGTCAACTTTAGCACTATTTATCACCCTCAAACCGATGGGCAATCAGAAAGAACAATTCAAACACTTGAGGATTTGCTTAGAGCATATATCATGGATTAGAAAGGTGATTGGGATAAAGATATTTCTCTTATTGAGTTCACCTAGAATAATAGTTACCAGTCTAGTATTCAGATAGCTCCTTATGAAGCTTTGTATGGGTGAAAGTGCAAAATGCCTATTTGTTGGGAGGAAGTTGGTGATAGGAAATTGTTAGCACCCAATAAAATGCAGGAGACTACCGAAAAGATTCAAGTTATAAGAGAAAGACTAAAAACTGCTCATAATCATCAAAAGAACTATGCCGACAATAGAAGATACGAAATTGAGTTTCAAGTAGGGGATTTTGTATTTTTGAAGATCTCTCCTTCCAAGGGTGTGGTAATATTTGGGAAGAAAGGAAAGGTAAGCCCTAGATTTATTGGACCATTTGAGGTCCTTGAGAGGATTGGTTCTGTCACTTATAAAATTGCCTTGCCATCATCCTTGGGTCGTATCCATGACATATTTTATATTTCTATACTCAGAAAGTATATTCATGATATTTTTCACATCATTCAATATGAGCCGATTGTAATCGATCATAACTTATCTTATGTGGAAGAACCTATATAGATTATTGATAAGAAATAAAGTATACTAAGAAATCAGGTCATTTATATAGTTAAAGTGATATGGAGTAATCATTCTATGGATGAAACAACTTGGGAGCTAAAGGAAGAAATGAAAAAAATTTATCCTCATCTTTTCGTCGATGAAGGTATGATAAATTTAGAGGACTAAATTTTTATTTTAAGGGAGAGAGAGTGAAATATCCCTCATTTCTAAAATATTTATAATGATATATTTTAAATTATTTATAAGGACCCATTTGTAAATTTGAGAATTTATTTATTAATTCTCTTGATCAAATGATTTTATATTAAAAGTTCATTGCTAGAGACCTAAGTGTGAATCTTAAAAATATAAAATAAATTATAAAAGATTCATATTAAGTTAAAAATAAATAAATTAATAAATAAAATATGGTGAGGACATGTGTCACTATCTTGTTTAAAGTAGTGCCACTTGTGCTTGTGCATAGGTGACATATAAGCACATTACATGCATGTTTGTCACCTTTCAACCCATATGTTAGTTTAAATAATTAACAATTAAAGAGAAAAAAAGGTTTTTGGCTACAAAGTGAACTTGAGGAGAAGAAGAAGAGGAAAGAAGAAGAAGAAGAGAAGAGAAGGAAAGAAAAAGAAGAAATTTAGGGATTTTTAGATTGTGATCTAATCCACACCTTTTGGATTAAAATATTTAAAGGCAAGTGTTCTATCTTTCTCCTACTAAAATTTATCTTTGTTTTTGCCTTGATTTATGAAGAAAATTCTGAATAAATCTGAAATCTTTTGTTGGCTACCTAATATAATATTTTTAAGATTATGACCTATCTACTTTATTCTTATTGTAACTTTTAGTACAGACTCTAATTTGGACAAAACTTAGTTTTTTAAAAAATAGATTCACATATCTTTCTTGTGAACCTAAGTTTAAAGAATTTGAAGTTCATTTTCTAGCTAAGACGTTTATTTCAATTGAGCATATAAAATCTATAAAACAAAGTCTATAGCTCCTGACCTTTCATAACTATATTACTTATAACTTCCTGTTGGAGTTCCTGATTTATATAAAGCCTAATTTGTTAGATAATAGGCTCATAGCTCTTTCATTTAATACTAGGATTGAAAGATTTGGATTCCAAATGATTATCAAAATTTCTATTTTGTTAGACCTTATAGATGTTGTAAAACAGGGATCATAACTTCTGACCTTTGGTTGCGAAATCATCAATAACTCCTTGTAGAGACCTTCAATTTATATGAAACTTATTTTGTTTGAAACTAGAGTGATTTATCTGTCTAACAATACCTTTTCGAGTAATTTAGAGTATGTTTGTTTATTTGAATAACTTTGTAATTTGTCTTTAGAATTTTGCCAGAATAGGGATTATATCAATTCTGCCTATACTTGCCTCATCCATTTCAAAACTAAAATTTCTAATGCTCTTGGCCTTAACTTCCTTATATATCAGAATATGTTATGTATTAATCAATTTTATATTATATTATTCTATTTAGGCACATGTATGATTTACTGTTCCGTATGTGCTTCTGATATATGCCAAATCATTGCTCATAGCCTTTTGTACTCTAATGTTTGTGGGACAATGTCAACCTTTGCCAGAAATGGTAAAGGAAGTTATGCTTAGAGCCCGTGTGCTCTATTAGCCTTCTATGACTTCATTCAAACATGGGTGGATGGAGTATTTTGGTATATTCTGAAATATTTCACACATCATTGATATATTCCGAAACATTTCACATGTCATTAATATGTTCCAAAATGGCCTATATCTTCTTGATATGCTCTAAAATATTTCGTATTCTCATTGATATACTCTAAAATATTTCATTTGCCATTAATATGATGCTTGATATACTTACGCTTATGATATTCATCCAACTTCAAATGTGACATATGAGCTTCAGTTTGATATTTGTTCCCTTAACATATTCAAAAGTATTTCATGTATTATTGATATACTCCTAAAACTTCATATGTCATTGATATATACCAAAATACTTTTGATTACCATATATGCTCCAATTATCTTTATAAATTATTATAGATTTAAGTATATATCGAACAAGATAAACCTTGTGGTTGTGAATCTGATTTGATGCTATATGTGAAAACTTTTGTATTCCCTACCTTACACTCTTATATTAGATTCAATTTGTAAACACCTTCCTTGCCTTGAACCTGTTTGATACTTGCTGGACTTCTTAGCTCACTCTGTTGCTATCTAATCTTCTTCAGGTTAGCTTGGCATTTATTGGAATACTTGATATTGTCACGCCCCTCCAAAATATCGACAATATTTAAAATTTTGTCACAACAACTAATCCAGGATCCAAACACACATTTTGAGGTCACTAAGAAAACATTCAGATCAAATTTTCACCTCTATAGTCTACAAATTCAACACCCTGTGCAGTTCATAAACATACCACGCATCACTCGATAATTCATATAATCTGAACTCAACTCTTCAAAATAATAACCACACATAAACTCATAAGTGGGAAAGTCTATGCAGTCACCAAAACAACGATTACCATAAATTCATATCATTACATGCATTTAACTTAACATTCCAAAATCCTATACATGAGGGATCCTTTATCTTACACAAAATCCACAGGTTTAGATTCATCGTCACATTTCATAAGATGCAGGGTAGCTTATACAACAAAAACACATATGCTAACAAAGATCTGCCCAAAATCTTCTAAACTTTCCACCGCCTCAACCCAATCTTAACAAGTAAGCAAGCGATATGCTATCCTGAAAAATTTATCAACAAACGGGGTGAGCATAAGGAGCTCAGCAAGTGACTAACATATCCATATCAAAATAATACAATTTCCAAAGGGATACAGTTGCAAAGTACAAGGCAGAATATACGAATTCGTAGACATAAAATTGTTAGGAGCAGAAACATAATTATGTTTTCAATCTTACATATTTGGTTCCTGACAGATGGGGCATAGAGTAATTGGAGCATCTCAGTATCAAAGGAAACATATCGAAGCTTATCAGTGGCATACGAAATGTTACGAAGCATATCAACGGCATATGGAATATTTCGAAGCAAAATCATCAGTGAATGAAGCATTTCAGAGCATATCAAAAACAAATATCGTACAGAAGCTCAAACGTCGTCCTTGACGTCGCAATCATATTATTCTTATCCGAGCATGAGCGAAACAACTCACCAAAACTCTGGATGTCATATCAAACATATAGAAGGTGTAGTGGAATCTCAGTCAGAATGTGATCCATCCATTTCTGAATGACCACCTGACAAATGTCTCCCACGTCTGGGAGCTCCATCCACCCACGTCTAGGTGAAGTCAGAAGGGGCAGAGCATCGCAGCTCTAAGCACATACCCTTTACCATTTCGCAAAGGTCCGAATATCCCCAGCGGGACCCCACATAGCGGGTAATAAGTACATACCCTTTACCATTTCGCAAAGGTCCGACAATCCCACACAGTACAAGAGGCGCTTTAACAATAAGTAGCATATGTCGGAAACACACGCGGAACAACAAAACGTGCATGTGTCTTTTCGAGATAATTCGAAACAAAGAACAAATCTCTCACAAATATATTCAGTTTTGGAATGAAATGAAAACAAGAATATACAAGGATTCCAAGCAATCATATTTAGCTCAATTCCAATAAGAAAGTTAGACGAATTCAAATATCCAAAGGAATAGAACAAAATACGCGAAATCGACCAAAGCTCGATTTCGGACAGATTTCTAGTGGCACAGCAAACAAATATTTCAGAATATCAATTATGCTCCAATACCCATAAGAAAGTTATGGTCGAACCCTTTATCAATCTATATTTCGATGGAACAAATTTCGTATGAAACAGGGTTCCTAACATGGAGTTACTTTTGATTTGGTAACCCAAGGGCAAAAACACAATCACTGTTTTGCAGAATTTATAGGGTCGGATTCAACAGATAATAGGGTAGGCAATTGAATTCCAAAATTTTCAAACTATATGTCAAAAGAAAGATTTTCAAGTCTAGTTTCAAATAAAATCAGTTTGGTACAAATCAGAATTTCAACAGGGAGTTATAGGCATTTTAGTATTGACAGGTCAGAAATCTTGAACCCTGTTTTACAGCGTCTATAGGCTCATTTGAAACAGATGTTTGGGTAAGTATTCGGTGTCCAAAATCTACAAAATCAGTGTCAAAAGAAAGATATATCAGTCTAGATTCATATAAAATAAGTTTAACCTAAATCCAAAATTAGTACAATAATGTACAGCCGGAACAAGGCAGAAGGGTCAGGACTTTGATAATTTTCCAGATTCAAATCTTATAAGCAACAAGAGAGATTTCAGCTTTGCAGGTCTTGAATTCAGCAATTAATTTTGGAAAGCAAGGCAAAACAGTAAGGATAAAGTATCAGAAGGCAAAAAAATTAGGATAGAACACTTGCCTTTGATAATTTTGACCCTAAGTGAAAAGATTTGAGCAAGAACCCTTAAAGCCCCAAATCTTCTTCTTCTTCTTCTTTCTTTCTTTCTTTCTTTCTTTTTTCTTGAACAGATCACCCACGTAGCTGCCTTCTCTGCTTCCTTAAGAATGAAGGCAGAGAGGCTTAAACGGTGGAATTTGTCATTTTTTACATTTTGCAGTTTAGTCCTTGTATTTAGTACATTTACGATTAGGTCCTCAGGGTTTACATATAGGTCCTCAGATTTTTTTTTTTTTTTTTTTGTTTTGAACAGATTACCCAAATCTTACAAATAAGTACTTCTGATTCATACTCTATTTCCTTTGTCAATTTAAAATGAATGCTTACATTATCACCAGAAATTTATACGAAAATTCGGAAATGAGGGGTGTTACACTCTCCCCCCCTTAAAAGAAAAATTTAGTCCTCTAAATTTATCGTACCTCTATCGATGAAAAGACTGGGATACACCTTTTTCATTTCCTCCTCTAGCTCCCAAGTTGTCTCCTCTCCAGAATGATGTCTCCAATTTACTTGAACCAGTGGGATGACCCGATTCCTTAGGACTTTTTCTTTCTTATCAACAATCTGAATAGGCTCTTCCACATAAGATAAATCTTTATCGATCTCCACCAGCTCATACTTAATGATGTGAGAAGGGTCATATATATACTTTCTAATCATCGAGACATGAAATATATCATGGACATGGCACAATGCTGGTGGCAAAGCAATCTGATGCGTAACCAACCCTCTCAAGAACCTCAAAAGGTCCAATAAATCTTGGGCTTAATTTTCCTTTCTTCCCAAACCTTATAATGCCTTTGGAAGGGGAGACTTTTAAGAATACAAAATCTCCGATTTCAAACTCAATATCTCGTCTTCTATTGTCGGCATAACTCTTTTGACGACTCTGAGCAGTCTTTAACCTTTTCCTTATAACTTGAATTTTCTCGGTAGTTTCTTGTACCTTGTCCGGTGCTAACAGCTTTCTGTCACCAACTTCCTCCCAACATATAGGTGTTATGCACTTTCGCCCATATAAAGCTTCATAAGGAGCCATCTGAATACTTGAATGATAACTATTATTATACGTGAACTCAACAAGTGAAATATCCTTATCCCATTCACCATTCCAATCCATAACATAGGCTCTAAGCAAATCCTCAAGTGTTTGAATTGTTCTTTCTGACTGACCATCAGTCTGAGGATGATATGCAGTACTAAACTTAACTTTAGTGCCCATCGACTCCTGCAATCTTCTCCAGAATCTAGAGAGAAATCTGGAGTCTCTATCAGAGATGATCTCCTTTGGAATACCATGAAGTCTTACTATTTCATTGACATATAAATCTGCAAGTTTATCAAGCGAATAAGTCATATTAATCGGTAGGAAGTGTGCAGATTTTGTTAACCTATCAATGATAACCCAAATAGCATCATGCTTCCTAGAGGTTCTGGGTAATCCTGAAACAAAATCCATAGTAATACATTCCCATTTCCATTCAGGGATATCTAAAGGTTGTAACAACCCTCCAGGTCTTTGATGTTCTACTTTGATTTGCTGACAAGTCAAACATTTTGAAACATACATTGCAATTTCCTTCTTCATGCCTTCCCACCAATAATGACTTTGAAGATCTCTATACATCTTAGTGCTCCCAGGATGTATGGTGTACTTTGAAGTATGACTTTCCTTTAGGATTTGATTCTTGATATCTGGTTCATTTGGTACACATACTCTCTCCCCAAATCTCAATAGGCCATCCTTTGAAACTTGAAATTGTGGCTTCAATCCCTTTTCTACTTCATTCCTCAAGTAGATTAAATGTGGATCTCGTAATTGTGCTTCCTTAATTTGTTGAATAAGATCAGATTGCACTTGAATGGAGGCCATCAATATCATCGAGTCTTGCTCTTTCCTCAAAGCTTTCAAATCAAAATTTTCTTCTAATAACTTCCATTGCTTCACAACCAGACTAGCCATAAAACTTGTAGATTTCCTACTAAGTGCATCAGCTACAACATTGGCTTTGCCCGTGATAACGGATGGCACAATCATAATCCTTCGAAGTTCTATCCATCTTGCCTCATGTTTAACTCTTTCGAGTGAAAATATATTTTAAACTCTTGTGATCGTGAAGATTTCAAACCGCCGACCATACAAATAATGTCTCCAAATCTTTAGAGCAAAAATAATTGCTGCTAACTCCAAATCATGAGTCGGATAATTCAATTCATAACCTTTAAGTTGCCTAGAAGCATAAGCAATTACTCTCCTTCCTGCATCAAAATACATCCTAGGCCTTTTCTTGAAGCATCAAGATAAACTACAAATCCCTCACTACCACTTGGAATAGTGAGAATAGGGCACTAGTCAACCTTCTTTTAACTCTTGAAAACTTTGCTCACAATCATCACCCCATACAAATTTCATGTTCTTTTTAGTGAGTTTGGTGAGAGGTTGTGCAATTCGAGAGTCCCTCCACAAATCTCCTGTAATAACCGCCATGCCCAAGAAGCTTCTAACTTACATTTGTTGGTACTTCCCATTCAACTACACTTCTATTTTCCTTGGATCAGATATACCCTTCCACGAAATCACATGGCCTAAGAAAGCAACTTCATTCAACCAAAATTCACATTTGCTGAACTTCGCATACAACTTCTTTTCTCTTAGTATGGACAACACATCTCTCAAGTGTTCCTCATGCTCCGATTACTCTTTGAATACACCAATATGTCATCAATAAATACAATTACAGATATCCAAGAGTGGTTGAAATATCCTATTCATTAGTTCCATAAAAGCTGCAGGGCATTTGTCAAACCAAAAGGCATCACCAAGAATTCATAATGACTATATCGAGTTCTGAAAGCTGTTTTTGAAATATCCTCCTCCTTGATCTTCAACTGATAGTAACCTGACCTCAGGTCAATCTTAGAGAATATTTGTGCACCCTGCAATTGATCAAACAAATCATCAATTCTAGGTATGGGATACTTATTTTTGATGGTCACCTGATTCGACGGTCTATAATCAATACAAAGCCTTAATGTTCCATCCTTCTTCTTCACTAATAATACCGGAGCACCCCATGGGGATACACTGGGTCGTATGAAACCCTTATCTAATAATTCTTGTATTTGCTTCTTTAACTCCTCTAGCTCGAGTGGTGCCATTCTGTAGGGAGGCTTAGATATTGGGGTTGTCGGGACTAGATCAATAGCAAATTCACCCTCTCTATCTAGAGGTAAACCGCAAGTCATCCGGGAATACATCAAGAAATTCTTTGACCACTACAATTTCATCTAGGTGGGTTTCCTGATCTGAATGCTCCTTTACACACACCATATAACAAAAATAACCTTTCTGCATAAGACGATAAACTTGAAGTGCTGATATCAAGCAAGGAGGCAAATCATGCCTAATGCCCTCAAAGATAAATATAGGCTGATCTGGTATGCAGAAGGTAATTATTTTTTTGTAACAATCAATACTAGCATGATGAGAAGATAACCAATCCATGCCAAGTATAATATCAAAGCCCTGGATCTCTAGGAGAATCAAATCAGCAAGGAGTTCGCGGTCTCCAATAGAGATCAAACAAGATGGGTAGACCAAGTTTGTTGCCAATGAATCTCCAATGGTTGTTACATATAACATATAATCCAAGGGTTTAGGTAGAATATCCAAGTGACAAGCAAAGTATTGTGAAACAAACGATAAGTTGGAGCCGGGATCAAACAAAACTTTTGCATTTCTTTTAGAAACATAAAGAATACCTTCCACCACTGATTTGGAAGCCTTAGAATCTTGTTCAGTGATAGCGTACACTCTAGCATGGGCTGAGGGTCTAGGAGGCAGTGGCTCTTTCTTCCTTTTCGGGCAATCTCTTAATTGATGATCTAGCTTTCCACAACCAAAACATGCTCCACCAAAACACCGACTTGTTTCATGATTTAATCCACATTTTGCACATAACGAGTCCTCCCCAATGGTTTCCTTTTCTCAAATCCAGATGTCTTGAACCTCTTGTTACTAGCTTCATATTCATTTTCTCTCCTGCTTTTGCCAAGAATTTGTCCCTTTTGTTCTTGCCAATGATTTTTGAATTTCCTCCATGTCTCTTTCAATTTTCAAAGCTCTTTCTACCGTATCAGCATATGTTCGTAATTTTAAAGTGACATTCGCTTCTTATTGTTGGTCGTAATCCCTTTCAAACCTTCTTGCTTTTCTAGATTCATCATCATATGTGTGGCAAACCCGAGAGCTCGGTGAATTTAGATTCATATTGTGTAATCATACTTCCTGAATAAGATTCAAGAACTCCAATTCTTTTGCTCTCTCATACTGGAAAATATTTTCTTTGATCAATCTCTAAATGCTAGTCAATAAACCTCAAAAGAGAATATTCTTAGTGATTCTCAAATCATGCTCGATACCACCTCTCACGCCCTCCAAAATATCGACAATATTTAAAATTTTGTCACAACAACTAATCCAGGATCCAAACACACATTTTGAGGTCACTAAGAAAACATTCAGATCAAATTTTCACCTCTATAGTCTACAAATTCAACACCCTGGGTTCATAAACATACCACGCATCACTCGATAATTCATATAATCTGAACTCAACTCTTCAAAATAATAACCACACATAAACTCATAAGTGGGAAAGTCTCACCAAAACAACGATTACCATAAATTCATATCATTACATGCATTTAACTTAACATTCCAAAATTCTATACATGAGGGATCCTTTATCTTACACAAAATCACAGTTTAGATTCATCGTCACATTTCATAAGATGCGGTAGCTTATACAACAAAACACATATGCTAACAAAGATCCCAAAATCTTCTAAACTTTCCACCGCCTCAACCCAATCTTAACAAGTAAGCAAGCGATATGCTATCCTGAAAAATTTATCAACAAACGGGGTGAGCATAAGGAGCTCAGCAAGTGACTAACATATCCATATCAAAATAATACAATTTCCAAAGGGATACAGTTGCAAAGTACAAGGCAGAATATACGAATTCGTAGACATAAAATTGTTAGGAGCAGAAACATAATTATCTTTTCAATCTTACATATTTGGTTCCTGACAGATGGGGCATAGAGTAATTGGAGCATCTCAAGATCAAAGGAAACATATCGAAGCTTATCAGTGGCATACGAAATGTTACGAAGCATATCAACGGCATATGGAATATTTCAAGCAAAATCATCGATGAATGAAGCATTTGAGCATATCAAAACAAATATTGTACGAAGCTCAAACGTCGTCCTTGACGTCGCAATCATATTATTCTTATCCAGAGCATGAACAGAAACAACTCACCAAAACTCTGGATGTCATATCAAACATATAGAAGGTGTAGTGGAATCTCAGTCAGAATGTGATCCATCCATTTCTGAATGACCACCTGACAAATGTCTCCCACGTCTGGGAGCTCCATCCACCCACGTCTAGGTGAAGTCGGAAGGGGCAGAGCATCGCAGCTCTAAGCACATACCCTTTACCATTTCGCAAAGGTCCGAATATCCTGAGCGGGACCCCACATAGCGGGTAATAAGCACATACCCTTTACCATTTCGCAAAGGTCCGATAATCCCACACACCGAGTACAAGAGGCGGTTTAACAATAAGTAGCATATGTCGAAACACACGCGGAACAACAAAACGTGCATGTGTCTTTTCGAGATAATTCGAAACAAAGAACAAATCTCTCACAAATATATTCAGTTTTGGAATGAAATGAAAACAAGAATATACAGGGATTCCAAGCAATCATATTTAGCTCAATTCCAATAAGAAAGTTAGACGAATTCAAATATCCAAAGGAATAGAACAAAATACGCGAAATCGACCAAAGCTCGATTTCGGACAGATTTCTAGTGGCACAGCAAACAAATATTTCAGAATATCAATTATGCTCCAATACCCATAAGAAAGTTATGGTCGAACCCTTTATCAATCTATATTTTGATGGAACAAATTTCGTATGAAACAGGGTTCCCAACATGGAGTTACTTTTGATTTGGTAACCCAAGGGCAAAAACACAATCACTGTTTTGCAGAATTTATAGGGTCGGATTCAACAGATAATAGGGTAGGCAATTGAATTCCAAAATTTTCAAACTATATGTCAAAAGAAAGATTTTCAAGTCTAGTTTCAAATAAAATCAGTTTGGTACAAATCAGAATTTCAACAGGGAGTTATAGGCATTTTAGTATTGACAGGTCAGAAATCTTGAACCCTGTTTTACAGCGTCTATAGGCTCATTTGAAACAGATGTTTGGGTAAGTATTCGGTGTCCAAAATCTACAAAATTAGTGTCAAAAGAAAGATATATCAGTCTAGATTCATATAAAATAAGTTTAACCTAAATCCAAAATTAGTACAATAATGTACAGCCGGAACAAGGCAGAAGGGTCAGGACTTTGATAATTTTCCAGATTCAAATCTTATAAGCAACAAGAGAGATTTCAGCTTTGCAGGTCTTGAATTCAGCAATTAATTTTGGAAAGCAAGGCAAAACAGTAAGGATAAAGTATCAGAAGGCAAAAAAATTAGGATAGAACACTTGCCTTTGATAATTTTGACCCTAAGTGAAAAGATTTGAGCAAGAACCCTTAAAGCCCCAAATCTTCTTCTTCTTCTTCTTTCTTTCTTTCTTTCTTTCTTTTTTCTTGAACAGATCACCCACGTAGCTGCCTTCTCTGCTTCCTTAAGAATGAAGGCAGAGAGGCTTAAACGGTGGAATTTGTCATTTTTTACATTTTGCAGTTTAGTCCTTGAATTTAGTACATTTACGATTAGGTCCTCAGGGTTTACATATAGGTCCTCAGATTTTTTTTTTTTTGTTTTGAACAGATTACCCAAATCTTACAAATAAGTACTTCTGATTCATACTCTATTTCCTTTGTCAATTTAAAATGAATGCTTACATTATCACTAGAAATTTATACGAAAATTCGGAAATGAGGGGTGTTACAGATATGGAGCTAAAGAAATAGGAAAGCAAGAAGTTCTTGGGCTAAATCTTTATTTGACAATATGTTATCATTGTATGTGTATACCTTGTGTCTAATATAAAGTTGTAGACATATTTTAAATGCGGTAACTATATAATGGTCTTAAGAGTACCCCCTTGTTTGAGATGTCGAATGTTAAACTTATTATATAACATATGAAGTGGTAGTATATGGTTGTTTTCAAAGTCATATAGATTTTATCGCATTGGTGGACTTTACGAATATAGATTATATTTAGCTGCATTGGTTTTGGATCGGTTTTGTGATTCATTAGGAGAATATGAAGAGATTATAATCTGCACAGGTTTCTATGAAAGTAACTGAATGACTTTGCATGTTATTTTTAGTATCCTCAAATGATTATTTGGATCTTGGATAGATTATGTTGTTGATAATATTATCGATCTTTTAAGATTAGAGTCACACCTCTCGAATGTGATATAATTGGGGGGGGTAACACCCTTGCCAGTAGATTTCTCTTGAGTTTTACTTAAATCTTTGCTATGAATTGCTAGAAAAAATTACGTCTTTGCTGCTAAAATTTTTTTGATGAAAAATCTGCTACTGCATCTTTGTCTTTTTTCTTCTCCGTGACCTACTAAACCCTAGCCACCTTGTTGTTACCAATAAAGACATCTTTAGGGCATCCCTCTAGTCTTAAGATATAACTATCATAACCTATTTTCAGAACCCAAATAGCACCCAAAATCGTAGCCTAAAACAGTGACCTATCGTAGCCTATTGACGTAGACTTCTACAACTCTACCTTTCAGTGTTTTTTGTTGCACCCATATTTAATGCTTACCAAAATTGTTGCTACCATCTTGTCATCTTTAGGGCACCCGTCTAACCCGAAACCTCTATTATCAAAGCCTCCTTACAGCCTCTACAACAACTTCAAACAGCAGCATTAATAGCACCCCCTTCAACAAAAAAAAATTTTGCTACACTACCTTCAGTAGTACTTGTTGCATCCACACCCGATCCGTACCAAATCCATAACTGTCATCAACAACAACCCTAAACCATTCATCTACCATTAAACCTTAGCTATTATACCCCCTATACAACACCTACATTAGCTATAAATCATAGCCCCAATAGCAACAAAAAAAACAGCAACATGTCAGCCCCAAACCATAGCCATCTATCCTTGATCCACCATCCCTTTCGACCATCAATCCACCCAACCATTTTATACCACTGACCCAATAATAGGAGAAAGATATTGACATCTGAGATTTGGAGATACATGTAATGGCATCTCAAGGTTCAATTGATACCATGTTTAAGACATTTGAATCATGCATGGAGGATAGATTGTGTGCCTTATTCGCCGAATTCAGATTGGGCCAATTTCCGAGCTTAACAAAATTCCAGCAAGGTGCAAGTTCAGAGAGGCTTCCTAAAAAGAAAGTACAAGCCACTGATATGATGCAGCCACATATGAGAGTGGACTTCCCTCGATGGAAAGAAGGGGACCCGACGGGATGGATTTCACATGTCGAACATTACTTCCACTATTACCGAACACCGGAGGATTCCATGGTGGACACCGTTGTCATTCAGGTCGCGGTTGTATCGCCCAGGATTCTAACTAGCAGGTGATGATTGTATCCCCCAGGCCGGCGGTTGCACCACCGACGCTAACGGTTGTACCGCCTATACCTGGATTTTTCGGATAAGTTTAAATTTTGGCTCTAAATCCTAAAGTCAATTGGGACCTATAAATATCCCAAGTTTTCTTGCATTTCAAATAATAATTTTTGGGCTAGAAATTCTGTAAAAAATTATATGCAAGATTTGTAAGAAAAGCAAAAGGGGTAAAGGAGAGGGGAAAGTCTTATAATACTTGTATATCTCCCTTGTAAGATTGTAAGGTTCATCTCTTAAGCCTGGTAAAAGAAGATAGGAAGCTATAAGGGTTTGATATTCATCAAAAGAAGGTTGATAGTGGACGCCAGTGGGTCTCGGGGAAGAGGACTCAAGAGTGGACATAGGCCAGGTTGAGGCCGAACCACTATAACTGTGAGTGTGCCTCAAATGCTTTATTATGAAAACATTTTTTTAATACAAAAGTAATTAATATTTTATTTTGTGTACTTGATAAAAATAAATTTGATCAGGTTTCTTATTTTGATTCGGCTTTTGATATATGGCATACATTAGAAATGACATATAAAAGCATAACTAAATCAAGTGAATCATTAAATGAAATGATCCATAAAAATGAACTTGAAGAACACTTTCCAAAGAATAGGAAAGATTGTGAATTGAGAATGACATATAACTCTTCGAGTGATGAGAACCTTGAACTTGAACTCTTGACTAAAGAACCGAGAAATTTAATGAATATGAACAAAAATAAACTTAATATGGAGAAAACTTATTACTATGAATGCAAGAAGCCAAGGTGCCTCAAAGATGAAGAGCATAATCAAGAAGAAGTGGTGAATCTCGCACTTATAGCCATCGACAATGAGGTAAGTGAGTTTTTAAATATTTTTTAATTATTAAATATGTTTCATAAATTGTTTCATGAATTTAGAAAAATTAGTAAATCTTATAAGTTGCTTAAAAATGAACATGATCCATTAGTTAGTAGATTTAATTAAATGTGTGATAATTTATCATTACATAATCTTGCTCTAAATGTGAAATACTAGATAATGTTAAAGAGTAAAATATCATGCTTAAACAAATATTAGAAAAATTTTAAATATGGAGTAAATCCCTTAATATGATCCTTGCTAATAGGGTCATATTAATAGGAGAAAAAGAATAGGATTTGTAGGCAATACCCAATAAAAGCCAACTACCTTTGTTAAAGGACCCACTTTAAATTTACCATCAAAAGTTAAATATAATTTTTGTGAAAGATTAGGACATAAAGCGTACAAATGTTCATATAGAAATTATAGTCCTCACAAGTTAATTTAGGTTCCTAAAGGAACGATAAATAACCTCAAACTAATAGAGAAAATGAGAAAAACATTCCATGAATGACCCAAACTCAAATAGGTACCTAAACTAAAACCCCTTATACAACAAATTTGTCTCACAATAAGGCTAGGAGCACTAAATAATATTTTGAAAGTAGATACTCAAGGCACATAACTTGAGATCTAATACTCTTTCAAGCTCATTAGCCTAAATAATTACAAGAAATTATTGAAAATAAAACTATTGGTAACGAATCTTTGGATGATTCATTGTTATAATTAATATGGATTGCTCTCAATGGTGCATGATTTTTTATGTAGCTAAAGCATGCTAAAATTAGAACAAAGAAAGTTTAGTGTAAAATTATCTAAGTTAAAATATATGAAAGAGAGATTTTGATGATAATTATGCTTGTATTGACTTGTAATATTTAAAAGAGTGTACGTTGTCTTGAGATAAAATTGAGTGAAATGATTAAATACTGAATTTGAACTTAAAAAAATTTATATATAAAATTATGCTTTATTTTATAATATGGTTGAAAAATTAAAAATTTAAATGAGAAAGAAAATTTCTTGGTAACATATTAGACTCATTTAACAAACAAAAATCATTGGATTGGAAATATACCAAAAGATTTCGTTCGAAAATATGTTGTTGTAATAATCATAATGATTTTATTTGAAAATATTTTACTCGTATGGAAATTTCATATTGTAATGACCTTGATTATGTTATATTAATGTTAATGTTGAAGAAATAACTTGAAATATGACTAAATGGTCGAATATTAGAATTTGAGCATAGAATAAAATTAAAAAATGGGAGAAAAGATCAATCTTCATTTACTAATATTTGTAAAAAATTAAAAATATTTTTGAAATGAGAATTGTAACTCATTTCACTAAGTCTAAACAATTAGACTCACTTAAAAAAGAGTAATCATTGGAATCAATCAAAGCTCTTGTTTGAAAATATTTTATTATAATAAATTTGAAGATTTCTTTTGGAAATACTTTTTGGATTTTTAGTTTTGAAATGCTTGAAAATATTTTACTTGGTTGAAAATATTTATTATGATTTGGATGTTTTCTTTTATAAATGAAACTCAATTTTTGATGATAATACATAAAGTCATGTTTGAAACAAATCACATGAAATAACTAAAAAGGAGTATACTTCTTGAAAACATCTTTATACCATTATGTTGGCATAAAATATATAATTATGCAATCTATAATACGGAAAACTATTATGCCAGGATTGAAATTAAATAATACTAGATATGTTTACAATATGTACCTTTAGATGTCATCTGATTAAGATCCAATTAGATCTTCAATAGCACCGCCCGTCGGATCTGAATAATACTGAGATATCGATCTGCAAGAGAAAACTAGAATGGATCTAGACCCCTTCTCCTCTCTTCCTATCCTTTCACAAGACCACCTTAATTGATAGTTTTGGGAGATCAAGAGGATAACCGTAATCTCTTGATCTATTCACCCCTTTTATCGTTTTGTGTCTTTCCATGCATTTCCTTGCATTGGATTTATAGTAGGTCCTGTCTATTTATAGGCGAGAGCAGAGGGTCTAGGATAAGTTATCAGGAGAGTTCCTTCTATCAAGGGCATCCCCTAAAATATCCCAATATAATATGGACTTTATTTAATATTGGCTAATATCTTTTATCAGAATCTAAATAATCAATAATATATCTTATTCAATTAATAAAGGGTCACATAATCTTACATTCTCCCACTTGGCCAATTAATTGATAAGATATAAAAGGTATCTAAAATCAAAATAAATAAAACAAAATTTATTTAAAAATAATTTTATACAATTGGATTCTAAAAATTTTAAAAATATTTTATAAATGGTCATAATTTTATAAATAAGCCAATAAGTCCAATAAGCATAATAATACTATATTCAGTCCAACTATCAATGTGAGTCATAGCAGTTGTATGTCATCAATGCCACACTTCCTTCGATATATTACAACACTGTTAGTCTTTCCTTATATAGTCTATAATGACCCCTATAATTTATCTTGTCAAGACAATCATGTTTCTTATATTCAACCATAATATGCATAAACATAAACATAAATAGGATAGCAGAAACAAATAACTTTAATTATGCAAAAGAAATATCAATAATAGCATCCACTTAAACCTTTATGACTTGCTCACAAGCCTCATTCTAAGAATCTGTTCTTTAAATGTTTTACACTATAACGTTTTAGTAAATGGATCAGCAATCATCATAGTGGTGCTCAAATTTTCAATTGACACTTGTTATTTTTGGACTATTTCTCTAACCACCAAGTACTTTTTCTCAATGTGCTTAGAACCACTAGAGTATTTGTCATTCTTAGACAAGAAAACTGTTGTAGTACTATCACAAAATATCTTCAGTGGCTTGGCAATTGAGTCGACCATACTAAGTCTTGAGATAAAATTTCACAGCCATAAAGCTTGATTTGTGGCCTCAAAGTATGTCATAAATTCAGCTTCCATCGTAGATGATGCAATAAGTGATTGTTTTACACTTTTCCAAGAAATTGCCCCACCAGCCAGCATGAACATAAATCTTAATGTGGATTTCCTGCTATCGAGGCAATTTACAAAATCAACATCTGAATATCCCGTTACTTCAAGCTGATCTGACTTCCTATATGTGAGTATATAATCTTTTGTCCCTTGCAGATATCTCATTACTTTCTTTGCAGCTTTCCAATGCTCCATTCTTGGGTTACTCTGGTATCTACCCAGCATTGCCACTGCAAAACTGATATCTGGCCTTGTACAGGTTTGAGCATATAATAGACTTCCAATTACACACCCATAAGGAATATTCTTCATTTGATCCATTTCTAAGTCATTCTTCGGGCACTAGTTTTGGCTGAATTTTTCACCTCTAGTAATAAGTGTATTATCATTAGCTTTACAAAGCTGCATATTAAACCTTTTCAAGATATTATTAATATAACCTTTCTGAGATAATCCTAACAAACCTTGAGATCTATCCTTGAATATCTCAATACCAATAACATAGGATGCCTCATTCATATCAATCATCTTAAAGTTCTTATTGAGAAATATATTAGTTTCATATAATAAACCAAGATCACTACTAGCAAGTAATATATCATCCACATATAAGTCCAATATAATAAACTTACTCCCACTAATCTTCAGATATATACATTGATCAACAGTATTTTTCTTAAATCCGAAGGAAATAATGGTATCATGAAACTTTATATACTATTGTTTGGAAACTTGTTTAAGGCCATAAATGGATTTCTTAAGTTTGCAAGCCCAACTTTCCTTTCCCTTTTCTATGAATCCTTCAGGTTGTTCCATATAGATTTCCTCATCTAGATCCCCATTTAGAAATGTTATTTTCGCATCCATCTAATGTAACTCAAGATCATAATGAGCTACTAATGCCATGATGATTATTAATGAGTCCTTTCAAGAAACTAGATCGAATGTCTCATGGTAGTTAATGCCCTCTTTCTGAGAAAAATCTTTGACCATAAGTTTGGCCTTATATCGTTCGATATTGCCCACCAAGTCACATTTAGTCTTAAAGACCCATTTACAACCAACTCTTTTACAATTATTGGGCAATTCAACGAGTTCCCATACACCATTCCGGCCTATTGATTTTAACTTGTCTTTCATTGTATCATACCATTTTTCAGAATCATTACTTTCTATGGCTTGTGAAAATGATAAGGGGTCTCTTTTCATTCCTATATCAAAATCTGATTCTTGTAGATATACCACATAATCATCAGAAATGACATGTTTTCTTTTTCTTTGAGGTCTTCTCAAATCTGCAATTGTGATTGTTCTACAAGACTATCAGTTGTAACATCAGCATCATGTGAGAATTCATCAATGTTATTTTGTTGTTCACCCTCATCAATTCTCTTATTGATTTGAGGAACAATAATTTATCGAATAGGGGATAATATAGGAGAAAAAGCCTGAATCTTCTCAATATCAAAATTAATCCTTCTAGACTTTTGACTCCCACTGATTTCACCATTTTTTAGGAATTTTACATTACCAGATTCTATTATCCTCGTATTATGATTAAGGTAATAAAATTTGTATCTCTTGGATCTTTCTGGGTAACCAATAAAATATCCAAAAATTATTCTTGGATCCAATTTCTTTTCATGTGGATTAAATACTCATATCTATGTAGGACAACCCCAAATATGTAAATGTCTCAAACTGGGTTTCCTACTAGCTCATAACTCAAATGGAGTTGATGGAACTGATTTACTAGGAATCCTGTTCAGGATATACATAGCTGTCCTAAGAGCATCACTCCACATAGACTCATGTACAGAGGAATAACTCATCATGCTCCTAACCATATCCATAAGAGTACAATTTTACCTTTCAACAACACCATTCTGCTGTGGCACACCTAATAATGTATACTGAATATAAATACCCCGCTGTTCTAGAAATCTAGCAAAAGGACCAAGATTCTGACCGGATTCATCATATCTGTCATAAAATTCACCACCCCTATTAGATCTGACAATTTTAACTTTTCTATCTAATTGTCTCTCGACCTCATTTATGTACACTTCAAGAAGACCTGAGACTTTTCATGTATTAGATAAACATAGCTATATCTGAACAGGTCATCTATAAATGTAATGAAATACCTTTCTTCACTAAAACAAAAAATATGGAGTGGTCCGTAGATATCAGTATGAATAATTTCAATAAGTTCTTTACTTCTTGTGGCATTTTTTTTTGTATGCCTAGTTTGCTTTCCTTTAATGTAATTTATGCAAACATTAAAATTAGTGAAGTCAAAATTTTTCAAAATATTATCCTTCACTAATCTTTCAATTCTTTCCTTAGAGATATGTCCCAAACATCTATGCCATAATATAGAGGATCTTTCATTATTGAAATTATGTTTCATTCCAATACTTGATTGCATGGTCAATAATGTATTTACAAACTCAAGATTCAAATTAATTCTGTATAAACCATCATAGATAATTCTAGAACCAACTTTTATTGAATCATAAAATATGCTGAGTTTACCATTACCAAAAGAAACACAATATCCTAACTCATCAATTCTAGATAGAGAAATTAAATTTCTAAAAATTGTAGGAATAAAATATGTGTCTTTCAGATCCATCAGATGACTCATCTCTAAGCATAAGCGATAAGTCCCTACTAATACCACTTTTGCTTTGAGACGATTTCCCATAATTATGAATCTTTCATGTTCTTTTGGTTTCCTGATTGAAAGGAATTCCTGCATATTATTTGTAACATGAGTTGAAGCTCCAGAATCAATCCACCATGTATTAGAATGAACTTTTGTAATGTTTGATTCAAAACATACAAAGGTTGAGTTTATACCTTTCTTTTCAAACCAAGTCCTACATTTAATGTAATTCTTTTTTACATATCCTTTCTTGCCATAAAAGAAGCACTTTACTGTAATAGCTTTCTTTTCAATAGTTTGTCTAACACTTTTAGACCCGACAAATTTCTTCGATTGATGATGCTTCGATTTTATTTTCTTGTTAGCAACTCCTTGAATAATTATTAGTACATTATATGAACTTTTCTGCTTTAATCTTAATTTTTCCTAACCACACAAACTAGTTAACTCATTCAAGTCCCACTTATTCTTATTTATATTGTAGTGAATCTTAAATAGGCCAAACTGAGAAGGAAGAGAATTAAGAATGAACTACACAAGGAAAGATTCATCAACAGTCATTCCTAACACCTTAAGTTTGGCAGCTTTGTTAGCCATATTGAGGATGTGATCCTGAATTCCTCGAATACTATCATATTGAGTTATAGTCAGTTCTTTCATTAATGTGTCAGCCAATGACTTATCAACAGATTTAAATCTGTCTTCAATAACCTTTAATATTTACGTGCGCTAGATGCAATCGGTAATGAAGTCTTTATATTATTTGTAATTGTCATCCTTATGAACAGTAAACTAAGCCTATCAGATCTTTTCCAAGCCTTCATTTCATTGACTTGTTTCACAGTACTTTTATTAGTTAATTCTGCAGGCTTTTCAATAAGCAATGTCAAATCAAGATCTAGTACACCCAATGTAAATTGCACGTACTCTAACCATTCTAAATAATTTGATCCAGAGAGTATAGGGACACTAGAAGCATGAGAATGTATTGACGTGAATATCACTGCAGAATATAAAATAACATTAATGCTTTGAGTTTTACCAAAATATGATGAACTATTGATATCATCAATATTTAACCTTTGGGTAAAAATATTGACATATCTAGTGTTCACATAAGATCATTTATGGAAGACTGATACCATCCTTGTGGAATAGTTTTACTACATTTGGGTATACAACTGTAAACTGCAAAGATATCCAAAATAGTATCATCCTACCCCATCACATAATTATTTAAAATAGATTATCCTTTGGGATTATCTAAATCTCCTAATTATATATGTAATTTTGAATATTATTTTCTTAATGTCATTGAGGACTTGTTCCTTAATATAATTTTATAAATCATTGATCTAGGCCACTTTGGTGACTACAAGACCAATGCAGTAATATAAAATATAAATTAAATTGTCTATGAATGACAAGACGTTAATTATATTTCATATCCTATAAGTCTACCATCCCAGGCTACTTTGGCAACTATCGGTCAGATATAACTTAAGGAGATAAACTACAAATAATATTCATCAAGTTCATTTAAACTAATTTATGCTGAGATAGTTCAATAATAGGATAACAACCATAATAATTATTGACCACTTAATTAGCAAAAAAAACTCATATGATAACTATAATCATGATAATACATAAATCATGCATTTATGTAAAAAATAAATATTATTTCATAATTACTAATATTTACATGTAAATAACTGAATAAATATCCAAAAACCAATAATTAGATTTAACATATACAATTAATAATTCATATGAGAAAACTATAAAGAAATATTAATTTTTAATTTTTAATTAAACTAATTAATTTTATTTAATTGGAGAAGCCCATAAGTCCAATTAAATAAATTGATCAAAATAAAATATAATCAATGAATAATAAAAAATATAATCATAATTAAATTTTATTAGATTATATATTGATCAATTTTATAATTGATAAAATAAACCAAAATTTCTTAATTTTATAATGGTAGAATTGTAATCCTAAAAGCATAAAAAAGAATTACAGTTTTTTAATAAAAAATTACAAAATTTTTTAAAAGGGTTATAGGATTAATAAATCATAAGGGTAAAACTATAAATAATCCTATTCAACCGAAGGGTAAAACTATAATTTCGATAAATGGTAAAACTGTAATTTAAGCCTAATGGCAAAACTATAATTTTTCACTTAATGGCAAAAATGTAATTTTCCATTCAATGGCAAAACTGTAATTTTTTAATGAAAACCCCTAATCTTCCCTTCTGTTGCCGTCGCTGTTGCCATTGCTGGCGTGCGAGGCCGCCGCTTGCGCGACCTCTGCTGCACGCGGCTGCCTCTTTGTGCGACCACTGGTGACATGCGAGGCCGCCACTTGTGCAACCTCTGCTGCACACGATTGCTTGTGACCCCGCGGTGGCGTGGCGATTCTGCAAGACACGCTGCAGCAGCAGATCCGAAAAAACATGATAAGTTTGTTGCGTCTTTAATACACAACAACCATCAAGAATCGTTTGCAAGCAAACAATTAAAATTTAACAGAAAGGAAAACAGATCAATAAGATATTCAGATCAATGCATCATAAACAAAAATAATAGATCTAATATTTTTGATCTGGAAACCTATGCTTTGATACCAATTGTTGGTATAAATTTATAATTATGCAATCTATTATGTGGAAAACTATTATGCCAGGATTGAAATCAAATAATACTAGATTTGTTTACAATGCGTACCTTTAGATGTCATCTGACTGAGATCCAATTAGATCTTCAATAGCACCGCCCGTCGAGTCTGAATAACGTTGAGATATCAATTTGCAAGAGGAAACTATAATGGATTTAGACCCCTTCTCCTCTCTTCCTATCCTTTCACAGGACCACCTTAATTGATGGTTTTGGGAGATCAAGAGGATAACCGTAATCTCTTGATCTATTCACCCCTTTTGTCGTTCTGTGTCTCTCCCTGCATTTCCGTGCATTGAGTTTATAGTAGGTCCTATCTATTTATAGGTGAGAGCAGACGGTCTAGGGTAAGCTATTAGGAGAGTTCCTTCCATCAAAGACATCCCCTAAAATATCCCAATATAATATGGACTTTATTTAATATTGACAAATATATTTTATCAAAATCTAAATAATCCATAATATATCTTATTCAATTAATAAAGGACCACATAATCTTACATATCAAGCTTTCAATAAGAGATAAAATGATATTATTGAATCTCTTAAATTACAAAATTGACTTGATGATTTAAACTTGAAAATGTTTCCATCCTAATCATGATTTGAACTTCTTAATGTTTATAACTTGATACTTATATATAAATCAATATCATTCTTATTTGATCTCTTAAGATTCGACTTTATCATCTAAGAGGAGATTTATTAAATAATAACTTTTTTGTATTCATGAATGTCTTTTGATAATAATATCCTTCTTGACATGATTTATTTTATAACTCATCACCATAATTAATATTTCTTAAATTTATGATAAATTAAAAATTAAATGAGATTTGTTGTATCATGAATATTTCATTAGTTTCTAGACTTGTCATATCCTCAATGAAAATCATTTTTTTTACATCTATGATTTTTAGTAAAAATAAGATCTATGATTTTAATAATTATAATCTAATATCAAGATTATTTAGGTCTCATAAGATTTCTAATCAAGATCGTTAGGAAAATTATTCAATCATATCTTTTAGCACTTAAAGATTTGATTTTTCATAATATAATCTGTTCGTACTTATGATCATAAAGAAAACATATCATTATAATCCTTTTGATAATAAAAAAGGGAAAACAAAATTATTGATTTGGTTAGAAGAAAATTTGATTATAAAAAACCTTCTAATATTGGATAAGGAGCGATTTGCTAAAAAAAATTATACTATCGTATTCCTTTTCTTGACAATGATTAAAGAGAGAGATAAAATTATCAATATGATTAGTAGCAAATTAGATATGATAACATTGAATGAGAAATAATTTTCTTTAAAAAAATTTAAAATTTAAATTTTCTAAATACATATAAAATGCATAATTCGAAATTTGAGCTTAATTTACTATCATATTTTCTTTTGGATTTCTTGGACTTCATAAATTGCACTTCTTATCAAAATTTATATGTATGATTTATTTGATTTGCTACCTTACTTGAAATTTAAATAAGATAAATTAAATTGCATGGGTAGCTCTTGATTTTTCTTACATTTTGGAATTTACATCTATAAAATTGAGTATTTTTGTGATATGATGTTTTTCACTTCTATTCCTTGTTTCTATCTTTTTGATTACAAAAAGGGAAGAAAATTTACATGAAGATGATAATTTGCTATTTTACAAGTTTATTTGCTATGTTTGCTTGAAATTTATATGAGATGATTTTAAATGCATGAGTAACTCTTAAATTTTTGAATCTTCCCGGATTTCTAGGATCTTTGAGCTCATCTTTAAAATAAATATTTTAAAATTTATATCTATAAGATTGAAGTTAAGAGCCGAGAATGCTAAACTATGAGAATGCTTGAATTGCTTGATTTGTAACTCTTGTTTGAAATGAAATAAATTAAATTGAATGGGTAGTTCTTAACTTTTGGTTTCGGAATTTACAAGATTAAATTTTATTTTTATGATATGAAGTTTTTCACTCCCCTCCATTGTTTCTTCTTTATTGTTCAAAGAAAGGAAAGAGAAATTTTCATAAGAAAATTATGATTTTATCTTATTTTATTAAGGGGGAGCAATGTAAAATTTATTTTGTAAAAATATAAAAACTTTAACACATGATGACCTTATGTATCATAAAATTACTTGCTTGATATTTCACGTCTTTTTTATGATTATAAAGGGAGAGAAATAGCGAATTGATGACACAAAAATAATACATATATATATATATATAATCATAAGAAAATTATTGCTCATATCCTATTTTACTAAGGGGGAGCAATGACACATATGCCTTGAAATCATTAGCTTTATATTTCACCTTGTTCTTGATGACAAAGGGGGAGAAATGGGTATTAATGGCACATGTAAGAAAAATTTCAACATGGGTATTTCACTTTGTTTGTTGATAAACAAAGGGGAGAAATGATAAATGACTTGAGGGGAGATTTTCAAATATATGACTGATGCATAATTTGAAATACATGTTATATACTTTGAAATTTTGATGATTCATTGTTGGTTGAAATAAATATCATGTATCATATATGATTTGTTGATACTGAAATTCATGGTATATCATTTTAAGATTTGAATAGATGATATGATACTTTAATTCAAGAGTGTTTGGTTCTCTTGAATTTTAGTTTCTCTTTATTTGAATTAATGACATGGATTTAGGGAGAGTAAGGTTTAACTCTTGTCATCAATTGATTATTATCATCAAAAGGGGAAGATTGTTGAATCTCATATTTTAATGATTAAATTAATTGATGGATTATTGATCTAACAAGGTTGTTAGAGATGATTGATGTATGATTAACTATAACAGAGAGAAAGTTACAATCATATATTGGGCCAAAGTCAAGTCGAGGGCATCGGGCTGTGGATCAGACGATGCAGTGGAAACTCGTCAATAGACTCGTTGGAACTTGCCGAAGGTATCGAAAGTTTATTAGGAGTTCACCGAGAGCTTGTCTAAGGGATTGGAGGCTTACCGAGAGTTCGTCGGATGCTTGCCGAAGGTATCAAAAGCTTGCTGGGAGTTCGTCGAGAGGTTATCGAAGGTGATCGAGAGCTTGCTAGGATGGCATCGAGAGTTTGCCGAAAGAAGACCAAGAGACTCGCCGGAAGATCGTCAGCGATTATCAAAAAGCTTACCGGGAGTTAGGAGGGTCCTGTTGGATTTGATGGTCACATTGATTGTAATTAATTAGTCATAATTAGCATCGTTAGGTTGAGTCTAACTTGAGTTAAGTTTAGAAAGAATCCAAATTAACTCAAGTGAGAGAAATCGGGTCCACTATAGGGTTTGGATTGAGCTTAGGTCAAGCTCAATTGGTTGACTTGAAAATTGGTCAACATGAGATACAAATCAGGATTGGAAAAGTGAAGGGAATCACTTTTTAAAAATCCTAGCAGTTGTACCACCAGTGAGCGACGGTTATACCGCTGTCACCCAGGATTTCGAGTAACAGGCGATGGTTGTATTATCGTCGACCAAAAATCTGGTCAACAGGTGATAGTTGGACTACCCAAGCCGGTGTTTGTACCACCCATACTCTATTTTCAGGGTAGCTTTCGACGGTTGTAACACCGGCACCAGCGGTTGTACCACCCGTATCCGGATTTTTCAGATACATTTAAATTTTGGCTCTAAATCCTGAAGCCAATTAGGGCCTATAAATACCCTATATTTTCTTACATTTCAAACAATAATTTTTTAGTTAAAAATTTTATGAAAAATTATGTGTAATATTTGTAAGAAAAATAAAAGGGGTAAAGGAGAGAGGAAAGTCTTGTAATACTTGTAGATCTCCCTTGTAAGGTTGAAGGTTTATCTTCTAAGCCTGGTAAAAGGAGAGAGATAGTTGTAAGGGTTTGATCTTCACCCAAAGAAGATTGATAGTAGATGCCGGTGGGTCTCAAGAAAGAAGACTCATGAGTGGACATAGGCCGGGTTGAGGCTGAACCATTATAACCATGAGTGTGCCTCAATTGCTTACATTTTAATTTTAATGGGTCTTGAACTCTTGATAGTTAAATATGGGCTTCAATCAATCGACTTTTGATCAGTTTTGTCAAAATATATAAAGAAGCTTCTACTTTTTCTTTTTCACTTTCGGACAGCAAAGGTTTTTAAGTGAGCATGATTACTCTTGCATGAAAGTAAAGGTTTTTATTATGCATATTCTTTTACGAGGTTTTCCTTTAGCATGATCATAACTTTGCTTTGTTCAATAAGCTTATTGCTCACGAAACACTTTCGATTTTCAGTTTTGCTCTAAACGAACAGTTTTCTTTAAACCATGACATTTTGCACTTACACTAATTCACTGTCCAACCCCCTCCCCCCGGTCAATGCCAATTGATCCTAATATATTTCAGCTTTCTTGAGATGAGAATAATGATATTGCCAAGTGTTTATTACAAATTTGCTCGATAAAATCAGAATTTGGTGGTCATGCTAGCGTGTAAGAGGAAGGCTACGTGGTTCGGTGAAGACATCTAAAAATTCAGCAAGCAAGTGGAGTAAGTTTGGGTCTTCAATTTTTGCTGGCTCCCTCATAGATTACTGCTAGAGTTACATTAGAAGTTGCTATTCACTTTGTGCAAAACTTCCTCCATTCACTGCATGCATATTGCTGAAATATCGCTCTTGCATTTCCCGCACAAAATCACCTGTTTCCCATGGCTAAAAATTTTCATAATAAATTTGAAAAAAATTCAAGGACCGTCACCTAATGTAGTCAACCATTTAATATTGAGCACGACCTTATAATCATTAAGAGGGAGGGAAAAATTAGCAATGATCCTTTGGCCCTGTAGACATAATTTCACCTACGAGTACTTCAAAATTCGATCATCAGCGATCTTAATATTAAACTTGCAGCAATCCTTGATATGCAAGACCATCCGAATAGCAACCTTCCTATTCATGAAGTTATTAGCACTTTCGGTGTCAATAAGAATGGTGATTGGTTGTTGTTTAAGAAGTCCTCCCACTTTCATCGTCTGTAGAGTCGCATGGCCGGCTAGAGTGTGAGTTGTGTAATCGGTCGGCAATGAGTCATCCTTCATATTCTTCTCCTCAGATTCAAGGTCCTCTTCTTCATGTTCTTCAATAGGTTCTAACATGGAAAACTTTTCTTTTTTGTAGCGATGGTTGCAGCTCTAAAGTTCATTGTAATGCCAACAAAGGCCATTTGTCGAGCTATCATGAAGTTCTTCTCTCTTCAATTTTTTTGGCAACAAAGGATGGCAGGGAGCAGGGGGTGTTGAAGGTTTATATGTTACTAGTCTAGGAGTAGTTCTCGTCTTCTGAGTATCTTGGTTGAGCTGCTCCTCTTAGATTCGGGTGAAAGAGATTGTGACCGTTATAGTGTGGGGCTGCCATGCCTTAACCTCTCCTTTAATCTCCGACTTGAGTCCTTCGATGAAGGTCCCTAACAATTTTCTATCAGTCCAACCATGAGCAAGATAGGATAACTTCTTAAACCTAGTTTGGTATTCTTAGATCGTGAAGGTTCGTCGGATCTTCGCGAGTTGGCCATTAATATTTTTATAATCTGTCGGTCCAAAGCAATTTAGTAGCATGTTCTTGAATTATATCCACATCAGGGCCACATGGGTGTATTCAAGCCAATTGTACCATCGAATTGCATCTCTTTAACGTGGTTGATAGTAGTGTCCACCATGAAATCCTTTGATATTTAATAATAGTAGAAGTAGCATTCAGCGCGCGAAATCTATCCTGTTAGGTCTCCTTCTTCCTATCGAGGGAAGTCGACCCTCATGTGTTGCTGTCTTATGTCCGAGAGCTATCCCTCCTTCTCTAAAAGCCTCTCTAAACTTTCTCCTTACTGGAACTTTGTTGGGCTTGGAGATCAGCCCAATCCAAATCCGGCAAATAAGGCGTGCAATCTGTCCTCCATGCATGATTCAAGCCATAATTCAAGTCGTGATCCAAGCGCCTCTAACTTGACACCAATCAGATCTACTAATGCCACGGCTTAAGACCCTATATTTGCAATATTAAGGTCCTTCTCTTGTTGTTAGGTTAGTGATATGAACTGGTTAGGTAGATTAATGGCCCAAAAAGGTGGTGGATCAAGGGTAGATGGGTACGATTTGGGGCTAAAAGGTTACTATTTTTGGTTGTTGTTAGGGCTATGGTTTAGAGCTGTCATAGGAGTCATATATGGGGTATGATAGTCAAGATTTAAGGTTAGAGGAATGGTTTAGGGTGTTGAATCTCGGATTTTGATGATGAAATCAATTGATAGGTTATTGATCTAACATGATTGTTAGAATTGATTGATGCAGGATTAATTATGACATTATTACAATCAAGATTAGCCAAGGTCAAGTCCATGCATCGCGGTTGGGAACTTGTCAGGAGTGCATCGAGGGTATCGGGAGTTTGCTAGGATGGCATAAGGGAGTTCACCAAAAGAAGATCGAGACTCGCCGAAAGATTGTCGGGAGTAAACGAAAACCTTGTCGGGAGTTAAAATGGTCTTCTAATAGATGTTTGACAATTATGATTATATTTAATTAAGTTATAATTAGTATCATGCAGGACTAACTATGACAGGAGCAATGGAGTTACAACCAGATGATGGGCCAAGATCAAGCTTGGGCATCGAGCCGAGTTCGGACGATGTAATGGAATCTTATTGAAGTTCACTAGGAGATTCACCGAAGGGATTGGGAAGCTCACTGGGAACACGTCGGGAGATCACCGAAAGAAGACCAGAAGACTCACAGCAAGAATGTCGGAGGATGCCGGATTGGTGGGAGTTAGGTCTTGATTATCTTGATTGGTCATTAAGTATTGTAATCATTAAGTCATGATTAGGGTTCGAGTCCAAATTGAGTTAGATTTAGAAGGAATCCAAATCAACTCGATAAGAAAATTGGATTGACTATTGGGGTTTGATTGAGCTCAGGTTGAGCTCAATTGGTTGACCAGAGGGTTGGTCAATATCAGGTTTAAGCCAAAATTTGAAAAGTGGAGGGAACCACTTTTATAGAAATTTTGGCGGGTAAACCGCTTGAGCGAGTGTACCACCACCGCCTGACTTTCAGGCTGACGGTGACCGCCGTGTCAAGGTTGAACTGCTCGTACCTAAGAATTTAGGTACTTTGGGCGGTTAACCCGCCCAAGACCAGTAGGTAAACCACTCGTACCCAAGTGTTCGAGCAGCTGAGCTACTAGGTCAGCGGATAAACCACCTGTACCTAGTTTTTCTAGGTACATTTAATTTTTGGCTCCAATTTCTGAAGCCACTTGGGGTCTATAAATACCCCAAGGATTCTTTCATTCACAATAACTCTTTTTAGGTAATTAAATTCTATGAAAAAAAATTGTGTGTGATTTATAAGAAAAAGAAAAGGAAAGGGAGCGATCTTAGAGTTAGAAATTTTCTTAAGTCTCCCTTACAAGCAAAGTTTAAGTGTTTGATTTTCACCCAAAGAAAATTGGTAGTGGACGCTGGTGTGCCTCAAAAAGGAGAACTTGGGAGTGAACATAGGCCTTTGACGCCGAACCACTATAAAAATTGTGAGTGCTTCTTTGCTTTCAATTGCTTACATATTCTTGTATTAATGCTTCTGATTTAACTTAACTCCTTGAAAGTAAAATTTTCATGATAAGTTCTTTCCTTCAAATGTTACTTATCTTTCTGGGTATGGGAGGCTAATGGATGGTTATGGAAGGGCAGCGAGATGCCAAGAACGTTGCTTCGATACCAAGTGTTAGAACCCTTATATATTCTAAGCTTGGGGTGATCTCTATAGGGGATCGACCTTCTTGAAACTCTATAGGGGTTCTCCCTCCTTGGTTTTCTACACAAAGACTGAAAATAATATTGATATATTAATGATGAAAGAGGGGAGAATCCAAGCTATTTATAAGACTTTTAAATCCTAACTCCTAATATGACTCCTACTCTAACAAACTCTAACTTCTAAGCAACTTCTACTCCAAGTAAACTAAGACTCCTACTAATCCAAGATGTGGTTGGTGGCAATAGGGTTCTCCAACTTTCTAATTTTATTTTTATTTCACTCTAGAGAGAGTCCAAGCTAAGTAAGACTCTCCCCCTCTTACCTTACCTAGCCTCTCTTAAGAGGAGGAGGCGGCTAGGAGCCCCATCCCATAAGGACTCCTTCTTAACCCTAGTCAACCACTTCTTTACTAGGGGTGGCGGCTAGATTAGGGCTTATTACATTCATGACTCAATTGATACTGACTTGTATCTAACTCTCACTCCTAATCAACTTTAGTTCAGCCGAATCCTAACCTTACTAGGATTTGGGCTGATTTATTACAAGAGACTCAAATCTTCTCCTAGCCGACCTAATGTTATGTATAGGTTGACCAACAAGGTCCAATCTAAGGACTCGACTCAGTCGACTAGGACCCGACTCAACTAGGGTCCTAACAATTAGAGTGTTAAGAGTTCTTTGAATTTCATCTAGTAGTGTTCATTATTTAGAATTTAGTAAACAACTTATGTTACTCTACCTTGAGCTAGGATTGAGGTAGAGCTAGCTGTTGACCACGTAATACCAAGCCTGAATCCTCCTTAGTTAGCGAGAGGCGACCGAGTTGGTTGGTAGCATCTCACCCTCCTTCTAGCACCAAAAATATTATACAACTTTACATTATGGCCGAGGCATCAACACGGCTCAATTCGATCTGAGTGCACAAGGTCCCCCATATGGTTTATCGAGTGGGAGATGTTAGCATTAGGTCGAGTTAAGTAGGGGTCATCTAGTGAACCAACTTGAGGTAGAGCTGGGAGTTAGTCCTTTTCTCTTTCGGAGCTAGTTCCTACACATAAGCCGAAGTCGAGCCGATGTCTTTTTGACTTGACACCTCTGAAGGTCCAATTAGTATGTGGTGGAGTTGAGTGAGTTTTGAGTGTTTAAAATCTGACCTCTAGTGCCAACCCCAAGATTAGCTTTTATACTTATGGCCTAGGGTTAATCGTACATAACCTTTTAATTGGTGTCGATGCTCTAGGCGACCAATCGGTATGCTTTGTGCAGTGTGGACCGACCTGCATAGTTCCATGTCACACAATGTTATTCTACGCTGTCACGGACTTAGCTGAATTTGCTTAAGTCGTGTGACACCCTAGCGACACTCTCAAAGACTTAGTTGAAAATTATCTAAGTTGTGAAGTAACCTTGCCCACTATTCCGGATTTAGCTAGGATTGCATAAGGTAGGAAATGCCCAAAGTGTTATTTGCCCATAAAGGGTCAGCCCACTTCCAACCTCATGTGGGTCCCGTAGGACCTACAAAGAAGTTGATTAGCTTAGAAACGAGTGACAGACAAGTCCCGATATCTCGCAAAGAGGGAAGTTGTACAAGTAATTCATCGAACACCTTGACTGCAGTAAAGAAAAGAGAGAAAGAGAGTAAAACAAGACTTTAGAGGTTTGTAAGAATGATCATAAGTCCACAAACGATGATTCCCAATGTATCGGATGCAAGATAAGTTCAATTGTTGATGAAATCCTACGCTCGACATATACCCGAAACCTCATCCAGCCGGGTGCCACCCAAGGGGTTCCAAGGTGTTGAAATGGCTGACATTTCATATCGCTCAGAGTGGTCAATGTAGCACATGAAAAAGACCCAAAAACGAGGCTGTTTTGGCTCCATGCAGCGAGATCGTTCTATAGCCTTCTACACTACTTTTGCTCACATTTTTTAGGTAAAAACATATAAACTTAAAGCAAAACAAACTACTAAATATCTGTACAAATAAGAAAAAAGCGATGAATGATTCGTTGAGTGAAGATGTTGCAATTGAGCGATGACCGTTCGTGACATTCTCTCTCACTTAAATTGTCGATGCCCTCGTCGATGCTTATTGGTAGGCTTTGGCGTGGGCTTTTTCATGTCATAAGACATCTTCCGGCTCCTGGCTTCTATTCGAGGAAGTATTTTCCACTTCACTAAGTACTCAATTTGCTCCGCTCCATTGGGTAGCTTTATCTTGTGATCCGTCAGAATAGTTTCAACTCACTTCTCATAGGAGACTCTAGTGGGGGGTAGTCGAGTTAGAATATTTCATAAATTATCTTATGGATCTGAGTGGTAGGCTTTCAAGTTGCTCGCTTGGAAGACATTATGAATTTTGAGTCATGCCGGTAGTTGCAACTTGTATGAGATATTGCCTACCCTGCTAATGATTGTGAAAGACCCTTCATACTTACATACCAACCATTTATACACTTTGTACCTGAAGAACTGGAGTGATGCTGGTTGGAACTTCACTAACACCAAGTCGCCAACTTTAAACTCATGTGGTCATCTTCCCAAGTTTGCCCACTTCTTTATCTTTTTGGTCGCCTTCTCTAAGTAAGCCCGCGTAATATCTGTATTGAGATGTCATTCCTTTACAAAGTGATATGCTAATGGGCTACTCCCGGTATAACCAATAACTAAGGTGTGAGGAGTCGATGGTTGTTGTCCCATAATAATCTTGAAGGGTCTCTTCTTGGATGCAGAACTTCGCTGCAAGTAGTAGGAGAATTAGGCTATGTCCAACAGTTTCACCTAATCTCGTTGGTTGGCACACATAGTGCCAAAGATATTGCTCCAAGAGCGAGTTGATTCTTTCTGTTTGACTATCCATTTGAGGGTGGAGGCTTGTAGAGGAGTATAACTTAGATCTTAGCATCTTGAATTGCTCGGTCCAGAATCATCCCAAGAACCGAGAATCTAGATCACTAATGATGTTGTGTGGGACTCCCCAATACTTCACCATATTCTTCATCATCAACTTGGCTACCTCCTCTACTGAACAATGTAGGGGTGTAGCGATGAACGTTGCATACTTCAAAAATCGATTGACAACCATGAGTATTGATCTAAGTCCCCCTACTGTGAGCAAGCTTGATATGAAGTCCAAGGAAATGCTCTCCCATGGCCTTTCTGGTATGGGCAGTGGCTCCAAAAGCCCCACCGGCTTCCGCTGTTCTACTTTATCCTATTTGCAAGTAAGGCATGTTTGAACGTAATCCTCTACATCTATCCCCATCTTTGGCCAATAGAAGGTCCTCCCCATGAGAGTCATTATCTGATAAATGCTCAGATGTCCTACCCAAAGGGAATCGTGACATTCTCTCTAGAGTTCATACTTCAAGTTGTCCACTCGTATAACATAAACTCTATTCCCTTTGGGTATGCAACGTTCACTGATTGATCCGCTTATGGAATATTATATAGTTAATGATACCTAATGTCAGACAGCGATTCTATAGTTCTAGTAATGTATCTGGTCCTTAGACATGAGACACCAAGGATGCCTTATATGAGTACTCCTTTCTTTGATGCCAGACTTACAGGTCTGAAAAGTTTCAGATCTAGTACAGCTGGTTATCGAGATTGGTAGCCAACCTTACGAAAGTAATTGAGTGTCAATAGAGGATCATCCACTCTCGATATCACAAAAGGAATATCCCATATATGCTTGCTTAGACAAATCCCTAGCCAGGGTCATTCGGATTAAGAGAGAAAGAGTTCTATGGAAGAATCCGATTAGAGCGAGACTCTAACGGATTTCGTATGTGACCTGACAGTACAATGTACAATATATGGTCTCTTGGATATTAGTTGGATAAGAGATTATAGATATATGGTAACTGTAGATAGACAGGTCTGATGGATTTGATCCCCCTGTACCGTTTAATATATAATGGCCTAGTACGTCAATAATCGATGAGTCGAGTGAATTATTATGGTGATAATAATTCACTATATCAGAAGGAGTTCTGATGGAAGTGACTCACAGCCAGCTCGGTAGCAGGCCTAGAGGGTCACACATATATGGTGGATGCTTCAGCAAATAGAGGATTAGATAGAGATCCAATTAGCCTCTATTCTCATTAGATAAGATCCTATGCTGATAGGCTCATTCATTAAGGCTCAATTAGAGGCCTAAGAAGATTATTAGATAGAGATCTTGTAATATAAGGTTAGTGGGTAATTGGATAGAGATCTAATACCCACTAAAGAAGGAGCCCTAGGGTTTTTTGGTAGCTTTCTATAAATAGGAGGGGAGACTCATGGTTGATAGGCTACAGCTTTAGCCACCACCTCCTATTATCCTCCCTCCTTCTGTGCAAGAGTTGCAAGATCAGATTTGAGGAGTTTCATTATAGAGATCTATTATGTGGATACTGCTAGAGAGGAGGACGTTTGACCTCCTTCATCTTCTCCATTCGGATCTGGAATACAAAGATATACAATCTCCCTAGGTAAAATAAATCTCTTACATATTGTGGTTTTCTGGTTTTTATGGTTTTTCTCGTGACCCCAATCTTTTGCATGACGATTTGATCTACGTGGGAAACTAGTTTTTGTTTTGATTTCCACTACGCATATGATGCACCTATTGAGGTTTCCCAACACCTCTTGGACCTAAAATCATCGTGTCTTGCCCTCTTTGATGAGTTGCATTAGGGTTGCTTCTTGAGGATCACTGTACAGACCATCCCTGATCCTAAAAAGAAAGTTGGAGTGCAACTGACTTGCTTGGCCTCCGTCTTCCAACTGTATAGTGTTCACCGCCCACTTTCCAGCTCAATGCGTCGGCCACGACATTTGTCTTTCGAGGCTTATACTCTATTACCATGTTGAACTCGGCCAAGAAGTGTTGCCATCATGCTTGTTTCGAGGAGAGTTTCTTTTGGGTCTGAAAGTAACTCAATGCGACTTTGTCCGTCCTTAGCACGAATGGTGCTCCTAAAAGGTAGTGTCACCAGACTCGTAGATAGTGAACCACTACTGTCATCTCCTTCTCATGCACTGGATATCGTTGCTGGGTCTCGTTGAGCTTGTGACTCTCGTAGGCTATTGGATAACCCTCTTGTATAAGTACTCCCCCAATAGCAAAGTTAGAAGCATCTGTATAGACTTCAAAAGACTTTCCATAGTCTGGTAATCTGAGTACTGGTTCCTCCAACACAGTAGTTTTTAGGTCTTAGAAAGCCGCTTCACACTTGTCCAACCATCTCTAAGACTATTCCTTCTTTAGCAACTCCATTAGTAGAGCCACGCACTTCGAATATCCCTCTATGAAACGTCGATAATAGTTAACGAATCCAAGGAAGGATCTCAACTCTACCACCTTCTTTGGTGTTCGCCATTCTACCACAGCTTACACTTTAGATTTGTCCATTTGGTGAAACCATTGTTGATTCGATACCCCAAGTATAAAATTTTCGTTTGGATGAAGTAGTACTTTTCTCTCTTCACGAATAAGGTGTTCTCCTTGCGAACTTTAAAAATTATTCGAAGGTACTTAACATGCTCCTCAAATGTTTGGCTATAGATGATGCTATCGTCTAAGTAGATGACCACAAATTTGTCTAGATACTCCTTGAACAGTTGGTTCGTTAGAGTGTAGAATGTGGCTGGAGCATTAGTTAAGCTGAAAGGCATCACCAAGAACGTGAATACTCTATACCTGGTCACACAGGTAGTCTTCGCCTCATCACCTTCTGTAATGTGCACCTGCCAATATCCCGACTGAAGGTCGAGTTTAGAGAAGTACTTTGCCTTGCCCAATTGATCGAACAAGTCCACAATGAGTGGGATGGGATACTTGTTTTTTACTATCATCTTGTTGAGGGTTCGATAATCAATGCATAATCAGAGGTTCCCATCTTATTTATTCTGGAAGAGGACTGGAGCTCCAAAAGGTGCTTTTGAGCTACGGATGAGACCACCGCTTAGCAGTTTATCTAACTACTTCCTCAGTTCTGCCAACTCTGGAGGGGCCATGCGGTATGGTGGTCTCGCTTGAGGCTTAACTCCCAGCTCTAGCTCAATCCGATGATCCACGCCTCTGTGTGGTGGTAGAGTTCTCAGCAACTCTATTGGCATCACATTTGAGAACTCCTTCAGAATGTTCACCACAATAGTAGGTTCTTGATAGGGACTCCATTTGCTCGTCCGGAGATCCACTTGGCCTCAAAGTTTACAGCCTTCATACGACTTGGGCTCTTCTCCAAGATTAGTCTCAATTGCTTAGCTTCTCGATTGGCAATAAAATTGTGGGTTGCTGTTGTGTCCACCATTGCTTGGGTTGTTCGGTTATTTAACTTAATGTCCACATACGTCAGCTCACTGCTTACTGCCTTTGATGACTTTGCCTTTGCATTCTCCACCACTTGACCCTGCAACGCATTGCTCCCATTCGGGGTCCTTGTGACACCTTATTATTGATGTTGGATTCAGAACTGCTCGAACTAAGGGCGATAGCTTTGCCCTTGTCTAACTTACAGGGCTTTGTCGATGCAGTTAAAGTATTGAGTGCCTGCATTTATGAGTATTCCCTCACCATGTGCGGTCCTCCGCACAAGAAGCATCTGCCAGATTTCGGGGCTTTGTCTTTCAAGCTTGGTCTCTTGTGGAAGCTTTTCTTCTTATGTTCGCCCCTAGACTCCTTTGCACAAGAGTATTTTGCTAGACGATTTCTCGAGGATTATTTCTTCTTTCCCAAGTCCTCCAAAGAAACGAAATTAATTAGCCTTTCTGTGGCTACAATTGCCCTAGCCATATCAGTGACATTCCATTGATGTAGTTCTTGTTATGCCCATGACTTCAAACCATCGAGGAAGCCAAATAGTTTATCTTTCTTGGACATGTCCTATATATCCAACATCAATATCAAAAATTACTCCACATAGTCTCGAATGAATGTGTTTTGGTGGAGTTATCTCGGTTTCCTTCTTGTGACAATCTCTGTGTTCTCGGGCAAGAACTGAGTTCTCAACTCTCGCTTCAAATCTCCCTATGTATCCACTCGATATTGACCTTACTAGATCTCTTTCCAATGGGCTCGCTACTAAAGTTTTGCATCTCCATTCAGATACATTATTGCTATAGCAACTTTGGTTTCCTTAGGTTCGGGCCTTGTAGCATGAAAATACTATTCCATATCGAATAAAAAATTTTCAAGCTCTTTAGCATCCCTAGCACCCCTGTAGCAATGAGGCTCGAGTGCCCAAAGCTTGGTAGAGGCACCGCGCAGGTATTGTTCTCTCCCGCATTAAGAGTCTTTGTGAGCAACGTCACTTTAGCCGTGAGTTCTGCCACAACTTCTTGCAAATGTTGTACAGAGTTTTTGGTGTCCTCCATTAGTTGGTCGACTAGAGACTCAACTCTCTCAATCCGAGATTCAGCTTCTTCTTGCAAGCTCTCTACCCCAAGTAGCCTTCGTTGGCCTTAGTAAAGTTCTTCCAAGCTCACTTCAAGAACATCAAGGCGGATTTTCACCATTGTAAGTCTCTCCTTGTGACTCTTTTTCCTGGTTAGCGCTCCAGATGGTGCCTCCTGCACTCGTGGAGAATACCCAATTTCATGCTCGTCTTATTCACTATCGCACTCCTCATGAGCAGCTCCAATAGTTTGTGAGCGAGTTTACACTTGCAGCCCACCTGTGGTTGCTTGAAGCAAGGTTCTAGCTTGTCCCATCTTGCTAGATTCACCACGGAGTTTCACCATGGCGAGATTGTGAATCCTCTTTGCTTGTTTGTTAGAATTGCTTATCTGCTCTGATACTACACTGTCACGGACTTAGCTGAATTTGCCTAAGTCATGCGGCACCCTAGCGGTACTCTCGAAGATTTAATTAAAAATTACCTAAGTCATGAAGCAACCTTGCCCACTGTTCTTGACTTAGTTGGGATTGCCTAAGTCAGGAAACGCCCAAAGTATTATTTGCCCACAAAGGGTCGGCCCACTTGTAACCTTGTGCGAGTCCCGTAGGATCTACAAAGAAGAAGTTAATTAGCTTAGAAACTAGCGATAAACAAGTCCTGACATCTTGCACAGAGGAAAGTTGCATAAGCAATTCGTCGAACACCTTGAGTACAACAGAAAAAAGAGAGAAAGAGAGTGAAACAGGTCTTTAGAGGGTTGTAAGAATTGTCACAAGTCTACAAACGACGGTTCCCAAGGTATCGGACGCAAGACAATTTCAATTGTTAATGAAAGCCTACGCCAGACATATACCTGAAATCTCATTCAGCCCGGTGCCACCCGGGGGATTCCAAGATGCTGAAATGGCTAACATTTTGCATCGCTCAGAGTGGTCACTGCATCACATGAAAAAGACCCAAAAACGAGACTGTTTTGGCTCCGCGTAGTGAGTGATCATTCTGCAGCTTCTACACTACTTTCGCTCATATTTCTTAGATAAAAATACATAAACTCAAGGCAAAACAAGGTGTCAAACATTTAACATCTGTACAAATAAGAAAAAAGCGATGAATGATTCGTTGAGTGAAGATGTTACGATTGAGTGACGGCTGTTCGTGACAACGCATTCCCAGGTGGCTCGTGTAGTGCAACATCGTCTCATACAGTCCCAAGCAGCCTGGGTATAAATTGTTGCTTCACATAGGTCCGATGTGCCATGTCTCTATTGACGTGATTATTGATTGTCATTATGGGAATGATACCATAAGCCCTATTAAGTGTATTTGATAGAAATCATAAAAATGATATGATATTTTGTACATGTTTCTAAATTGATTATAAAAAGTACTTATAAATTATTTATTTGTAAGCTTTTATAGTCATCTTGAGTTTAGATGTTTAATGGACGTTTGCTCATATGTCTATTCTTTAAAATTTATTTCAGAACCCGAGGAGCAGAGTAGCGTGAGCATGTTTGCGAGTTTTAAAAATCTGTCCTATTTTAGACTTGCATAATATTAATATAAAATATTATTTTGGATATAATATGACGATATTGTAATTATGTAAATAAATTGGTGTTGACTGTGATACAGTGTTATGGGTTATATGATAGCATACAACTATCTAGATTGTATAAGGATAACGTTCCTTATTTATGTTTTGATCGTGAAATTTTTATAGAATATATTATTGATATGAATTACCAAAATTATTAAAAATATACTTATGATTGAATTGTTTATGATTATAGAATATGATGACTATTCTGTGAAGATAAAATATTTATCCAAGTTTTATTCCTGCGTTCCTATAGCAAAATCTATAGTAAAATGTTGTCCAGACCTTCCGTTGGACAAACAACGTTACGATTACTATCTCATATCTCTAGGTATTTTTAATTAGAAATTTTGTCCAGACCTTCCGTTTACGCTTACTATCTTATATCTCAAGGTATTTTTAATTAGGTAAATATTGATTATTCTATTATGCACGATCAACATTCTATTATAGAATAGATCTCATTATAGATCACGTGGTATACCAATATAATTTTAACACAATAATTTATTGAATCATGAAATGTCTTTCAAACATAATAAAAAAAGCAATTTCTCGGTCACAGCTTAATTCAATAAAAAAGTCTTCCAAGAACAAAATCAAAGAGTAAATTCTGATAGAAATAATGGAGGAAATCATATCAATGATTCAACTGGTAACCAATATTTTCATATAAATTAAGGTAATCAAGGATTCTTTCGAATGTTTTCTTTTATGGCCGAATCAATAAAAGATTACTTCCTTTTATGAGAGTGGTTAAATAGGGGTAGAAATTTCCAGTGCGCCCGTTTCGTCGAACGTGAGTGCGGCCTGGGTGAGAGAAAGGGAGATCCAAAAAATCAATCACCATCGCTATTCTTCTTTGTTTCCTTCTGTAGTAGTAATTGTTCGACACAGGAAGCTCCATACAAAAAAAAAAGATAAGAGTCCAATCTCAGGCATCTTTATTGCGACGCCTCCCCTCCTTCCATCCACCCCCATGGCCGTCCATATCTCGGCTGCTACCGGAACGACAGCCACCTACAATGGCAGGATCACAGCCTTTGTGGTCATCTCCTGCGTCATGGCTGCCATGGGAGGCGTCATCTTCGGCTACGACATCGGGATCTCAGGTAAGTAATCCCCTCCTCGGCCAGCCACGGGTGAGCTTCTCTTCGTTCAACTCGTTCTACTTGTAGGAGGAGTGACCTCCATGGAGTCGTTTCTGGAGAAGTTCTTCCCAGACGTGTACGCCAAGATGAGAGGGGACTCCGTCGTCAGCAACTACTGCAAGTTCGACAGCCAGTTGTTGACGGCCTTCACGTCGTCACTGTACGTCGCCGGGCTCTTCGCCACCTTCATCGCCTCGTGGGTGACGCGGCGGTTCGGCCGCAGGCGGACGATGCTGGCGGGGGGTTTCGCTTTCATGGCCGGGGCAGCGCTCGGTGGAGCTGCGGCTGACGTCTACATGATCATCTTCGGCCGCGTCTTGCTGGGCATAGGCGTCGGATTAGCCAACCAGGTCGGAATTCCAAACCTTTTTGTTCTCTGAAGCGCCATGTTTGATCTGCAACGAGGTCTACAAAGCGTACCCTAAAGATAAGAATCTATTGGCGATTCAATGATTTGCTTGAAGCGGTCCCAAATGGCGGCTTGCAAGATTGCAAGAACGGTGTTTGGCGTAGATAAAATACGCGTGAAACAGCGACATCACACCATCTATGGGACGCAACGTCGTATACGTGCTCCGTCGTGATGACAACAAACAGAAAAGTCAAGTCGATGAATGACTTCATTTCGTAGAAACATATGGCCTACATGTTGCAATGATCAGAGAGCGCGTGTTTTGTGTTACAGCGTCCTACACTGTGCTGGCCGTATCTGACATGTTGATCATGATGCAGTCCGTTCCGTTGTACCTCTCGGAGATGGCTCCGCCTCGGTATCGAGGGGCGTTCAACAATGGCTTCCAGTTCAGCATTGGAATCGGAGCTCTCATTGCGAATATCATCAACTATGGCACCGCGAACATAAAGGGCGGGTGGGGCTGGCGAGTCTCCCTGGCTTTAGCAGCAGTTCCAGCTTTGTTGCTGTCACTCGGGGCCGTCTTCCTTCCTGAGACACCGAACAGCCTCATTCAACAAGGCGGCGACGTCCACAACGCCAAGCAGCTGCTCCAAAAGATTCGAGGCACCACCGACGTCGACCAGGAGTTGGAGGATCTCGTCGCGGCCAGCAACGCGTCCCGGATCGTGCGCCGGCCCCTCCGAACCATCGTTCGACGAAATTACCGTCCCCAGCTGGTGATGGCCATCGCCATCCCCTTCTTCCAACAGGTGACCGGCATCAACGCCATCGCGTTCTACCAGCCGGTGCTGTTCCGGACCATCGGCCTGGGCCAGAACGCATCCTTGATCTCGGCCGTTGTCGGGGGAGTGGTCGGCATCTCCTCCACGCTCATATCGATGATCGTGGTGGACAGACTCGGCCGGCGTCTACTGTTCCTGATCGGGGGGATCCAAATGTTCGTTTCGCAGGTGATAATTGCGGGCATACTGGCGACCCAGCTCGGCGACCAGGGTGGGGTGAGCAAAGGATACGCCTACCTCGTCCTGCTGTTGATATGTGTGTACGTCGCGGGATTTGGGTGGTCATGGGGGCCGCTGGGATGGTTGGTTCCCAGTGAGATCTTCCCACTAGAGATACGGTCTGCAGGGCAGAGCATTACAGTGGCCGTCAGCTTCATCTTCACCTTCATCATAGCCCAGACCTACCTGGCCATGCTGTGCCACATGAAGTCAGGGATCTTCTTCTTCTTTGCGGGATGGCTGGTCATCATGACCATGTTCACACACATGCTGTTGCCAGAAACCAGGAACATACCCATGGAGCAGATGGCCAAAGTGTGGAAGGAGCATCCGTTTTGGAGGAGGATCGTTGTGGACGAAGGAGAGGAGTCCAAAACGGATGGATGATCTGTTCTAGCATATATAACAGGATCAAGCTGCTGTTGATCGCAATCCCTCGATTGCAGTTGCTGTATTCGCAAGAGATGCAGCAGCATTTCAGAATTGCATGTATCCATCCTCTGTTTCTCTCTCTCGTTGAAACATTAGATAGAGTAATCGATAAGTACGGGCACTACTTATGCTTAACATAATCGTATAATGGATGCCATGTCAATTGTCAAAGGTGTTTGATGAAATTGCAGAGAACAAGGAGGCATCGTCGAAGAACAGAAGGTTGGGTATCCACGAGGACAGTCGAAACAGCGCAAAGCTGGCGGAAGGGATATGTGTTGCGTCACTTGTAACGCGGGAAAGAAATGAATTGGGCCATAAGGATTTATGGATGCAGTATGAGATGCTCGGCTCCTCGGGGTCAGCCGATCGACAGCTCCCAAACGCTCGGCGTCGGACCACGAATATCTTAGCACCAATGGGTCTCGTCACATTATCGCAAGTGTACCGACACCGTTTTTGCAGGGATCGGATCGGTGAAGTTTGGTTTGAGACCACCTCAATGGAAAAATTAGTTAATCAGTTAATTAAAAACTGATTTAACAACACTAATCTGGGGGTTGGTTTTAAAATATTTTTAGGGCTCTAAACGTTCGATTTGGATGTTGGATCCGAGTCAGGTCATTAAAACCTGATTTAACACCACTAATCCGGGGTTAGGTTTAAATATTTTTAGGCCTCTAAACCTTCGATCGTGGATGTTCTTTATCGCCTTCTGCTACCAAAGCAACACGTGGGCTTTAAATTCCCCTTCAAGTTTGTAGTCCGGCTTGTTCTGTTCACGCCCGCCTGCACTCGACACGACGCCATCGCTCCGTCAGGAAAGAAGTACACGAAGGTGAGAAGTTAGCATCATAATCTCACAACAGCATGATAAAGCATCAGAACACCCAAGAATGACGTCACCACCCCGTTTCATTTCTTCCATTCCTTCCTTCCATATGTTCTCCATATGCGTGATCATCGCTCAGTATTCTGTTATCCAGAATGTCGTGCAAACAAAACAAATCAAAGGACCTTCCAATTCCAAACCATAAAATGTTCCCTCGTCTGCGTTATGTGTGCTTATTGCCATGGCAAAGGGAACGTTGTATCCATGGCGGCCATACTAGAGGAAGCTGTGATGATAGCTTCATCTCCAATGGGACATCGGACATCGTCCCAAGAAAGCAAGCAAGAGTATTGCTGTGGCACCAGCCATTCACCCAGCCCTTTCTTCTCAAAGCTTTCCCCGCATACCTCCCCATTGTCTCCCAAACAACACGGCTGTGCCTCCTCCTCAGTGACAGTGTTTTCCATGTCGTCAACCAAAGGCGGCAAATTGTTGTAGGTCATGCTGCTGTTCACCAAGTCGAAGAGGGAAGGCATCTCCGCTTCGTCTTGCTTGTGGTCAGGGACGTTGTACAAGTCGGAACATGTCGCTTCCTGAAGAGGTTCCTCCTTCGTGTAGCTGCTGGCTGAGTGTCTGCCACTGACGCGTCCATCGTCTAACATGTAAAGAGGCCAAGGAGAAGGAAATATGGGATCCAGCGATGACTTGGACGTTAAATCCTGATGAAGATCAGTAGAATCGAGTTGATTCATGGAGTTGAGAGATGGGTGGACCAGCTCAACTCTCGGAGACGCGGGAGGCTGGGGTGTCGCAGGCTTGCGGATCTTCTTCTTGATCCAAGAGTTCCAGTAGTTCTTGATCTCGTTATCTGTTCGACCAGGCAAATGGCTTGCTATGTGAGCCCATCTGCGGTAGATTTGCCATCGGGAAGACGAAATGAGACCAGAAAATGTAATCATATTCATGATAAAAGATATGGCAGTGCAAGCCTTCAAGAAGCTTAATGCTGATGATGATTTCGGAAAGTGGGCAGATGAGAACCTGTTCCCAACAACCCCGTGGAGGCTGATGATTAACTTCTCCTCCTCCGGCGTTATCCTTCCTCGCCTTATGCCGGGTCTCAAGTAATTGATCCATCTTAAGCGGCAACTCTTGCCACACCTTTGAAGCCCTGTACAACGATCCAAGCATAAGAATCTCAAATGACAAGCACAGACATACTTTAGAGAGAGAGAGAGAGAGAGAGAGAGAGAGAGAGAGAGAGAGAGAGAGAGTAGAAACAGGACCTGCTTTCATGGGGACCTCACTCCAGCAGCAATAGCCATGGGCTGTGATATATCTGATGAGCTTCTCGTCTTCTTCAGGAGACCATAGCCCTCTCCTCACCTTCTGTTGGTTGCAACAGGAGTGATGCCCCATTCCCTCTTCTCTATGTTGATTCGCTGTTCTTCTTATTCTTATATCCTTCTCTCTCTCTCCAACATTGAGCAGTCTTTGGTAGGAGAGCTCCCCCCTTTTATGCGAGGCACGACGGTAGATATTTTCTCTCTCTCCCTCTCTATCTCTCTCTCTCTCTCTCTCTCTCTCTCTCTCTCTCTCTTCTCTGATTGCACGGGACGAGCCTTCCTTTCTCCTTCTCATCTAACATAAAAAGGACTCGGCAACGAATTCTCTCTTTGCTACATAATGATACCTTTCCAACAATGTAATAGAAACCTTTTCTTCTGGCTTCTGGTGGGAGATAGTGTTCTATCTACTGTTCTGGGTTGGTGATACTTCTGAGACAACGATGCTATGGACACAGTTCGTAAATCCTACCAAGAGGAACAGAGAGAGAGTCAGAGAGGAGTGACGTACTTGCTCCATGCACATATGCTGAATGCTGCTTTGAGATTCACGTTTCATGGATATCCACCAGTGGATATGCACAAATTTGTTTACCTTCGTTTTCTGTCATACTAACAGCACGCGGCTACAGCGATGCGTCACATGCAACACACACACACGTACAAAAGCCTTTTTTGTAGGTACACATGCGTTATTGTGGCCGTTTTCGTAGAATCCTATCTATTATTCCCCAAGCAAATTAGGTCCCTTGTGACTCCGAGCTTTGAGCCTGAATCATGTCCCACATACTTGAAGCCGTGTGGCTTTCGGATCCTTAGCTCCTCCACAGCTAATGTGCTCCTATGCATGCTTAGCTGCTTTATACGAACATGCACATAACGGTGCCGGTTGCGGTAAGTTTGATCGATGCATTTGCAAGGTACATGTTTGGTCCAAATCAAAGTGCTCATGCTACGGAATTTTGTATTGTTCTTGGGGTCTGTGATCAAGAGAACTATGGAGGCCAACTCCTCACCATGTCAGACGTGATGGGGGAATGCCAACACCATAAGAAAGAGATCAAGGTGTGGGGTTTTTTATTAGGGTAGAGGAAATGATTAGGACGTAGCTTTGAGAAGGAGCAACAGGGAATTGGCGCCTACCGACCGAGTACCATTTGCAAGGAGATGCAAAGAGGAACACCAAAGAAGCCATTGTTTGCTTTTGGTGCCAAAAGCAGCCTATTAATTGTTGAAGTTAATGAAAAGGTCTTTGATAGATGAGGCCCCTCTACATCTAGAGCAGCTCCTTTTTTTTAGCCTCATAAATTTTCATTTTACTTCTTCTGTGTTTGCAAATTTATTCTATGAATTGTAAAATTTTCTATTAGAGTTTGAAGGAAAATGTTCATCCTTTTCGTAATTACAATTGAATTTATTCTGTTTTGCAAACATTTATATTATTTGATCTCCCAATTTTGCTTCTGCAAACGTACCATCTCTTTCCTTTCTTGGAATTAAGGTCGTTCTGATGTCTTCCTCCTATTCCTCTCCTCCGGCTTCCTCTTCTTATCATTTGCATTGAAGGTTACTCTTACCTAATGATGTGAGACCTTCCTATTTGTGTTTAGTAATGGATAAATGTAATACATGCATTTTAAACAAATAACTAAAATAGTGAATATACATATAAATATATTCTCTTTTTTTTTGCATATTTTAGTCCATTGCCTTTTAATGTAATACATGCACTTTGTGTAGATGTACTACCTTAGATTTCTTGTATTCAAGGTTTAGATAACAGCAGGTAAAAAAATTATACTGAAAAGAAATCGAGATTGAAACACTATCATAGATAACAGAGTTTAAACAGTAATCTCATGGAAAGCTAGGCTGAGCTCTTTCCAAAAAATTTCACATGTAGTGTTCGTCTTTCACTTTGTCTTCAACTGTTCTTTGTGCCAATTTTGTCCTCAAATGGTCTTCCTATTGCTAAAATCCTTGTCAGGAATACCATTCTTTCTGCAGCGCATCTGCAGCGCATCCTAAGAGACATACAAAATTTTGGGCGGAAATCATGTTTATATCAAACCAATTATCAATGAGTTTCATCTTCGGTAGTAGGTGGCAAGGTGGTCAGCATCGAGTCACCCATTGGTTTCTCATGTGAAGATTTTTTAGGTCCTCTTATAGATTTTCAGAATGAGCTTTATAGATTTTGATCTTTGAGGGGATCAATCCTTGAACGATGTAGGGGTTCCTCCCTCCTAGATTTGACACAAGACTGAAATAAAATTAATAATTACTTGATTCAAGAGGGGAGGTGACTACATCTTTAAATAGGGATCAAAATTCTAGCCTAAGGGGGTACTTACCTAGGTAGAATTACTCCTTTGCCCCTCCTATAACCAACTTGCCTTAATAGGAACAGGAGGCGACTAAGTGGTTCTATAGCCGACCTAAGCAGGGGGAAACCCTAGTCGACCAACCCAATAAAGGATGTGGCGGGCCCTAAGGGCTAATCTAAACTCTAGTCATACTCCTTTATAAGATAGGAGTGACTTTATTACAATCTAACAGAGTTTTTATTAACTAGTACTAAGATGATTAGGACTCAACCCTGCTGGAGTCCTATCAAGTTCGCCCTCTTTAGATTAGTCTTATCCTTAATGCTGCGGGTCCATAAACTCTGGAAATTGGATCTTCAACTCCTCATGTGACTCTCATGCTATCATTAACTAAACTTTGGGCTCATCATCAGCTGGGGTGTTAGTTGGAAAGATTTGGACTGAGTCATCTTCTTTAAATTTTTATTTGAGGTAGAATACCTGGCGGATCAACTATAATATTGATCTGGTGCACGAATTTGATCTCCAGGTTAGGGCCTCAATGTGATCCTCAATTTTGCAAGGTCTAAAGAAATAGGGAGATCACTTCATTAAGGCTCGAGTTTCCTACTGATCGGGCTGGAGGTGTAGAAAAACTCGATCTTTAATCTTTCGTCCATTCTAAAGTTTGTCAGAAGACTGTTTCTTCTTTGCATGTGCTGCCATATTGTTAATCTTTAGTGATAGTCAATCTTTCTTCTGGAATGGTGACTGCCCTCTGATATGGTTCAGAATGATGAGAGCTCAATCTGGCGTGAGCATGGATTGTAATTCTTCTAGTTTAACTCCTCTTTCATGCCATGGACTTGTATCCAACCATATTTTAAATTTGGTAGTAATTAGTATCTCTTGTAAAAATCTAGTATGAAATGTAGAGGAAGTCTTGGTATAAATTAGGAGTCAACCATCTTGCATAAAAATAGCCCCAATTCCAACTACTGATGCATCGACCTCAATGACTAAAGTGCGGCTGAAATCGGGCAGCACTAGGACCAACGTCATCATCATGGCTGCTTTAAGTCATTCGAAGGTTGCATAGGCTTTATCCGACCACAAGAAGGAGTCTTTCTTCAGTAAGGACATGAGCGGGGCACTGATCTTGCTATAATCTTTCACAAAATTTTGGTAGTAGCCCGTGAATCCAAGGAAACCACATAATGATTGTACGTTTGAAGGTCTCGGTCATCCTTGCATTGCCTCTATCTTTATCGGGTCCACCGCCACTCTATTCTCTAATATAATGTGCCCAAGATACTCCACTTTGCGTTGTAAGAAGCTGCACTTTGACTGTTTAACATAAGGAGTATTCTCTCGAAGAATCATTAGAATAGTTCGTAAGTGCTGAAAATGTATGTCAAGCGTAGGGCTATAAATGAGAATATCATCAAAAAATACCAATATGAACTTGTTAGGACCCTAGATAAGTCAGATCCATTTATTCAAGTTGAGTCATATTAGCCAGAGTTAGTTATGGGTCGGGTGAATCTTATCGAGTCGGTTATGAGTAGATTGAGTAATTTTTATCTTCAGTTAGGATGGAGTCCGTTATTATTTTCAGTTAGGAGTCTATCAAGAGTCAAAGATTAGTGAGACTCTTAGTAAAGCCTTATAAATAAGGTTCTAAACCCTTTTCTATAATCAATGAATGAAGAATCTTAGTTTTAGCCAATAGGCAGAAACCCTAGGAGGCAGATCCCCTCGAAGTGATCTACGAGATAGATCCCATCGAAGTGATCTAGGAGGCCCGATCCCCTCGAAGAGATCGTTTATGCCCCTTTTTCACCTATTCATCCATGATAGAACCCTAGGGTCCTATCATCTAGTATCAGAGCAGCGATCCTCAGCGTTTCTTTTGTGATTCTGCGGTCGCTCCTCTTGTCATCGTCGTCGCACCGCCATCGCCACTGCCATCATCATCATATCTACATCTTGTGGTATAAAAGAAAAGATATATATCTCGGGGAGAAAGAAAAGAGAAGAAGAGGAGGGGCTCCCCGCACCTTCCCCCTTCTTCCCCACCTACCTGCCGCCTGCCAAGCACAGCCATCGCCATTACCCTCTCCCTCGACCACCTCACCCGTCGGCCATCTCTTCCTTCCCTTGCATTTCCACCACTGTCGCTGCTCCACCCGCGCACCTTCCCCCTTCTCCTCCCTCATCTGTCGCTGGCACTTCTGCTGCTACCCTATCTCTCCTCCCTCATCTACCGTCGCCTCTACTGCTACCCCATCTCCCTCTGCCAGTCGTCGCCCAACCCACAACCGCAACCACTGTTGGGCACTCCTCACACTGATGCCACAGCCTCCTTCCTCTCCCTCGACTGCTTCTTCCTTTATCGACCATCGTAGTTCCTCCCCACTTCTTCATCACCACCGACCATCCTTGCCATCTCCCACTGCAGCTATTGCAACCTTACAGCAGTAGCTCTCACCCTTTCCATCCTTGCTGCCGCTGCTTCCTCTTCCTTGACCCATCCGAGATCTACGGCTGCAACCCGTTGTTCCCAATCATGCCGCCTTTGTTTCTCGCTGTCGTAGTCTATTCGTAGCTGCAGCCAACTGCTGCCCTTCTCCGTCAGCCACATCCCCTTCCTCCCTCCTCAATGACAGCTGCAGCCACACCCTCGGCCGCTGCTCTACCCGCGCACAGCCCCCTTCTTTCCCCCTTGCTCCTGCCACCGGCCATCGCTGCCTCCTTTGCTCTCAACTGCAACCACTAGCCAGACCCTGCTGCTCTCCCGCTGTCGCAACCCTCACCGGACTTCAATGACGACTACACCAAAAGGCCAACCTACTACTTATACAAAGTGGAGACATTATTTGATCGTGGTAAATATTCTAGACCAAAGTACCCCCGAAGCCCGATGCTGCTAAGCCTTAAGGATAAGGCTGATTTAAAGTGGGCGGGTCTGTTAGGACCCTAGCTAAGTTGCGTCCATTTATTCAGGTTGAGTCATGTTAGCCAGAGTTAGTTATGGGTCGGGTGAATCTTATCCAGTCGGTTATGAGTAGATTGAGTGGTTTTTATCTTCAGTTAGGATGGAGTCCATTATTATTTTCAGTTATAAGTCTATCAAGAGTCAAAGATTAGTGAGATCCTTAGTAAAACCTTATAAATAAGGTTGTAAACCCTTTTGCATAATCAAGGAATGAAGAATCTTAGTTTTAGCCAATAGGGAGAAACCCTAGGAGGCAGATCCCCTCGAAGTGATCTAGGAGGCCCAATCCCCTCGAAGAGATCATTTATTCCCCTTTTCCATCCTATTCCTCCATGATAGAACCCTAGGGTCCTATCAGAACTTGTATAGAAAACTTCAAAAGATATCATTCATCAGGCTTTGGAATGTAGAAGGTGCTGATTACAAGTGCCCTACAAGCAAATCACGTGAGTGATGGCAGGTGTGATATGCTATGTGATCTTTTTGCTTATGATTAATATTGGCATGTTCTCATATTATATTATTTGTTATATATATATATTATGATGTCCTTGGTTCTGTGCAATAAGAATCGGATCATGACGAGATCACGATAATGATACTGATTTACCTTTAAACATAGATCCTAAATAATCTCATTCATAGGATACTCAAGAGGGACATTGAGATAATCAAATAGATCGATATACTATATACCCATCCATATAATGGAGACGGTTGGTCTCATAGTCACTTGTGTGGAGACACTAAGGATATAGTACATGTGCTCATTAGAGAATGAGTTCACTGATTGATCCGCTTATGGAATGCTGTATAGTTAATGATACATAATGTCAGACAGCGATTCTATAGTCCCAGTTGTGTATCTGGTCCTTAGACTTGAGACACTAAGGATGTCTTGTATAAGCACTCCTTTCTTTGACGCTAGACTTACAGGTTTGGAAAGTTCCAGATCTGGTACAGTTGGTTATTGGGAGTTATCGGGATTGGTAGCCAACCTTATGAAGGCAATTGAGTGTCAATATCATCCACTCTTAGTATCATGAGAGGAATATCCCATATGTGCTTACTTAGATAAATCCCTAGCCAGGGGCATCTGGATTGAGAAGGAGTTCTCCGGTAGAATCCAAATAGAGCAAGACAAACTGATTCCGACGTGATGTGACAGTATCATGTCCAATATACGGTCTCTGGGATATTATTTGGATGAGGGATTATAGATACATAGTAACTGTGGACAGACAGGTCCAATGGATTTGATCCCCCTTGTACCGTCTAGGGACTATGGTGTAGTGGCCTAATACGTCCATAGTCGATGAGTCGAGTGAATTATTATGGGGATAATAATTCACTATATCCGAAGGAGTTTTGATGGGAGTGACTCACGGCCAGCTCGGTATCGGGCCTAGAGGGTCACACACATATGGTGGATGCGTCAACGAATAGAGGATTAGATGAAGATCCAATTAGCCTTTATTCTCATTAGATGAGACCCTATGTCGATGGGCTCCTTGATTAAGGCCCAATTATAGGCCTAAGAAGATTATTGGATAGATATCCAATAATGCAAGGTTAGTGGGTTATTGGATTGAGATCCAATGCCCACTAAGGAAGGAGCCCTAGGGTTTTGGTGGCTCTCTATAAATAGGAGGGGAGACTCATGGTTGAAAGACTACAACGTTAGCCACCACCTCCTATTATCCTCCCTCCCTCTAAGCAAGAGTTGCAAGATCAAATTGGAGAAGTTTTGCTATAGAGATACATCGTGTGGATACCACTAGAGAGGAGGACGCTTGACCTCATTCATCTTCTCCATCCGGATCTGGAATATAGGGATATATGGTTTTTTCAGTTTTTGAGGTTTTTCTCGTGACCCCAATCTTTTGCACGATGATTTGATCTGCGTGGAAAATTGGTTTTTGTTTTGATTTTCACTACGCATGTAATGCACCCGCTGAGGTTTCCCAACAGTGGTATCAGAGCCAGGTTTTTATGTGAAAGATTAGTTTTAAACTACTTGTAATGAGATTTTTATGATAACTCATGGGTATTAGATACCAGGAGTGTTTATCATACCTACAATTCATTGCAGGTTCTAGCAAGACCTAGGAGATTGGCTAGAAGCGAGATGGACCTCAAGATGGGCAATGGAGCAATAGTTGCTGCAATTGCTGTTGGAGAGGTCACCCTACATCTACTTGGTGGAGCTATTATTGCATTAGATGCATGTTATTTTGTTCCCTCTATTATCAAGAATATTATTTCTATCTCTTATTTGACAATTAGTGGATATAAATTAGTTTTTGAGAGTAATAGTTGTTTAATAATTATGGATGATGATATCATCACTAGAGGGACCCTTATAAATGGCTTATATGTGTTAGACACTTCTTCACATATCATGAATATAAATATATCTAAGAGGAAAAGGGATGAGATGAATAATACATACTTATGACAATATAGGCTAGGTCATATACATGAGGGAAGGATTCTAAAGTTGCTGAAACATGGATACTTATATTAATTTGATTATGAGACATATGCAACTTGCGAACCTTGCCTTTGTGGGAAGATGACCAACTCTCCTTTTAGTGGAATTGGAAAGAGAGCCACCAAGTTATTGGAACTCATACATAGTGATGTATGTGGTCTTATGTCGACTCAAGCTATAGGTGGTTACTCATACTTTATTACATTCACTAATGATTTCTCTAGATATGGACATGTGTACTTAATAAAGTACAAATTTGAGGCCTTTGAGAAATTCAGTGAATATAAAAATAAGATAGAGAACCAAATTGGAAAGATTATTAAGACTCTTCAATTAGATCGAGGAGGAGAGTACTTGAGAATGAAGTTCAACCATTTCCTTGGAGACAATGGGATTATATCCCAGTGGACACCTCCTTATACATCTCAGCTTAATGATGTATTAAAAAGGAGGAATCATATGCTGTTAGACATGGTGCGATTCATGATGAGTTTTACTGACCTACCTGTTTTATTCTCGGGGTATGCCTTAGAGACTATAGCTTACCTTCTGAATAGAGGTCCATTAAAGTCGGTAGTGTCTACACCATATGAGATATGGAAAAGAAAGAAGTCCAATTTTAAGATTGTTAAGATTTGGGGCTGTCCTACCTATGTTAGAATACACAATCCCAATAAGTTAAAATCAATGACAGAATGGTGCACATTCGTGGGATACCCAAAGGAAACTTGTGGGTATTATTTCTATCATCCCGAGGACCGAAAAGTCTTTGTTGCTAAGAGAGCGTGTTCCTTGAGAAGGAGCACATTCTTGGTGGAAATAGTAGGAGTGAGATAGAATTGAGCGAGGTTGGAGAACCTAACTCAAGCACTATTCCAGATCCCGAGTCTGTTCAGGTACTAACACACAAGTTCCAACTTTACGTAAGTCTAATAAAGTATCTTACCCTCATGAAAGATATGTAGGACATATCAGTAGAAATAACTCTCAGAATGTTGATCCTTAAACATACGAGGAGGCCATTATGAGTATAAACTCCGGGAAGTGACAAGAAACCATGAATTCTGAGATAGATTTCATGTACTCTAACAAGGTTTGGAACCTTATGGATGCACCTAAGGGTATTGTACCCATCGACTACAAATGGAGCTTTAAGAAAAAGATCGGAGTGGATAGAAATGTAGAGACCTATAAAGCAAGGCTGATAGCTAAAGGATATCGTCAAAGACAAGGAGTTGACTAAGACAAAACCATTTCACCTATAGTCATGCTTAAGCCCATTAGAATTATTTTGGTCATTGCAGCATACTATGACTATGAGATCTGGCAGATGGATGTCAAAACGGTATTCCTCAATGGCAACCTCGAGGAAGAGGTATATATGATACAACAAGAGGGATTCATATCCAAAGAGAGTCCAGATAAAGTATACAGATTGCTTAGATCCATTTATAGATTTAAGCAAGCTTTCCTAAGTTGGAACATAAGATTTGATGAGGTGATCAGATCTTATGACTTTATTAAGAACGAAGATGAGCATTATATGTACAAGAAGGTAAGTGGAAGCGTTATTATCTTCTTGGTGGTATATGTGGATGACATCTTAATCATTGGGAATGATATAAGAATGCTCTCTATAGTAAAGGCTTGGCTATCCAGAAACTTCTCCATGAAAGACTTAGGGGAAACATCCTAAATTTTGGGGATCCGGATCTATAGAGATAGATCCAAAAGGATGCATGGCTTATCCCAGTCTAAGTACATAGACTTCATTGTCAACAGATTTGATATGGAGAATTTCAAGAGAGGTCTTATACCGATGAGATATGAAATATCACTTTCTAAGAGTATGTCCTCAAAGACTCTTGAGAAAGGGCAGACATGGATAAGATACCTTATACCTCAGTAATAGAGTTTATCATGTATGCGATGCTATGTACCAGGCCTAATATAACATATGCTCTGAGTATCACAAGCAGGTATCAGGTAGATCCAGGTTTAGAACATTGGAAGATAGTAAAGTGTATCCTTAAGTACTTGAGAAGGACTAAAGATCTTTTACTAGTATATGGAGGAGATAGCCTTCAGGTTGAGGGCTATACAGACTTGAGTTTTCAGTTCGATATTAATGATAACAAGTCAAATTCAGGATATGTTTTCACCCTGAATGGAGGAGTAGTAAGCTGGAAGAGTTCCAAGTAAGATACTACTACTGACTCGACCATAAAGTTATAATAAATTACTATAGTAGAAGCAACAAGACGAAGGAGTGTGGATGAAGAAGTTCATCAAGGATTTGGGAGTCATACCAAGTAGCGTGGAGCTGACTCCTATATATTATGATAGCGACAGGGCGATAACTCTAACAAAGGAACTCAGGTCTCAACAAAATTGTTCTTAGGAGGTTCCATCGGACTAAAGCGATCATGACCCAAAAAGATATAGCAATAGAAATAGTTCTATCCGAAGATAACATTGCAGATCCACTAACGAAGCCATTAGCTCAGATTATATTTGAGCAACACAAGGGTCTGATGGGGATCAGACACATAGGTGATTGGCTTTTGGTCAGGTGAGAGATTGTTGGTTACAAGTGCCCTGTAAGCATAGGTGATTGATGGCACGTGTGACATGTTGTGTAATCTTTTTACTTATGATTAATATTGATATATTCTCACATTATATTATTTGTTATATATGTATTGTGATGTCCTTGGTTCTGTGCAATGAGAATCAGATTATGATGAGATCACGATAATGAGATTGATTCACCTTTAAACATAGATCCTAAATAATCTCGATTATAGGTTACTCAAGGACATTGAGATAACCGGATAGATCGGTGTACTATATACTCGTCCATATAATGGAGGTAGCTAGTCTCACAGCCACTTGTGTGAAGACGCTAAGGATATAGTATAGGTGCTCATTAGAGAATGAGTTTACTGATTGATCCGCTTATGGAATGTTGTATGGTTAATGATACCTAATGTCAGACAGCGATTTCATAGTCCCAGTTATGTATCTGGTCCTTAGACTTGAGACACCAAGGATGTCTTGTATGAGTACTCCTTTCTTTAACGCCAGGCTTACAGGTTTGAAAAGTTCTAGATCTAGTACAATTGGTTATTAGGATTGGTAGCTAACCTAACGAAGGCAATTGAGTGTCAATCGAGGATCATCCACTCTCGGTATCATAAGAGGAATATCCCATGTATGCTTGCTTAGACAAATCCCTAGCTAGGGTCATTTGGATTAAGAGAGAAGAAGTTCTCCGAGAGAATCTGATTAGAGTCAGACTCGGACGAATTCCATATGTGGCCTGATAATATGATGTCTAAAATACGATTTTTGGGATATTAGATGGATGAGGGATTATAGATACATGGTAACTGTGGACAGACATGTTTGATGGATTCAATCCCCCTGTACCGTCTAAGGACTATGACACAGTGGCCTAGTATATCCATAATCGATAAGTCGAGTGAATTATTATGAGGATAATAATTTTGATAGTACCCTAACATAGTTGGATCTTATTTAATCAAGTAGTAACTAATAAAAGCCCTGAGAGATTGTAATAAACCCCACCTAGCCACCTACTAACTTATAAAGCGAGTTGGCTAGGGTTTTTCTTAGGCCTTAGGGCTTCCTAGCCGCCACCCCCCTTATTGAGTAGGTCTACTAAGGTTTGAGCAGTGGGCGCTTGGCTTGTTGCAGCCCCCTAAGCTGTTGTCCCTTATAGTGCAAGTCGGCTAGGGTGGAGGGATACAAGAGGCATTTAACTTATGGAGAAGTCTCTCTAGGGTTAGGGTTTAGAGCCCTATATAAGCATATAGCTTGCACCACATTTGAATTAAGCAAGAGATCAATTTTCTTTTAGCTTTGTGGCCGAATACCTAGGAGGGAGGTACGATTACAGCGTTCCAAGGGTTGATCCCCCTTGAAAAGATCAATCTGCATTAGAATTCCTCTAGGGTTCTATAATCTAGTATCAGAGCATCGATCTTGGTGCTCTTGCTACCCTTCTTGCCACCCACCATCAGCCAAGCAATTCCCACAATTGCTATTGTCGATGCCACATCCATCATCATCTCCCTTGTCATAGATCAAATCAATCTGCTGCTGCTGTTATCAATTACATCAAAGATTATTATTCTATCACAAGTACCTTATTACTACTGTAATCTCCTATCAAAAAAGAAAACCCAAAAAGAAGTTTTCACCTATTCCTCGCTATGAATTCTTATCATCATAAAGTTATCATCTTTGTGAATGAAGGAACGCTGCAAAAAATTTTCAACAGCCTATTTGCTGCCTAAAGACCGATCTTGCTGCCATCTTTTTGAACAAAAAATTTTATACACTTTCTACATTGTCTCGACTTTCATCTACGTTTAATCTATCATGAGAATCATCTCTGAAAATGTCCTTACATTGCTATAAATTTTCGTTATATACTGTTGATTTTTCGATGAGAATTCTACTACCATAACTTGCATCATTTTTTCTTACTGCCTTGCTAACAAAACTTTCTGATCTATTTTGTCAGCCTTTTGGTTAACAATACTGAGATCTTGCTAGCAATTTCCTCTAAAAAATTCTCAGTTTACTGCTAGAAATTTCATAAAGAAATCATTGTTTCTTCGATGATAATTCTGCTTCTAAAACTAGCACCTATTCACAGCGCATACCCCCACCTATCAAACCCTTGTTGCCATCAACAATAGATCTAAAACCATCTTCCCAACCTTCATACACGACCATCAGAGCCCTAAAACTCCACCTAACCATTACATAAACTGTACCTAAAATAGCAACCTAATAAGCCTAAACCACAACTTTCATCCACCGATCCACCAACCCTTTCGGCCTCAAAACCCTTAACTATTACATGCCCTTAACTCAGTAGCAAAAGGACCATAACATTATAGATATGGAGACATACACCATAGCATCTAAGGAGGCAATTGATACTAAATTAGAGGCCCTTGAGATGCAAATAGAGGACAGGATATGTGCCCTCTTTGCTGAATTCAGTTTAGGTTGACCACTGAGCCCGAGGATATCTTAATAAGGAGAAAGTTAAGATTATAAAGAAGACTTCCAGGAGAGGGGAGGACCTATGACCGACCCCCACTATCCACGCATAAGGGTGGACTTCCCTAGATGGGAAGGAGACCTGATAAGTTGGATCTCACGTGTAGAGCATTATTTTTAGTATCACAAGACCCCAGATGCATCTATAGCAGACATTGCTGCTATATATCTCAAAGGTAACACCATACAATGGTTTGATTGATTTGAACATAACCACGAAACCTGAAGGACTAGGGTCACCCCCCGACCAATAGCACCGAAGCCTTTAGCCCGACACACCCCCCACCCCCCCTCCCCCTGCCCCCCTACTGCTAGCCGACCCTCTATACCAAAAATCTAACGAGGAGCTTCGAGAACGATCTGTGAAGGGTTTATATTGGCAGTGTGATGAGCCTTGGAGCCGCGATCACCATTGTAAAAAAGGGAGACTTCTTGTGATTAAACCCATTGAAGAGGAGGACCTTGAACATGTAGAAGAAAACCTTGATCATAAAGAGGAGGATGCAGAAGAAGAGCCACAACTAACCGATTGCATGGTACACGCTCTTGCCCGCTATGCAAATCCGCAAATGATGAAAGTTGCTGGCCTACTCAAACGATAGCCGATCACCATCCTCATCGACATGGGTAGCACTAATAACTTCTTGAATGGTAAGATTCCTACTCAGATGGTGCTTCGCATTGATGATTGCAACAAATTCGATGTTAAGGTCACTGACGACCAAATCTTAAAGTCCGACCAAAGATGTCCGTAGGTGAAACTATTGTTGCAGGATCAGGATATTATTTGTTGATTTCTTCCTTATCCCAATTGATGATTTTGAACTTGTGCTTGGCATAGAATGGCTAACAATGCTAGGTGACATTTTTTGAATTTTTTTAAAATTAATTATAAAGTTTTATTGTAAAGACAAATAGGTGACCCTACGCGGGAAGCGTGGAAGTAATGTAACGACCGTTTCTACTCAACGGATGAAGAAAGTCCTACATAAGACAAACAGTGGCTTCTTGATGTAACTCTAGCAGTAGCCAGAGGGGAAGATAACAAAAAATGAAGATCAAAACCTCGCCCATCTGCTTGCTAAATTTATCGATGTCTTCATCGAACTACGCACCCTTCCTCCTACCTCGCAATATGACCACCTAATTCCAATTCTTCCATGCAAACCACCAGTGAACACTCGGCTATATTATTATCCCCACCTTCAGAAGGATGAAATTGAAAAGATTGTGAAGGAGATGCTTGAACAGGGGTCATTTGGCCAAGCTGCAGCCCCTACTCTTCGCCGGTGCTTCTCGTACAAAAGAAGGATGGAACATGGCGAATATGCATCGACTACCAAGCTCTCAATGACATCACCGTTAAAGATAAATATCTTATTCTAGTGGTGAATGAATGTTAGAACCCTTACGGATTCTAAGCTTGGGGTGATCTCTATAGGGGATCAGCCTCCTTAGAACTCTATAGGGGTTCCTCTCTCTTTGGTTTTCTACACAAAGGGTGAAAAATAATTGATCTATTGATGATGAAAAATGGTTGATTACAAGGCTATTTATAAGGTTTCTAAACCCTAACTCCTAATAGGACTCCTACTCTAATAAACTCCAACTTCTAATCAACTTCTACTCCAAGTAAACCAAGACTCCTACTAAACCAAGACTCATCTTCTCCTCAACTACTAACCTCTAGCCAACTCCTAACCACGATGTGGTTGGTGGCTATAGAGGTCTCCAACTCTTAATTTTATTATTGTTCCACCCTAGAGAGAGTCCAAACTAAGTGGAACTCTCCCCCGCTTGCCCTAGCCGGTCTCTCTTAAGAGGAGGAGACTGCTAGGAGACTCCAATCCCATAAGGACTCCACCTCTAAACTTCCATTTGCTGTGAGATTCCTAGAGGATCAGTTGTAATTTTGAATTAGTGTGCAGATCCGATCTACAAGTTATGGCTCCAATGTGATCTCCAATTTTGTAGAGTCCAAAGAAACTGGGAGACCACTTTTGTGAGGCTCAAGTCTTCATTAATTTTTGTTGGTAGGGTTAAAGACAAAGGAAGACTCAATCTTCAATAGTAAACTTCCTTCTACTCCGGTGTTTGTCGGGCGATTGTTTCTTTCTTGCGTGGGTTGGCGTGTGGTTGTTCTTTAATGGTAGCCAGACTATCCTCTGAGAAGGTGACTACCCTCTAGTAGAGTACATGATAATGTGAGCCCGATCTGCATTTAGAGGGAGTAGAAGCTGTAATTTTTTAGGACTTATTTTTATCCCCTCTTTGTGCTGTTGTCCTGTATCATACCAAGCCACAAATTTAGCATTAGTCAACATTTTCTTGTCGTAGATAGATAGCTTTAGGTGATATAGAGAGAGGACTTTGCTGATGTGAGCTAGGGGTCAGCCATCTTGCATGTGGATAACACAAATTTTAGCTCCTGATGCGTCAATCATAAACATTTTATTGAAGTCAAGTAAAACTAGCACCGACAAAGAGTAGGGGTTGCAACTTGGCCGGATGAACCATGTTTCAAGTATCGCTTCTTTAATCCTCTCATTCACCTTTCTGGAGGTAAGGATAATGACATGCCAAGTGTTTGTTGCTATTTTGCCTGGGAGAATCATAATTCGATGGTAATGTTGGTGGGTAGAAAGTAGGCTGTGCGGTTTGGTGAAAATGTCTAAAAATTCTACAAGCGAATAGAGAAGGTTTAGGTCTTTAATTTTTATTGGCTTTCACATAGAGTACTACTGAAGTTGCATCAAGAAGCTACTGTTCACTTTGTTCAAAACTTTCTTCATTTGCTGTATGCAAATCGTCATCATGTCGCTCCCGTGTTTCCTACGTAGAATCTCCTATTTCTTATGGCTAAAAAATTTCATAATAAATTTGGAAAACTTTCAGGGAACATCACCTAGTGTAGTTAGCCATTTGATGTCAAGCACGGCCTCATAATTATTAAGAGGAAGGAGGAAGAAATCAACAAGTATCTTTCGGTCTCGTCGTAATAATTTCACCTGTAGGCATCTTTGGTCTCACTTCAAAATTTGGCCGTCGGCGACCTCAACGTAAAACTTGCTGAAATCTTTATTTTGGAGCATCAATTAGGAAGCAACCTTGCTATTCATAAAATTGTTGGTGCTCTTAGTCTTGATGAGGATGGTGACGGGCTACGACTTAAGAGATTTTTCAACTTTTGTAGCTTACGAGTTCATATGGCCGGCTAAAGCATGAGTCATGCAATAAATTGGCTGCGGTTCTTCCTTTATGTTATCCTCCTTAGGTTCCTAGATCTCTTCTTTAGATTCTTGAATAGGTTTTATTTTGGAAAGCTTTCCTTTTCTGTAGCGATGGTTGCAGCTTCAAAGTTCGTTGCAATACCAACAAAGTCCCTTCGCCGATCTATCATGTAGATCTTCTAACATTAATTTTTTTGGTAGCGAAGGACAACTGAGGGTAGAGGGAGGTTTTTAAGCTACTGGTCTAGGAGTGTTTCTCATCCTCTGAGCATTTTGGTTAAGCCGTTCTTCTTGGATTTGGGCGAAAGAGATTACAGCCTTCATGGTGCGGGGCTGCCATGCTTTAACATCTCCTTTAATTTGTGGCTTGAGTCCTTTAATGAATGTCCCTAATAATTATTTGTTAGACTAATCATGAGCAAGATAAGATAATTCCTCAAACATGGTATGGTATTCTTGGATTGTGGAGATTTGTCAGATCTTAGCAAGTTGTCCGTTGATATTCTCATACTTGGTTGGCCCAAAGCGGTTCAGCAGTGCTTTCTTGGATTGTATCCACGTCGGAGCTCCATGGGTGTATTCAAGCTAATTGTACAACTGAATTATATCTCCTTCATGGTAGATGATAGCGGTGTCCACCATGGAATCCTTCAATGTTTAGTAATAGCGGAAGTAATGTTCAGCGTACGAAATCTATCCCGTCGAGTCTCATTCTTCCCATCGAGGGAAGTCCACCCTCATACATGGCTGTATCATGTCTGAAAGCTATCCCTCATGTTGGGAAACCTCAGCGAGTGCATCACATGCGTAGCAAAAATCAACATAAAAATTGGTTTCCCACGCAGATCAAATCGTCGTGCAAAATATTAAGGTTGCGAGAAAAATGTAAAAACCAATAGAACCACGATGTGTGAGAGATTTATTTTACATAGGGAGACCATATATCCTTGTATTCCAGATTTGGATGCAGAAGATAAAGGAGGTCAAGCGTCCTCCTCTCTAGCAGTATCCATACGATGGATCTCTGTAGCGAAATTCCTCTAATATGATCTCGCAACTATTGCGCAGAGGGAGGGAGGAGAATATGAGGTGGTGGTTAAAGCTGCAGCTTATCAACCATTAGTCTCCCCTCCTATTTATAGAGAGCCACCAAAACCCTAGGGCTCCTTAATGGGTATTGGATCACCATCCAATAACCCATTAACCTTGCATTATTGGTTCTCCATCCAATAATCTCCTTAGGTCTCTAATTGGGCCTTAGTCAAGGAGCCCATCAACATAGGGTCTCATTTAATGAGAATAGGAGCTAATTGGATCTTCATCTAATCCTTTATTCGTTGAAGCATCCACTATATACTCTAGGCCCGATACCGAGTTGGCCGTGAGTTACTCCCATCAGAACTCCTAATATAGTGAATTATTATCCCTATAATAATATACTCGACTAATCGACTATGGAAGTACCAGGCCACTATGCTATAGTCCCCAGACGGTACAGGAGGGATCAATTCCATCGGATCTATCTGTCCACAGTTATCATGTATCTATAATCTCTCATCCAACTAATATCACAGAGACCGTATATTGGACATGGTACTATTAGGCCACATACAGAATCCTTCATAGTCTCGCTCTAATCGGATTCTCCAAGAGAACTCTTTCTCTCTTAGTCTAAACGACCTTGGCTAGGGATTTGTCTGAGTAAGCATATATGGGATATTCCTCTCGTGATACCAAGAGTGGATGATCCTCTATTGATACTTAATTGCTTTCGTAAGGTTGGCTACTAATCTCGATAACCAGTTGTACCAGATCTAGAACTTTTCAAACTTGTAAGTCTGGCGTCAAGGAAATGAGTACTTATACAAGGCATCCTTGGTGTCTCAAGTCTAAGGACCAGATACACAACTAAGACTATGGAATCACTGTCTGATATTAGGTATCATTAACCATACAACATTCCATAAGTGGATCAATCAGTAAACTCATTCTCCAATGAGCACCTGTACTATATCCTTAGTGTTTCCACACAAGTGGCTATGAGACCAATCACCTCCATCATATGGATGGGTATATAGTACACCGATCTGTCCGGTTATCTCAATGTCCCTCTTGAGTAACCTATGACTGAGATTATTTAGGATCCGTGTTTAAAGGTGAATCGATCTCATTATCGTGATCTCATCACGATCCGACTCCCATTACACAGAACCAAGGACATCACAATATATATGTAATAGAGAATATGAGAATATACTAATATTAATCATAAGCAAAAAGATCACATAGCATGTCACACGTACCATCACTCACGTGATTGGCTTACAGGGCACTTGTAACCAGCAATCTCCCACTTGACCAAAAGCTAATCACCTATGTGTTTGATCCTTATTAGACCCCTGTGATACTCAAATACAATCTGAGCCAACGGCTTCGTAAATGGATTTGTAATGTTATCTTCGGATGGAACTCTTTCCATTATTATATCTTTTCGGGTCATGATCGCTCTAATCAGATAGAACCTCCTCAGAACAATTTTATTAAGACTTGAGTTCCTTTGTTAGAGTTGTCACCCTGTCACTGTCACAATATATAGGAGTCAGCTCCACGCTGCTTGGTATGACTCCCAAATCCTTGATGAACTTCTTTATCCAAACCCCTTCCTTTGCTGCTTTTGCTACAGCAATGTATTCCACCTCTATGGTCGAGTCAACAATAGTATCTTGTATGGAACTCTTCCAGCTTACTGCTCCTCCATTCAGGATGAAAATAAACCCTAAATTTGACATGCTATCCACTAGTTACAGGTGTCATACAAGACAATCATGTGAGTGATGACACATATGACATGCTGTGTGATATTTTTGCTTATGATTAATATTGGCATATACTCACATTATATTATCTATAGCATATATATATTGTGATGTTCTTGGTTCTGTGCAATAAGAATCGGATCATGATGAGATCATGATAATGAGATCGATTCACCTTTAAACATAGATCCTAAATAATCCCGGTCATAGGTTACTCGAGAGGGACATCGAGATAACCGGACAGACTGGTATACTATATACCCATCTATATGATGGAGGCAGCTGGTCTCATAGCTACTTGTATGGAGACACTAAGGATATAGTACAGGTGCTCATTGAAGAATGAGTTCACTGATTGATCCACTTATAGAATGTTGTATGGTTAATGATACCTAATGTCTGACAGCGATTCTATAGTCCCAGTTGTGTATCCGGTCCTTAGACTTGAGATACCAAGGATGCCTTGTATGAGTACTCCTTTCTTTAATGCCAAACTTACAGGTTTGGAAAGTTTCAGATCTAGTACAATTGGTTATCGGGATTAGTAGCCAACCTTACGAAGGCAATTGAGTATCAATAGAGGATCATCCACTCTCGGTATCACGATAGGAATATCCCATATGTGTTTACTCAGATAAATCCCTAACCAAGGTTATTCAGATTGAGAGAGAAGGAGTTCTTGGTGGAAACACATTCTTGGTTGCCAAGAGAGCTGTGTTCCTTGAGAAAGAACACATCCTTGGTGGAAACAATGGGAGTGATATAGAATTGAACGAGGTTAAAGAACCTAGCTTAAGCACCATTCCAGAGCCCGAGTCTGTTCAGGTACCTAACACACAAGTTCCAACTTTATGTAGGACTAGTAGAATATCTCACCCTCCTGAAAGATATGTGGGACATATCAGTGGAGATGACTCTCAGGATGTTGATCCTTAGACCTACGAGGAGGCTATTATGAGTATAGACTCTAGGAAGTGGCAAGAAGCTATAAATTCTGAGATGGATTCCATGTACTCTAACAAGGTTGGAAACCTTGTAGATGCATATAAGGGTATTGTACCCATCGGCTGTAAATAGATCTTCAAAAAGAATATCGGAGTGGATGAAAAGATAGAGACCTACAAAGTAAGGCTGGTAGCTAAATGATATCATCAAAGACAAGGAGTTGACCATGATGAAACCTTTTCATCTGTAGCCATGCTTAAGTCCATTAGAATTATTTTAGCCATTGCAGCATATTATGACAATGAGATCTAACAGATGGATGTCAAAATGGTATTCCTTAATGACAACCTCAAGAAAGTGTATATGATACAGCCAGAGAGATTCGTATCCAAAGAGAGTCCAGATAAAGGGTGCAGGTTACTTAGATTCATTTATGGATTGAAGCAAGCTTCCTGAAGTTGGAACATAAGATTTGATGAGGTGATCAGATCTTATGACTTCGTTAAGAAAGAAGATGAGCCTTGTGTGTACAGGAAGGTAAGTAGGAGTGCTATCACTTTCTTGGTACTATATGTGGATAACATCCTAATCATTGGGAATGATGTAGGAATGCTCTATACAGTAAAGGCTTGGCTATCCAGAAACTTCTCCATGAAAGACTTAGGGGGAAGCATCCTATATTTTGGGGATTCAGATCTATAGAGATAGATCCAAGAGGATGCTTAGCTTATCCCAATCTAGGTACATAGACTCCATTGTCAAAAGGTTTGGCATGAAATATTACTTTATAGGAGTATATGCCCAAAGACTCATGAAGAAAGAGTAGACATGGATAAGATATCTTATGCCTCAGCGATAGGGTCTATCTTGTATGCGATGCTATATACTAGGCCTGATATAGCATATGCTCTTAGTGTCATGAGCAGGTATCAGACAGATCCAGGTTTAGAACACTGGAAGGCAATAAATTATATCCTTAAGTACTTGAGGAGGACTAAGAATTTTTTACTGGTATATGGAGGAGGTAGCCTCAAGTTTAAGGGCTACATAGACTCGAGTTTTCAGTCTGACATTGATGATAGCAAGTCAAATTCAGGGTATGTTTTCACCCTGAATGGAGGAGTAGTAAGCTGGAAGAGTTCCAAGCAAGGTACTACTGCTGACTCGACCACAGAAGCATAATACATTGTTGTAATAGAAGCAGCAAAAGGAAGGGATGTGGATGAAAAAGTTCATCAGGGATTTGGGAGCCATACCAAGCAGTATGGAGCTGACTCCAATATATTGTGATAGTGACAGAGCGATATCTCTAGCAAGGGAACCCAGGTCTTATCATAATTATCCTGAGGAGGTTCCATTCGATTAGAGCGATCATGACCCGAAAAGATATAGTAATGGAAAGAGTTCCATCCGAAGATAACATTGCAGGTCCACTAACGAAGCCGCTAGCTCAGATTGTATTTGAGCGTCATAGTGGTTTGATAGAGATCAGACACATAAGTGATTAACTTTTAGTCAAGTGGGAGATTACTAGTTACAGGTGCCATGCAAGCCAATTACGTGAGTGATAACACGTGTGACACGCTGTGTGATCTTTTTGCTTATGATTAATATTGGCATATTCTCATATTATATTATTTGTAGTATATATATATTGTGATGTTCTTAGTTCTGTGCAATAAGAATCGGATCATGATGAGATTATGATAATGAGATCGATTCACCTTTAAACATAGATCCTAAATAATCCTGGTCATAGGTTACTCGAGAAGGACATCGAGATAACCAGACAGACTGGTATACTATATACCCATCTATATGATGGAGGCGGCTGGTCTCATAGCTACTTGTGTGGAGACACTAAGGATATAGTACAGGTGCTCATTGAAGAATGAGTTCACTGATTGATCCACTTATGGAATGCTGTATGGTTAATGATACCTAATATCGACAGTGATTCCATAGTCCCAATTGTGTATCTGGTCCTTAGACTTAAGACACCAAGGATGCCTTATATGAGTACTCCTTTCTTTGACACCAGACTTATAGGTTTGGAAAGTTCTAGATCTGGTACAATTGGTTATCGGGATTGGTAGCCAATCTTATGAAGGCAATTGAGTGTCAATAGAGGATCATTCACTCTCGGTATCACAAGAGGAATATTCCATATGTGCTTGCTCAGGCAAATCTCCGGTCATGGTCATTCAGATTGAGAGAGAAAGAGTTTTCCGGGAGAATCCGATTAGAACGAGACTTTGACAGATTTCGTATATTACATGATAGTATCATGTCCAATATATGGTCTTTTGGATATTAGTTAGATAAGAGATTATAGATACATGGTAACTGAGAACAGATAGGTCCGAGATTGATCCTCAGTGCGGGACTATGGTGTAGTGGCCTAGTACTTCCATAGTCAATGAGTCGAGTGAATTACTATGAGTATAATAATTCACTATATCAGAAGAAGTTCTGATGGGAGTGACTCACAATTAATAGGGGCTAATTGAATCTTCATCCAATCCTCTATTCGCTGAAGCATCTACCATATGTGTGACCCTCTAGGCCTAATACCGAGCTGGCCATAAGTTACTCCCATTAGAACTCCTTCTGATATAGTGAATTATTATCCCCATAATAATTCACTCGACTTATCGACTATAAACGTACTAGGCGACTACGCCATAGTCCCCAGACGGTACAGGGGGGATCAAATCCATCAGACCTGTCTGTCCATAGTTACCATGTATCTATAATCCCTCATCCAACTAATATCCCAGAAACCGTATATTGGACAAGGTAGTGTCAGGCCATATACAGAATCCTTCATAGTCTCGCTCTAATCGGATTCTCCTAGAGAACTCTTTCTCTCTTAATCCGAACGACCCTGGTTAGGGATTTGTCTGAGCAAGTACATATGGGATGTTCCTCTCATGATACCAAGAGTAGATGATCCTCTATTGACACTCAATTGCCTTTGTAAGGTTGGCTACCAATCCCGATAACCAACTGTACCAGATCTAGAACTTTCCAAACTTGTAAGTTTGGCATCAAAGAAAGGAGTACTCATACAAGGCAATCTTGGTGTCTCAAGTCTAAGGACTAGATACACAACTGTGACTATGGAATCACTGTCTGACATTAGGTATTATTAACCATACAATATTTCATAAGCGGATCAATTAGTGAACTCATTCTCCAATGAGCACCTGTACTATATCCTTGGTGTCTCCACACAAGTGGCTATGAGACCAGTCGCCTCCATCATATGGACGGGTATATAGTACATCGATCTGTCCAGTTATCTCAATATCCCTCTTGAGTAACCTATGACCGAAATTATTTAGGATCTGTGTTTAAAGTGAATCGATCTTATTATCGTGATCTCATCACGATCCGACTCCTATTACACAGAACTAAGGACATCAAAATATACATGTAACATATAATGTAAGAATATGCCAATATTAATCATAAGCAAAAAGATCACACAGCGTGTCGCACGTGCCATCACTCACATGATTAGCTTGCAGGGCACATGTAACCAGCACCTCCTTCTCTGAAGGCCTCTCTAAAATTTCTCCATGCTGAAATTTTATTGGGCTCGAAGATCAGCCTAATCCGATTCGACAAATAAAGCACGCAATCTATCCTTCATACGCGATTCAAGCCGTGATTCAAACGCCTCCCACTTGGCTCTGAATATATCTCCTGATGACATAATGTAAAACTCTAAATTTGTTGTGATAAGGTCATTCTCTTGCTGTTGGATCACTAGTATGGATTGGTTGGGTGGATTGGTGTTTAAAAAGGGTAGATGGCTCAAGGCGAAAGGTTATGGTAGGCTATTGTTTACTGCAGTTGCTGATGCTATTTAGGATGGCTACAGATTTTGAAAATAGGTTATGATGGCTATGTTTTAAGGTTAGAGGGGTGGCTTAGGGTTGTTGTTGATGGCAACAATTGGTTTGGTAGGGATTGGTGGCCAAAAGGGTGATGGATCAAGGTTGCAATTTTAGGGTGTTGTTTAGGCTACAATTTTTTGGGGGCTATTAGGGCAAGCTATGGATTATGGAAATAGGCTAGAGGAGTGCCCTAAAGATGACATGGGTGGTAGCAAGATGGTTAGGGTTTGGTGGGTTTAGAGAAGAAGAAAGACAAAGGCACAATAGTAGATCTTTTCATCAAATTTTTTTTAGCAATATAGATGTAATTTTTTCTAGCAATTCAAAACAAGGATTTGAGTAAAACTCAAGGGGAAGCCATTAGTAAGGGCCATCAAAAAATTCATAAAAAAATTATGTTAGCAAAAGATTCGGTAAGATAAAAAATACGAGAAGGTGCTGCGGTAGAATTTTTTCGTCAAAAGATTTCAGCAATATAGACGAGATTTCTTTTTTCCAGCAATATGAAATAATGATTCAGGTAAAACTTAAAGAGAATCTACTAGTAAGGGAAGTCAAACTCAGATTTTCTTTCCCTTGTGGATTCTAAGCTTGGGGTGATCTCTATAGAGGATCGGCCTCCTTAGAACTCTATAGGGGTTCCTCCCTCGGTTTTCTATACAAAGGCTGAAAAATAATTGATCTATTGATGATGAAAAGTGGTTGATTACAAGACTCTTTATAAGACTTCTAAACCCTAGCTCCTAATAAGACTCATACTCTAACAAACTCCAATTTCTAATCAATATCTATTCCAAGGAAACCAAGACTCATACTAAACCAAGACTCCTCTTCCCCTCAACTACTAACCCCTAGCCAACTCATCGCCCTGATATGGTTGGTGGCTATAGGGATCTCCAACTCTTAATTTTATTCTTATTCGACCCTAGAGAGAGTCTAAACTAAGTGGAACTCTCTCCCTCTTGCCCTAGCCGACCTCTCTTAAGAGGAGGAGGCTGCTAGGAGACTCCTATCCCATAAGGACTCCACCCTAACCTAGACAATCCCTTCTTTACTAAGAGTGGTGGCTAGATAAGAGTTCATTACATTCATGACTTAATTGACTTTGACCCGTATCCAACTACAATTCCTAATCAGACTCCAGTTCAGTCGAATCCTAACCCTACTAGGATTTGGGTTGATTTATTACAATAAACTCAAATCTTCTCCTAGCCGACCTAATATCAAGTCTAGGTTGGTCAACAAGGCCCAATCTAAGGACTCGACTCAATCGACTAGGACCCAACTCAGCTGACATCCTAACAATGAACCCCTTGATGAAATAAAGGGAGCTCAAGTCTTCACGAAGTTGGATCTCCAATCTAGGTATCATCAAATTCGGGTATTTGAAGATGATGTTCCAAAAATGACATTTCGAATGCACAATGGCCACTATGATTTCCTGGTAATGCTTTTTGGACTCTCTAATGCTCCTTCAACCTTCCAAAGCCTCATGAATGATATTTTCTAGAGTTTTCTTCATAAGTTTGTGTCGGTATTTTTTGACGATATTCTCATTTACAGCCATTCCCTTGAGACTGATTTTTAGTACCTACGAATTGTTTTAACGATTTTTTATGAGAATATTTTTTCTGTCAAGCAATCAAACTATAGCTTTTTACAACAAAAGATGGAGTATATTGGGTACCTTATATCAGAAGAAGGATGGCGGTAGACCCTTCCAAAATTGAAGCAATGCAAGGTTGGTCGAAACCAAAGAATGTGAAATCGCTACTCAGTTTCCTTGGATTGGCGGGTTACTACTGAATATTTGTGAATGATTATGAGAAGATCAGTGCACCTCTCACCTCCCTACTAAAAAGAGATGCTTTCCAATGGTTAGACAAAGCCTCCACTGCCTTCGACAAACTCAAGGCAGCTATGACGACAACGCCCGCACTAGCACTACTTGATTTCAACCGTACCTTTATCATTGAGGCCAATGTATCCAGAGTTAGGATTGGCACCATTCTCATGCAAAATGGTTGACCAATCGCCTTCACTAGCAAGGCATTGCCTCCCTCCCACTAAAAAATGTCTATCTACGATAATGAGATGCTTGCAATTATGCACGTAGTAACAAAATGGAGATCTTACCTGATCGACCGACACTTCCAAATAAAGACCGACCATCGAAGCCTTAAATACTTCTTGGAGCAGAAAATATCCTCCCCCGAATAGCAAAAATGGGTAAGCAAACTTCTTGGGTATGATTATGAAATTACTTACAAAAAGGGTAAGAAAAATGTTGTTACAGATGCACTTTCACGGCTACCTAAGCAAGCAGAATTTTTGGTAATCTCCCTTCCAACTAGCGGCTTTCTTGAGGACATTAGGGATGAATGGAGAAAGGATCTAGAGACTAGAAACATCATAAAAAAATTGGAGGAGCCAAGTTCCATAGCCCACTAGAGTTAGGATTCAAGAGATATGTGCTATAAAGGTCGTAACGTGCTTATACCTGATTCCCCTTGCATAAAAATACTCCTGCAAGAGATGCACTCCACACCATTAGCAGGGCACTCTGGATTTTTGAGAACCTACAAAAGAATTAAACAAAATTTTTATTGGAGAGGGATGAAAAAAGTTATTTCTGAATTTATAGCACAGTGTGACGTATGCCAACGATAAAAGGGTGAAATAGTGGCAAGTCTTTGGAAGCTACAACCACTACCCATATCAGACTCAGTGTGGACTAACATATCTATGGATTTTATTGAAGGACTACAATATCCCAAGGTAAAAGCAGAATTCTCGTGGTGGTTGACTGACTTACAAAGTATGCTCATTTTTGTATTGTCTGAAATCCCTACACTGCTTCTAGTATTGCTCAAATTTTTATAAAAAATATTATAAAACTACATGGGATGCCAAGGTCCTTTGTAAGTGATTGTGACAAGGTTTTTACTAGTAAATTTTGGACCAAGCTATTTCAAATACAAGGCACCAAGCTGAAGATGAGCATGACATACCACTCGCAGACCGATGACCAAACTAAAGTACGGAACTGGTGCTTAGAAACATACCTCAAATGTTTCACCAATGACCAAAATGGACAAAATGGCTCCCTTGGTCCAATGGTGGTATGATAGGACATATCACTCCTCTATTAAATGTATCCCATATGAAGCAATGTATAGTCGGTCGGCCCCTGTAATTCTAAAATATGTAATTGGCTTAGCCAAAGTAGATCAGGTCGACCGAGATTTAATTAACAGGGATAAACTCTTATAGCTACAAAAGGATAATCTCTCAGCCACTCAAGCTAGAATGAAGCAACAAGTTGACACACATCGAAGCAAAAGAGAATTCTTAGTATGAGATTGGGTCTATCTTCGTCTCCAACTATATAAGCAATTATCCATCAACACACGAGCCTCTATTAAGTTATCCCCACGCTTTTATGGGCCCTATCAGATCACGAAGCACATTGGAGCTGTGGTTTATAGATTGAACTTACCTGCTAATGCAAAAATCCACCCTGTCTTCCACGTGTCTTATCTAAAGCCCAAGCTGGCAAAAAAGGTGTTAGCCCAGATTCAGTTGCCCAACACTACTGAAGTACTAGTGGGGATATTCAAGCCCAACCTCAAGCCATACTTGACCGCAGGATTATGATCCATCGCTGACATCCCTCTACTGAAGTACTGGTGCACTAAAGTAATTTGCCAATTGAAGATACCACATGAAAATCATATGAGGATCTGAAGATCAGGTTCCCTGAGTTCATGGGACCTCAGCTTTGAGGACAAGGCTGATCTAAAGAGGGTGGGCTTGATAGGACTATAGTAGGGTTAGGTCCAATTCAATCAAGGAGCAACTAATAAAGAACCTTGAAAGATTGTAATAAACTCTACCAGCCACCTACCATTTTATAAAGTAGGTTGGTTAGGGGTTTTTTTTTAGCCTTGGACTCCCTAGCCGTCTCCCCCCTTACTGGGCAGGTCATCTAGAGTTTGAGCAGGGGCGCTTAGCTTGTTGCAGCCCCCTAAGCCGCTGCCCCTTATAGGGCAAGTCAACTAGGGTGGAGGGCTACAAGAGGCATTTTGACTTATGGAGGAGTCTCTCTAGGTTTAGAGTCCTATATAAGCATGTAGCCTCCACCACTTTTGAATTAAGCAAGAGATCAATTTTTTTTCAACCTTATGGCAGACTACCTAGGAGGGAGGAATCCCTACAACGTTCCAAGAGTTGATCCCGCTTTAAAAGATCAATTTGCGTTAAAATTCCTCTAGGGTTCTATCAAATTCACTATACCAAGTGTTAGAACCCCGTAGGATTCTAAGCTTGGGTTGACCTCTACAGGGGATCGACCCTCTTTGGAGCTCTATAGGGTTTCTCCCTCTTTGGTAGTTGGCCATAATAGCTGAAAAAGATTGATCTATTCATTAACGAAGAAGATGGTTTACATGCTTCTTTATAGGATTCATAAAAAGACCCCCTAATCCAGGATTCCTAATAAGAGTCCTACTAGAAATAAAACTCTAACTCCAACACCTGCTTTAAGTGAAACTCTACTAGAAGAGTCCTAACTCTAGAAGAGTCCTACCCCTTGAAGGAACTCAACTCTAGCTGACTTTCCCAACCAAGGTGGGCGGCCAATTAGGGTTGATTACAATTATGACTTAGTTGGCTTTATTCTGATTCTAAATCCGACTCCTAAGTAGACTCCAGTTCAGTTGAATCCTAACCATACTAAGATTTGAACTGATTTATTATAATAGACTAATATCTCCTCCTAACCAACCTAATGCCAAGTCTAGGCTGGCCAACAAGGCCCAATCTAAGGACTCAACTCAATCAACTAGGACCCTAGCTGAGTCGGGTCCTAACATTGCACTAGGTTCTCCAACCTTACTCAACTCTATCATACTCCTACTATTTTCACTAAGAATGTGTTCCTTCTCAAGGAACACTGATCTCTTAGCAATAAAAATCTTTTCGTTATTGGGATGATAGAAATAGTACCCATAAGTTTCCTTGGGGTATCCCACAAACTTGCATTGCTCCGTCCTTAATTTCAACTTGTAAGGGTTGTGTTTTTTAATGTAGGTAGGGAAACCCCAAATCTTAACAACCTCAGGATCAAGCTTCTTCCCTTTCCATATTTCATATGGTGTAGACACAACTGACCTAGATGGTAATTTGTTCACAAGTTAAGCCGTAGTCACCATGATAACTTATCATGGATCGCATTATATCTAATAGTGTGCAATTCCTCCTTTCTGATATATTATTGAGCTGAGGTGTATAAGGAGGTTACCATTGGAATAGAATCTCATTATTACTAAGGAAATGAGTGAACTATATACTCAAGTACTACCTTATTCACCTCATCTCATTTCCTCTTAGATGCACTTTCATTCATGATATATGGAGCTATATCTAGCACAAATAAACCATTATACAATGTTCCACTAGTGATAATCTTATCATTCAAAATTAATGAACAACTATTATTCTCAAAAACTAATTTATATCTTATAATTATCAAACATGAAATGGAGATAATATTTTTGATGATAGAAGGAATATAATAATATGAATCTAATGGAATAGTAGCTCCACCAAGCATATGTAGGGTGACCTCGCCAACAACAACTACAACAACTCTTGCTTCATTACCCATGTTGAGGTCCATTTCGCCTCTCTTTAATCTTCTAGACTTTGCTACAACCTACAACGAATTACAAATATTATAAGTACTCCCACTATCCAATACCCATGTGTTATCATAAGAAGCTAATAAAGGGAGACTGATCATGAATGCACCTAAAGCTTTTCAAAGCTTATGTTTCGCCTTCTCTACAAGGTACTCTTTGTAGTTCATCTTCCAATGCTCATCTTTGTCATAGTGGAAGCACTAGCCTTTGTCATTTCCTGGGTCTTTCTTAGTAATTTTTGCCTTACCGTGTTTATCCTTGCTCTTGCGCTTCTTAAGGGACTTATTAGCTTTCCTTTTTCTTTTGGTCTCATCAATATAGAAAACTGATTTCTCTTTCTTGATGATACTCTCTGCCTCCCTCGACATATTAAAGAGCTCTGGGAGAGTCACCTCAAGTTTATTCATGTTAAAATTCATGATAAATTGAGAAAATAAATCTGGTAGAGATTAAAGTATAAGATCAATGCATAGGTTATCCTCTATGACCATTCCTAGACTTGTAAGTTTCTCAATCCACTAAATTATCATCAGAACATGATTCTGAATCGATGTCCTCTCTATCATCCTAGCACGGAAGAGACTCTTAGATATCTTATATATCTGAGTTCTTCCCTGTTCCTCAAATAGTTAGCGAAGATAAAGAAGGATGGAATTGATATCCATGCTTTCATATTGCCTCTATAGCTCAAGAGTCATAGAGGCTAACAAATAGCACTTAACCAATGTGGAATTGTCTATGTACTTCACCTAGCGAGTGATCTCATCCTCGCTTGCCCCGTCCTCTAGCGTTGACAAAATCATGTCAAGGGTATATGTGATTTTCTTCGATGTGAAAATGATCCTCAAGTTGTGGAGCCAATCTGTAGTTTGGAACAATGAGGGGGTTGGCATTAAGTATGCCATGTAGGGGGTTTGCAAGTGACATATTTCTGACAAACAAGAGATATAACATAAATAACATGTAAATTTTATAAAAATTAAACAATTAAGATACAAACTTCTAACTTAATCTACTCCCACTATTTTTAAATTATACGACACCCTCGGCATGTGAAACGAAAGTCTCCGATAGACTTCTAGTGGGGATCAAGATCCAATTGGCGTCTTAATGTAACCTCAAGGGACTCGACCAATCACACTATGCCCAAAATGGTAGGCAACTCTTACAAATTATAACTCCTTGTGATTCTTGTCCTGTTTGACCTCCGAATCTTCATGGCCTCGAGAGATTTGACCAATCATAAGGTTCAATTAAGTTATCACTATCATTACAAGCATACCATGTCCCCATATCATTGGTGACATCTCTATGTCATAGGCAAGATCTCGAATCACGAAAAATGATGAGCTTCAAGGGACTCGGCCAACTTAACCTATTTCGAGATTCAATTTATTCCTGTAATAATGGAAGATTATATGGGTTAATCTAATTGCCTTACACTTTAACGACTTAATATTATTGTAGGAGGTTTTTTTTTGTTTCAATCTCCTAATATGTCATATTATATATATATATATATATATATATATATATATATATATATATATATATATATAATCTTCTAGGCGTATAAGCAATCACATATCACATATGCATAATTACACCAGATATCATGGACCATAGCCTAATATGACTGGGATTGAGTTCTAATCACCCTAGAAGTAATCAATAAAACCCTATAAGATTTGTAATAAAACCCCACCTGACCACTTCTATCTTGTAAAGAAGTGTGGCTAGGGTTTTGATTGGGACCTTAGGGTTTAATGGCTGTTGCCCCCTTTGCTGGGTTGGTTAGCTAGGGTTTTCCACCTGCTTAGGTCGGCTATAGAGCCAACCTAGCCGTCGCCTACACCTACTAAGATAGGTCGGCTATAGGAGGGGCAAAAGGAGGAATTCAATTAGGAAGCACCCCCTAGGGTTAGGGTTTTGAACCCTATATAAGCTTGTAGCCTCCACATCTTTTTATCAAGCAAGATTAATCTTTTCTTCAGACTTTGTGCTGAGTTCTAGGAGGGAGGAACCCCTACAGCGTTCGAAGGGTTGATCCCCCTCAGAGATCAAAAACTATAGGTCTCTTTCTAGGGTTCTATTATCTAGTATCATAGCCACGTTCTTGCTGCCCTGTAGCCATCTCTGCCACCTCCACCTTCCCAAGCAATTCCCACAATTGCTGCGACACATGCCTCCACCTTCCACCCTAGCCGCAGATCAAATCAGTCTACCATTGCCCCCTATGTTTGATCTAGAATTCTGGTATATTTTCATCACCCTTGCCTCTTCAATACTACAAGATCCGTTACATTAACATTAAAAAATTTTCCCATATTTTATACACTGTAAATTTCATCCAATGTAAACGTTATCATTGTTGAGAAGGCAAAACGCTACAGAAATTTAGTTGATTATTTGCCTCTTGAAATTGGTTTATTGCTTATCCTTTATTGCCAAATTTTTTACATAATTCCCTAGATCAACTTAGCTTTCATTTGAGATTGATCTCTGAAAAAATTCCTTCTAGAACTTATTTTATTGTGTCTTATTTTGTCATCATGTAGTGCTAGAATTTTCCAATAAAGGATCTGCCTTCTGTCTTTTACCCTATTTTCCTACCGTTACTCGGTCAAAATTTTGTCAAATTTTTACTGATATTGACCATATTTAAATCGAGGATTTCTGCATATTTTCCTTGATTTTTTCTCTAGAACTTATGTTGAGAATTCATCATTTCTTTGATATAAAATCTATTCGGCAGGATAGCACATCGCAGTATCTTTATTTATCGAATTCTATCGGATTTGGGTGCTGTCTTTTGTGGGTTTTTGGACTCTCCTTCTCTCATCTGCAAACCCTACCATCCTTACTAAAAATCCTTCTAAACTACACCCTAAATTGATCCTAAACATCCAGCCAAATCAGCCCTAAACCACAGCCTACTTTCATCTAAATCGATCCACTCATCCAACTGGCCATCCCCTCTCTAAAAATTCTGATGCCCCTAACCTGATGACAAAAGAAAGATCTCAATATTACAAATCTAGAGGCATACACCATGGTATCAAAGGAGGCCATCAATGCCAAGTTCAAAGCCTTTGAAAGCCGCATGGAGGAGAAGATGTGATTCCTTTTCATCGAATTCAACATGGGTTGTTCACCTAGCCTGAAAAAATCGTAGCAAGGAGAAACTTCAGATCAGTGAGATGATCCTCAAGAGCATGGTCACATCATCCTTGATCCAAACACTTCATGCATGAAGGTTGACTTCCCTAGATGGGAAGAAGGAGACCTGATCGGATGGATCTTGTGCGCAGAACGATATTTTCGATTCTACCAAACCATCGATGTTACAAGGGTGGAGATTGCTGCCATCCACCTTGAGAGAGACACTATTCAGTAGTTTAATTGGTATGAGTACACCCATGGAGGTCTCTCTTGGCAGTGATTCAAGGAAGGACTACTTAATTGCTTCGGACCAATCGATTTTGACAACATCGATGGACAATTGGTGAAGATTCGGCAAATCTCAACAATACACGAATACTAAATAAGGTTTGAATATTTATCTAACCAAACTATAGATTAGTCTAAAAAGTAACTTTTAGGGACTTTTATTGAGGGCCTAAAGTCAGAGATTCGAGGAGAAGTAAAGGCACGACAACCGTACACTCTTATGGCAAAAATTTCCTTCGCGAGAATCCAAGAAGAACGATTAAACCATGAAGTATGAAGGACAAGGGTCACTCCCCGATCAGCCATGCCAAAGCCTTCAGCCTCTTCTACTATTATCTGAGCTCCCGCACCAAACAAATTAACAAGAGATGAGCTTCGTGAACGATCGACCAAGGGGTTGTGTTGGCACTGTGATGAACCGTGGAGCCAAGAACATAGCTGCAAAAAGGGCTCGCTTCTTGTGATTGAACCAGTAGAGGATGAGGATAGTAAACCATCTAAAGAAAGCATATAATCCAAAGATGAAGCCACAGAGGAAGAGCCCCAACCGACTGACTACGCAGTGCATGCATTGGTCGGCTCCTTTAACTTACAGATGATGAAGTTGGAAGACTTCTTAAACAACAACCCATCACTATTCTCATCAATACGGGCAACACAAATAACTTCCTCAATAATAAGGTCACTGCATGTATGGTGCTTCAAATTGAAGGTTACAACAAGTTTGACATAAAGGTCACTGACGGTCAAATCCTCAATTGCGACCAACGATGCCCGGGGGTAAAATTGCTACTATAAGACCAAGAAATGATAGTCGATTTCTTCCACCTTCCCATTGATGATTATAAAGCCGTGCTTGGGATTGAATGGCTCACAATGTTAGGTGACATATCCTAAAATTTTTCTAAACTAATCATGAAGTTTTATTGCAAAGGGAGATAAGTCAAATTACAAGGCAAGCATGGAGCCATATTTCAACCTTTTCGGCGCAGCGAATGCAGAAGGTGCTACACAAAATAAATGGTGGATTTTTTTTGCATATCTAGCAGCCATCCAAGGAGGAGAATGTGCAAAATTCAGATCCTAAGCTTGCCCTCTTGCTAGATGAATTCACAGATATTTTCATAGAGCCGCAAGGGCTTCCTCCTAACCGACCATATGACCACCGCATACCTATTTTGCCAGGCAAACCTCCAGCAAATTAGAGACCATACCACTATCCTCACTTGTAGAAGGATGAGATTGAGAATATCATTAAGGAGATGCTTGACACCGAAGTAATTCGACCAAGTTGCAACCCTTACTCTTCCCCGGTGTTGCTAGTGCGCAAGAAGAATGGTACGTGGCGGATGTGCATTGATTACTGAGCTTTGAACGCCATCACTGTCAAAGACAAATATTCTATACTAGTAATAGATGAACTCTTGAATGAATTAAAAGGAGCCTGAGAGTTCACTAAATTGGATCTCCATTCCAGTTATCATCAGATTCGGGTATGCATTGAAGATGTTTCGAAAACTGTATTCCATACACATAACGACCACTACGAGTTTTTGGTATTGCCTTTTGGACTTACAAATGCTCCTTTCACTTTTCAAAGCGGGATGAATGACATCTTTCGGAGTTTTCTATGCAAGTTAATGTTGGTATTTTTTGATGATTTCTCATTTATAGCCTATGCTTGATATGTGTTTTCAGCACTTACGAACTATTCTAATGATTCTTCTGGAGAACACCCTTTATGTTAAGTAGTCAAAGTGTAGCATTTTACATTGTTAATTGGAGTATCTAGGGCACATTATATCAGAGGATGGAGTGGTAGTAGACCTGATGAAGATCGAGGCAATGCAAGGATGGTCGAGACCTATAAAGATAAAATCGCTTCACGACTTCCTTGGACTCTCAAGCTACAACCGAAAATTTGTGAAAGATTATAGCAAGATCAATGCCCCACTCATATCCCTACTAAAGAAAGACTCATTCTTATGGTTGGATAAAGCCTCTGTCCTTCGAACGACTTAAGGCAGCCATGATAACGATGCAGGTCCTAGCGCTACCCGATTTTAGCTGCACCTTCGTGATTCAGGCCGATGCATCTGGAGTTAGAATTGGGGTTGTTCTAATGTAAGATGGCCGACCCCTTGCTTACACCAACAAAGCTTTGTCTCCCTCATATCTTAAAATATCCGTGTATGATAAGGAAATGTTTGCCATCGTATACGCTGTCACGAAGTGGAGACTCTACCTTGTTGACTGATGCTTCCTGATTAAGACCGACCATTGAAGTCTTAAATATTTTTTGGAGCATAAAATATCTTCCCCGAAGCAGCAATAATGGGTAACTAAATTTTTTGGCTTTGATTATGAAATTACTTATCGAAAGGGGAATGAAAATGTTGTTGCAGATGCTCTATCACGGCTACTGGGACAAGTCAAAATTTTAGCCATCTCCCTTCCTTTCACTAACTTCCTCAAGGGCATTAGTGAGGAATGGAAGAATGACCCAGAGACCCGGGACATCATAGAAAAATTAGAGAAGGATATGGGTTCCATGGCCGCTACACTTGGGATTTGAAGGACCTGCACTAGAAAGCCAAATTGTGATTGTTCATTCTTCCCCTTGCATTCAGATTATTTTGTATGAGATGCACTCTTCACCTTCAATAGGGTACTCTAGATTTCTGAGAACATATAAGAGGGTGAAGTAAAACTTCTATTGGAAGGGCATGAAAAAATCGATTTATGATTATGTATCCAAATGTGATGTATGCCAATAGCAGAAAGGTGAAACAGTGACAAATCTGGGAAAGCCACAACCACTACCTATACCAGACTCAGCATGGACTAATATTTTCATGGATTTTATCGAAGGGTTACCATCATCTCAAGGTAAAAGCATAATTTTTGTGGTAGTACATCATCTAACTAAATATGCTCATTTTTGTGCTGTAAGACATCCTTATACCGTTGCCAGCATTGCTCAACTTTTTATGAAAAATATTATAAAACTACATGGGATGCCAAGGTCGATTGTGAGCGACTGTGATAGGGTGTTTAAAGTAAATTTTAGATCAAGCTCTTCCAACTATAAGGCACCTAACTGAAGATGAGCATAGCCTACCATCCACAAACAGACGACCAAATATAAGTGGTTAACAGATGCCTCGAGACTTACTTACAGTGCTTCACCAGTGACCACCCCAAAGAGTGGACAAGGTGGCTTTCTTGGGCTGAATGGTGGTACAATACAACCTATCATTCATCAACCAAATGTACCCTTTATGAGGCACTGTATGGCCGACCGCCCCCTGTATTACCGAAATATATAATTGGTGTGACAAAGTAGATCAGGTCGACCAAACTTTAATTGATAGGGACAAGCTTCTATAGCTGTTGAAGGACAACCTAACTGCCACTCAAGCCCGCATGAAGCAACAAGTAGACACTCACTGGAGCGAGCAAGAATTTTCAGTTGGAGATTGGGTCTACCTTCACCTACAACCATACAAGCAGTTGCCAATCAACACTAGAACATTGATGAAGTTATCTCCATGATTCTATAGACCATATCAGATTTTAGAGTGTATTGGGGTCGTGGCATACAAGTTAAAGCTTCCAGATCATGCTAAGATCCACCTCGTCTTCCACGTATCCTTGCTAAAGCCGAAATTGGGAGAACGAGAGTTGGTGCAGACTTAGTTGCCGAACACTACAAATGATGGTGAGGTTGAAGCCTAACCTGAAGCTATACTTGATCGGAGGATTGTGATGCATCGTTGACACCCTTCAACTGAAGTACTCGTGAAGTGGAATAACTTACCATCCGAAGATGCAACGTGGGAGTCTTACGAGGAGTTGAAGACTCGGTTCCCAGAGTTTATGGACCCTCAGCCTTGAGGACAAGACTAGTCTTAATAGGGCAGGCTTGATAGGACTCCAGCAGGGTTGAGTCCTAATCACCCTAGAAGTAATCAATAAAACCCTATGAGGTTTGTAATAAAACCCCACCTGGCCACTTCTATCATATAAAGAATTGTGGCTAGAGTTTTGATTGGGGCCTTAGGGCTTAGTGGCTGCCGCCCCCCTTTACTGGGCTGGTCGGCTAGGGTTTCCACCTGCTTAGGTCGGCTATAGAGCCAACCTAGCCTCCGCCTACACCTACTAAGGCAGGTCGACTATAGGAGGGGCAAAAGGGAGAATTCACTTAGGAATCACCCCATAGGGCTAGGGTTTTGAGCCCTATATAAGCTTGTAGCCTCCACCTCTTTTCATCAAGCAAGATTAATCCTTTCTTCAACCTTTGTGCTAAGTTCTAGGAGGGAGGAACCCCTACAGCGTTCCAAGAGTTGATACCCATTAGAGATCAAAATCTGTATGGCTCCTTCTTGGGTTCTATCAATCACTCACATGATGACCTATGTGTGCATTAGCATATCTCCTTGCCCTATGATCATCTATCTTGTCATCATCGGTTTCATCGGCATCTCAGTGTATCTCCATACGTCATGATTGACCGTCTTGGTCTCGTGGGTCCCGCTAGCACCTTTACACTCCTCCCGTGTCTCCTCATATAATTACAACATAATCACAAGCACGTCGACCCAGCAATAAATGAGACAAATCAAAGGCTCATAGGCCCCAATAATAATAAATAATCACACATACATACATCACATCATATGATCTATGATCATTCATCCACATCATACATCACATATACACATATCATCATACAGGACTACTAGATAAATAATAATAATAAATTAAACCTTTTAATTAACTATATTTTCTGAAATTTGAGACGTTCAAGAAACTTTCATATTTGTGAAGGACATTTTCAGAATTTGGATAAAAGGACAAAACTTAGGATTTCTTAAATTCAGATGGGTAGAATCATTGTTTTGTCAAAAAGAAACCCTCATCCCTTTCTACAGCCTATCAGCGGGCGACCACCACTACCTCTCCGCAAGCAGCACCACTACGCACTACAAGCGGTTGCCCCTACCCATGGGTGGGCACCCCTATGGGCGAGAGCCGCCTCTGCCCACAAGCAACCTTCCCACAGGCACTATGCCTATAGGCACTGCCCCTACTGGTAGCCCGCCCACAGGCAACCACCCCTACTAGCGACCTACCTAGTGGCAACATGGCCACGGGAGTTGCCCTCGCCCACAAGTAGTTTGCTCACGGGCACTACCTTCTTGGCCAAGCACACATGCTGCCTTTCCACAAGTGTATTTAGGTGCAACAACAACACGAAGAACAATTTTATACGATTCAACACAACACACACACTTAATAAGCCAATTATCACACGATGAACCTAGCTCTAATACCACTATTGGGAAGTCTTATCAGAAGCATCACATGCATAGTGGAAAAACAAAATAAAAAGGTCTCCCACCGTCACAGGCTTAGCTAATTTTACCGTGCAGCACCCATGCGTGCCCGTCCACCAATGTTAGCCTTCTCCAAGATCTCCTAGAGTCCCTTAGACTTACAAAAGAGAAAATGGGCCAGAAGAAGCCATTCCAATGGGATCTACAAGCAACTGCTTAAGCCAACACTTTATAAAGTCATATACAAATTACACTCATGGACATTACAAACTCAGAGAGGTTGCACATAAAGGATAATAGTCCATTACAGACCGAAGTCCCCATAAGTACTTATAAAACATACTCATATTTACAAGTCAAAATTGACCACAAAGCAAACCAAACTAGGGTTGCTAAGCCTACTACAAGCCCGCTTCTTGCTGTAAAAGGTATGTATACAAACTGAAGGACACGAACAAATATGAGCATTTCATCGAATACCTTGTTTATATTTTTGTTCGTGACATTCTCCCCCACTTATTCCTTTGACATCCTCGTCGAAGCCACTATAGACGCTATATCTCCTCGCATTTTGCTCCCAGTTGTTCTCTGTCTCTATTGTTAAGTAGTCAAAATTTGATCTGCCATGTTACTTCAACTAACCAATGACTGAATCTGGTGTGGGATTGGCTGAGTTGTGTTGATCATTATTGGTTCTCATGGATCCTTCTGATAAAGGAAAAGACCTGCCTTATTATGCACTAATATCGCAGTATACTCATGTTGCTTGAACTGGGTGGATGCTTATTGAAACTTTGACAAGTATCGCCTTGTAGACTTTAAGGTTTTTGAGGTCCTTCCTCCATAATGTTTGCCTATTGATCCTTCTTCCATGTTTAGTTATCACTTCCAAGTATGTTCGTATCACTCCCGCTTTCGATTGGTCAATTAGGAAATGAAGTGGACAATCTACTCTCAGTAGTATTAATCATCAATGGTAAGGATATGACAACTATTGTCTTCCATAAGCTTTCTTTGAAGGGTCACTAAACTTATGCAGAGCTCCTCTGTTGGATAGGTACGAGAACTGGGATACTCGACTTCACCCATTCTCTTAGTAGTTGGGAAGGCAAGGTTTCTTGGTTTCACTCACCTCCTCGAGTTAAGAGAATTGGGGTACTCAGTTTCTCCTATTCTCTTGAATTGAGAAGGCAAAGGTTACTCGATTTTGCCTGCTTCCTCGAGTTTGTACATAATGCATTGAGTTGGTTACTAACATTCATCCACTTTTTGCTTACACTTCTGAAGCACTAGAAGTGTTTGTATTCCTTGTATTAATTTAGCTATTGTGATTCACCTTCTCGCTGCCATTGAACTTTCGGAATACAATAAGTTTTGCCCGAAAAGAGCAAAAAGTTTATCCTAATTTGGAGTCCCCCAACTTGGAGTAAGTCTTTGATAGTTCTGGTCACTCTGGGATTGTACCATCTTCTCTATCACCTTTGTCGCCTACTCCTCTGAGTAGAAAAGGTATAGTACCACATACTGCCTACTTCATTTCTTGATCGAGCACTCCTGCATTAACCCGAAGTCTCTCACTTTTGACTATCTTGATGAGAAGCCCATTGACATTGGTCTTATGAAGTTCCTTGGCCTCTGCCCTTCTGCCCTATCTTGGTACTTGGAGTTTACCTTTGCATTCTCTACCTCCTCGACCCCTTTTATGACCAATACTCTCCCTCCATGAGAGCAAGGGATCGATGACTCCATGGAAGTCCTGCCTCTGTGGTACCATGGTGATGCCAAGCCCATAGCCCTACTATCCATTGCCTTGCATCTGCATCCCTTCCTTCGCAATCAGTAGATCCGCCTTTACGTCATTGTGGTGCTCCTCCGAGTCCACCTCTTTTCTAACCGATGCTTTGCTTTTGGGTAGCTGAGCCCCACTGGACTCGTCGTCGATTCCTTACCCCTTTCGACCACTTGATTCAACACTATTGTGTCCTCCTAGCAGTTCTCTTTGGTCGATGGAAAGACAGACTGCAACTCTCATACATGGCCTCCGTCATCTTGTTGCTGGGCTCATGTTGATTTTGTTCTCCTTAGCTTCCTTGGTAGCAATGTTTGCTTACTTGGTCTTATGTGATGAACTCGGAACATGACTTCTCCATATGTGGCCTCTACCAACACCTTATAGAGCCTCCGCCATCTTCGATTTTTGGTTCGCTCCCTTGCCAATTTACCTTCGTCCACCCACTCTTGGGTCACACCTAGACGAAGCAAAGCTCTAGGACAGTCCGTTGCCTAGTAGCTCCCAAAGTCTCCTGACCTTGCTAGAATCGGTGCACCATTGTCTAGATCCTGAGCCTCTATCCCCTACCAGCACAATCTCCACTATACACCACTTGTTCCTGACAACTCGAATGATAATACTGTGGCATATTCTTCAACAGAACCCACCTCTACATCCTCTTGTCCCATTCTAAGATATCATAATCCCAACTTTGCCTCTATAAGTTGAATCACCTTAGTTACTCCATCAAATGGATCTTTGAGATAATTTACATGTGCCTCGAAGCTCCCTTTATCTTTAGCACCATGCAAGATAAGTCTGCCCCATCAGAATGAAGAACCCATGAAACGACATGATCCCACTCTTGCCTTTATAAGAGTTCATACCCTTGTCCTCTGTCCAAGGAAAGCTCCGTGCCTCTGCTCCATGTTCCATCTTCTATGTCGACTCTCTTCATGTGACTTAGGTACTGCACCAAGTTCCACCCAAGTCACTCTGCTCCTAGATTTGCATTGAGTTAATAGTGGCCCTCACGTCTACCATTCTATGGGTCAGCCCTCTATTGAGTTTGATTTCCATATCGACTTGAAGTGTGCCTTTATATGATGTTGCCTTGGATTGCTCCCCCACTTGATCTCGAAATACATCCACTAATGCATTACCTCATTCGACATGCAATGACTCTTTATCGCTCGCTCAATCTGTTGAGCTTTGTGAAGATATTACCTTGAGAAACTCTTCCTCAATATGTGTGATTTGTTGCACATGATTCTCCCTCTGGAGAACTAGGACTTATCCCTCCTGGATATCTATCCTATTGGAGCAACTTTCCACTTTATATTCTTCCCATTGGAAGTTTCGGAGACCACCATCCCCTTTGGACTACTCCGTCTTGCTGAACAACTTGTTCCTCGTTCTGCCCTAGTAAATGCATTTGCTAGATTGTGACCCTTTGCCAATATAGTCCCCACTGCACCCTTCAGGGTCTAGCAACATGCTGAACTTGTAGCATATTTCAGCCGCCTACGGACGTATCCTTTCCATGTCGAAGAGAAAGTTCTGATGCTCTATGACACTAAGTTCTGATCACTCTTTAGGATGGCCATGAACACTCTGTCGTCCGTGTACAAGCCCTTGCATGAGTACCGAATCCTTCGAGTTAGCAATTCCCCTCACTTCTATGAGCTTTGCATAACTTTTACGATCGTTACGCAACACCTCCCACTTTGCACGGTCTTATCTTTCACCAAGCGCCCCGACTTACCTTGAGCACTGTCAAGTTTGGTTGCCAACGTCGAGCTATAGCTCGAACTCAACCATCCCAATCTTTGTGTGCTACGCATTCTTCTTCGCTTGCTTATCCTCATGGTGCCTCTCGTGCAAAGGGTTGGCCATTCCTCTGAATGCCAAGCCTAGATGCCTACTCCTCTTAGTGACTCCTTTCCCTACATCTCAATGCCCGTTTCCCCTAAATGGTTGTGCGTGCTGGCTGTCCTCCACACAGCCCAGCTATGTCTCCCACGTTTGTATGGCAAGTGTTTTTGCGTGTGCTTATCCCACTCTGATACCATAATGTCATGGGCTTAGCTGATTTTACCTAAGCCGTGCAGCACCCATGAGTGTCCGTCCGCAAAGGTCAGCCTTCCCCGAGATCTCCTAGAGTCCCTTAGACTTCAAAAGAGAAAACGGGCCAGAAGAAGCAATTCCAACGGGATCCATAAGTAACTACTCAAGCCAACACTTTATAAAGCCAAATACAAATTACACCCATAGATATTACAAACTCAGAGAGGTTGCACATAAAGGATAATGGTCCATTACAGACCGAAGTTTCCACAAGTACTTACAAGACACACTCGTATTTATAAGCCAAAATAGCCATAAAGTAAATCAAACTAAGGCTACTAAGCCTACCACAAGCCCGCTTCTTGCTGTATAAGGTATGTATACAAACCGAAGGACATAGATAAATATGAGCATTTCATCGAACACCTTGTTTATATTTTTGTCCATGACACCATGTTAGTCAAATTATCATATGATGATTGATGTACAAAAATCCATAAAATTAAAAAAACTACATAACACATATTAGATATTTTACCTATGGAGATCATATATCCTTAAAAATCTAGATCCATAAGCATAGATGGAGGTCAGATGCCTTCTTCTCTAGTGGTATCATACGGTGGATTGATGCAATGATGCTCCTCCATTCGCAATGTAAAAACTCACAGCTTTTGCACACCACCTTGCAGTGAACATGGATAAACTCCTTTCTCATTCACTATCTCATGCACTAGGGAGAGAGGTGGTCAGCTGAGAAGAGAAGGGAGGGAGGAGAATAGGAGGGAGTAGCCAATGGTGCATCCTATCCCCTTTCTTGACTGCCCTTGCCTCCTATTTATAGAGAGCCTCTTTAATCCCCAATGGATCCTGTCTAAGTGCCCTCATCTCTTGGATTATTGGATCTCTATCCAATAATATTAATTTACCTCTAATTTGATTTCATGCAATGAATCCATTAATACTGGATCTCATCCAATGAAATAGTGCCTTATTGGATAACTCATTCAATCTCTACTCATCACAACATCTACCATATGTGTGACCCTCTAGGCCCAATACTAAGCTGGCCATGTGTTGCACCTGTCAGAACTCCTTTTGACTTACTGAATTGCTATCTCATAACAATTTAATCAACTTATTGACTATGGATGTACTCGACCACTACACCATAGTCTCTAAATAATACAGGAGGATCTAATGTATCGGACCTATCTATCATCAATTATCATGTATCTATAATCCCTCATTCATTTAATATCCCATAGACCGTATATTGTGCATGGTACTATCATGCTTCATACGAAATCCATTCGAGTCTCACTCTAATTAAATTCTCCTTGAGAACTCCTCTTTCAATCTGAATGACCCTAGCTAGGGATTTGACTAAGCAATAGCACATAAAATATTCCTCTCATGATATCGAGAGTGGATGATCCTCTATTTACACTCAATTACTTTTATAAGGAAGGCTACCAATCTTAATAACCGGCTATACCAGATTGAAACTTCCAGACTTATAAGTCTGACATCAAAAGAAGAAGAACTTGTTAGAAAATCATGATAGCATCACATGCATAGTGAAAAATAAAACAAAACTAGTTTCCTATGTTTATCACGTCATCATGCAATGATTAGCATATGAAACATCATAAAATCCAAAAACTATGACTAGTGTAAGATTGATTACTTAGGAGATCATATATCACTGAAACTCTTAGATCCAATTAGAGAGGATGAAGGAGGTTAAATGTCCTCCTCTCTAGTGGTATCCATATGGTGGATTATTGCAGCGATGCTCCTCTAATCATAGCCAGAAACTCGTAACACTTATGCACCTTCTTGCAGCAAACATGGAAGATCTCTTATCTTCTTCACTACCCTCTCGTAGTAGGGAGAAGGTGGTTGGCTTAGAAGAAGTAGGAGGGAGGAGAAAAGTAGCGGGTGGCCAAAGATATCACTTATCATGCTATTAGCCTTCTATTTATAGAGAGCCACCAAAAACCCTAATGGATCCTACCTTAGTGGGTATTGGATCTCCATCCAATTATCCTCACTTCTTGGATAATTGGATCTCTATCCAATAATCTTAATTAGCCTCTAATTGGGCCTCATGCAAGTTGTCTATTAATGTTAGATCTCATCCAATGTGTAATAGAGACTTATTAGATAACTCATATCCAATCATTCACATAGCGAGCGATCTCATCTTGGCTTGCCCTTGCTCTAGCATGGTGATAGGACTCCAGCAGGGTTGAGTCCTAATCATCTTGGTACTAGTCAATAAAACCTTATTAGATTGTAATAAAGCCACTCTTATCTTATAAACGAGTATGGCTAAGGTTTAGATTAGCCCTTAAGGCTTAGTAGCCGCCGCCCCCCCTTACTGGGTTGGTCGACTAGGGTTTCCCCCTACTTAGGTCGGCTATAGAGCCAACTTAGCCATCCCCTATTCCTATTAAGGTAGGTCAGCTATAGGAGGGGCAAAGGGATAGTTTTCCTTAGGCAAGCACCCCCTTAGGCTAGGATTATGATCCCTATTTAAAATTTAAAGCAAGCAATCATCAATTTTATTTTAGCTTTGTACCGAGTTTAGGAGGGAGGAACCCCTACAACGTTCCAAGGGTTGATCCCCCTTAAGGTTCAAAATCTATAGAGCTCCTTCTAGGGTTCTATCATATGGTATCAGAGTGACATTTCTACTACCCTATAGCCATCATCCACGCCTCCATCTTCTAAGCAATTCCCACAATTGCTTTTGACGTCGCCTCTATCCACTGTCGCCTACCAAGCCGTAGATCCATCTATCTGCTGCTGGCCCCTATGTAATATGAAAATATGGTATATCTTTATCATCCACGTCTCTTCACTACTGCAAGATTCCTTACTTTATAGGTTGAAGATTTTTCTTCAAATTTTATTCGCTGCAAATTTCGTTCATCGCAAACATTATCATTGTTGCAAAGGTGAAACACTACAGAAATTTTTAGCCACCTTTTTGCCATTGTAGAAATTTTTAGCCGCATTTTTGCCTCTTGACACTAGTTTTTTTCTTCTCCTTTATGGTTGAAATTTTTACACAATTCTAAGGATCAATTTGGCTTTCATCTAGGATTGATTTATGGAAAAAACTCCTAGAATTGGTTTTCTTGTGCAATCTTTCACCATCATGCAATGCTCGAATTTTACGATGAAGGATCTACCTTTCGTCTTTTGCCCTATTTCCCTACTGTTATGCTGTCAAAATTTCATCAAACTTTTTACTGGTATTAAAACATCTGAACCAAGGGTTTTTACATAATTTTCTTGAACTTTCCTTTGAAATTTATATCGAGAAGTCATCGTTTCTCCGATGTAAAACTGGTTTGACAAGACAACACACTATAGCACCTTTTTTTATTGAATTCTATTAGATTTGAGTGCTATTTTTTGTGGGATTTTGGACTCTCTTTTCTTCATCTCACAACCCTACCATCCTCACTAAAAATCCTTCCAAATTATGCCCTAAATTGAACGCAAACAGCCACCTAAATTAGCCCTAAACCATAGCCTACTCCCATCCAAACCGATTCACCTTCCAACCGACCACCCCCTTCTCCAAAATTCTCATGCCACTAACCCGACAATAGAAAAAATATGTCAATATTACAGATCTAGAAGCATATACTATGGCATTAGAGGAGGCTATCAATGCAAAGCTTGAAGCCTTTAAAAGCGCATGGAAGAGAAGATGCGATCCCTTTTCATCGAATTCAGCATTGGCCGACTATCGAGCCCGAGGAAATCACAGAGAGGAGAAACTTCAGATCAATGATGATCCTTAAGAACCTAGCCACATCATCTTGGATCCCAACAATCCATGCATGAAGGTTGACTACCCTAGGTGTCACTATCTGATTTTTCCTAAGCCGTGCGGCACCCATGCGTGTCCGTCCGCATAGGTCAGCCCTCCCCGAGATCTCCTAACATCCCATGGACTCACAAAAAGAGAAAACGGGCCAGAAGAAGCAATTCCCACGGGATCCATAAGCAATTGCTCAAGAAAACAATTTATAAAGCCAAAATACAAATTACACCCATGGACATTACAAACTCAGAGAGGTTGCACACAAAGGATAATGGTCCATTACAGACTGAAGTCCCCATAAGTGCTTATAAGACACAATTGTATTTACAAGCCAAACTTAGCTATAAAGCAAATCAAACTAGGGCTGCTAAGCCTACTACAAGCCTGCTTCTTGTCGTACAAGATATGTTCCTAAATCGAAGGACACAGACAAACACAAGCATTTCATCGAACACCTTGTTTACATTGTTGTCCGTGACATTCTCCCCCACTTATTCCTTCGACCGTGCCACCAGACGCTGCATCTCCTCGCATTTTACTGAATCTTTAATCTTCTGCTTTGGCTACAACACGCCCTTTTGGCTCCTAGCCACTCTCCGCCGCTGTTGTTGAGTAGTCGAACTCTAATCCGCTATGCTGCTTCAACTTACCAATGACTGAATCTGGTGTGGGGTTGGCTGAGTTGTGTTGATCCTTGTTGGTTCTCGCGGATCTCTCTGATGAAGGAAAAGACCTGCCTTATTATGCGCCAGTATCACAGTATACTCATATTGCTTGAACTAGGTGGATGCTTGTTGGAGCTTTAACGAGCATCGCCTCGCAGACTTTGAAGTTTTTAAGGTCCTTTCTCCATAATGTTTGCCCATTGAACCTTCTTCCGCTGTTAGTTGTCACTTCCAAGTATGTTCGCATCACTCCCTCTTAGTCAATTGGGAAATGAAGTGGAAAAACTACTCTCAGTGGTACTGATCACCAACAGTGAGGATTTGACAACCATTGTCTTCCATAAGCTTTCTTTTAAGGGTCACTAAACTTGTGTAGAGCTCTCCTGCTTAGATAAGTAAGAGAACTGGGATACTTGACTTCACCCATTCTCTTCGTAGTTGAGAAGGTAAGGTTACTTAGCTTCGCTCACCTCTTCGAGTTGAGAGAATTGGGGTACTCGGTTTCGCCCATTCTCTCGAGTTGAGAAGGCAAAGGTTACTCGATTTTGCATGCCTCCTCGAGTTTGTACTTCATGCATTGAGCTAGTTACTAATATTCGCCCGCTCTTTGCTCACACTTATGAAGCACTTGAAGTAGTTGCACTCATTGCGTTGGGTTAGCTATTGTGATTCGCCTTCCCACTGCCATTGAACTTCTGGAATACAAGAAGTTTTGCTCGGAAAGAGCAAAAAGTTTACCCCAACTTGGAGTCCCCCAACTTGGAGTAAGTCTTTGATAGATCTAGTCACCGTTAGGATTGTACCATCTTCTCCATCACCTTTGCCGCCTACTCCTCTTGAGTAGAAAGGTACAGTACATATACTGCCTACTTCGTTCCTTGGTCGAGCACTCCTGCATCAACCCGAAGTCCCTTAATTTCGGCTATCTGGATGAGAAGCCCATTGACATCGGTCTTATGAAGTTTCTTGGTCTCTGCTCTTCTGCCTTGTCTTGGTACTTAGAGTTTGCCTCTGCATTCTCCAACTCCTCGGCCCCATATACGACTAATGCTCTCCCTCCATAAGAGCAAGGGATTGATGACTTCACGGAAGTCCCGCATCTGCGGTACCATGGTGCTGCCAAGCCCATAGCACTACTATCTGTTATCTTACATCTTCATCCCTTCCTTCACAATCGGTAGATCTGTCTTTGCGACACTGTGGAGCTCCTCCGAGTCCATCTCCATTCTAACCGACACTTTTCTTTTGGGTAGTTGAGCCCCGCTGGACTCGTCGTCGCTTCCTCGCCCCTTTCGACCACCTGCTTTGACACCATTGTGTCCTCCTAGCAATTCTCCTTAGTCGATGGAAAGATAGACTGTAACTCTCATGCATGGCCTCCGCCATCTTGTTGCAGGGCTCGCGTCGATTCTGTTCTCCTTAGCTTCCTTGGTAACAACGTTCGCTTACTCGGCCTTGTACTTTGATAGGTCTGGGCTCCCTTAAGCGAATGTGAGCACTGAAGCAGTCCAACTCTCCAGTTGCTCCGATTAATCAAGTCCCCTCTATGGGACTCACTGGTACTTGCAATCTGACTACTCTCTCGGTGGTACACAGCCCCTATATGCTGACGACCAAGGCTTTCATTTAATGCAAGCTTCGATGCATACACACGGAAGACCCGCCTCTGCGGTACTATGGCATTCACTCCTTAAATCCACAGCCCTTCTTGCCATTGTATTGTCCACCGAAGTGGAGCTCCTAGCAGCTCCTGATCAGTCACATGATCACGTCCCCCTCCATGGGACTCACTGGTACTTGCACTTGGACTTCTTCCTCGGTAGTATACAGCTCCCATACGCTGATGACTAAGGCTTTCATCCAATACAAGCTTCGATGCACACACGAAGACCCGCCTCTACGGTACTATGACATTCACTCGAATCCATAGTCCTTCTTCTTGTTGTGTTGTACACCAAAGTTGAGCTCCCAGTAACTCCTGATCATACCTCCGCATGATCTTTGTCCCTCACGGGACAAGATTGCCTATATTGCATTGCCACGAACTATTCCACCATGATCCGCTGTACCATGTCGCCTCCTGGTGACATCTCCATTGCATACAGATTCTCGTGTGATGAATTCGGACTATGACTTCTCCATGTGTGGCCTCTGCCAACACATCGTAGGGCCTCCGCCATCTCCGATTTTTAGTTCGCTCCCTTGGCAATTCCCCTTCGTCCCCCCCACTCTTGGGTTACACCTAGATGAAGCATAGCTCTAGGACAGTCCATCGCCTAAGAGCTCCTGAAGTCCCCAGACTTCGCTAGAGTTGGTGCACCATTGCCTGGATCTTGGGCCTCTATCCCCTAACAGCACAATCTTGCTATGCACCTCTTATTCCTGACAACTTGAACGGCAACACTGTGGCATATTCTTCAAGAGTACATGCCTTTGCATCCTCTTGCCCCGTACTAAGGTCTCATGATCTCAACTTTGCCTCCACAAGTTGAATCACCTTAGTTACTCCATCAAATGCATCTCTGAGGTAGCTTGCATGTGCCTTGAAGCTCCCTTCATCTTTAGCACCATGCAAAATAAGTCTGTCCCATCAAAATGGAGAACCCATGGAACGACATGATCCCACTCTTGCCTCTACAAGAGTTCATGCCCTTGACCTCTGTCCAAGGAAAGCTCCGTGCCTCCGCTCCATGTTCCATCTTCTATGTCGACTCCCTTCATGCGGCTTGGATACTTCACCGAGTTCCACCCAAGTCGCTCTGCTCCTCGATTTGCACTGAGTTGATAGTGACCCTCACGTCCACCATTCCACGGGTTAGCCCTATGTTGAGTTCGATTTCTGCATCGACTTTAAGTGTGCCTTCATATGATGTTGCCTTGGATTGCTCCCCCACTTGATCTCGAAATGCATCCACCAATGCATTACCTCCTTCGAGATCATGCGACAACTCTTCGTCGCTCACTCGGTCCATTGAGCTTTAGGGAGATATAACCTTGAGAAACTCTTCCTCAATATGTGCAGTCCGTTGCACATGATTCTCCCACTAGAGAACTAGGACTTATCCCTCTTGGATATCTGTCCTGTTGGAGCAACTTTTCTCTTTACATACTTCCCACTGAAAGTTTCGAAGACCATCATCCCCTTTGGACTACTCCGTCTTGCTGAACTCGAGCTTTGTTCTGCCCCCACAAATGTACTTGCTAGATTGCGACCCTTCTCCAATACAATCTCCACTGCACCCTTCAAGGTCTAGCAACATGCTGAACTTGTTGCACATTTCAGCCGCCTACGGACGTATCCTTTCCATGTCGAAGAGAAAATTCTGATGCTCCATGGCGTCGAGTTCTAATCACACCTTGGGATGGCCACGAACACTTCGTCATTCGTGTACAAGCCCTTGTATGAGTTCCGAATCCTTCGAGTTCGCAATTCCCCTCACCTCTATGAGCTTTGCATAACTCTTTCGGTCATTACACAACACCTCCCACTTTGCACGGTCTCATCTTTCACCAAGCGCCCTGCTTTGCCTTGAGCACCGTCAAGTTTGGTTACCAATGTCGAGCTATAGCTCGAACTCAACCATCCCAATCTTTGTGTGCTACATATTCTTCTTCGCTTGCTTGTCCTTGTGGTGCCTCTCGCACAAAGGGGTTGGCTATTCCTTGAATGCCAAACCAGGATATCCGCTCCTCTGAGCGACTCCTTTCCCTACATCTCAATGTCTATTTCCCCTAAACGATTGTGCGTGTTAGCTGTCCTCCACACAACCTAGCTAGGTCCCCCCACGTTTGTATGGCAAGTGTTTCAGCGTGTGCTTGTCCCGCTCTGATACCACACTGTCAAGGGCTTAGCTGATTTTGCCTAAGCCGTGCGGCACCCATGCGTGTTCGTCCGCATAGGTCAGCCCTCCCCGAGATCTCCTAACATCCCATAGACTCACAAAAAGAGAAAACGAGCCAAAAGAAGCAATTCCCACGGGATCCACAAGCAACTGCTCAAGAAAACACTTTATAAAGCCAAAATACAAAATACACCCATGGACATTAAAAACTCAGAGAGGTTGCACACAAAGGATAATGGTCCATTACAGACTGAAGTCCCCACAATTGCTTATAAGACACACTTTTATTTATAAGCCAAACTTGGCTATAAAGCAAATCAAACTAGGACTGCTAAGCCTACTGCAAGCCTGCTTCTTGTCGTACAAGATATGTACCTAAATCGAAGGACATGGACAAACACAAGCATTTCATCGAACACCTTGTTTACATTATTATCCGTGACATAGGTGGGAGGAAGGAGACTCGATTGGGTGGATCTCATGTGCAGAGTGCTATTTTTGATTCTACCGAACCACCGATGCTATACGAGTGGAGATTACTGCCATCCATCTTGAGGGAGATGCTATTCAGTGGTTTAATTGGTTTAAGTACACCCCTGGAGGATTCTCTTAGCAGCGATCCAAGGAAGGACTACTGAATTGCTTCGGATCAATCGATTTTGAAACATCGACGGACAATTGGCAAAAATTCGTCAAACCTCCACAATACAAGAATACCAAATAAGGTTTGAACATTTATCTAATTAGACTATGAATTAATCTAAAAAATAACTTTTAGAGACTTTCATTAAGGGCCTAAAGCCAAAGATTCGGGAGAAGTAAAGGCGCAGCAATCGTACACTCTTATGGCGATAATTTCTTTTGCGCATATTCAAGAAGAACAATTAAACCAAGAGGCATGAAGGACAAGAGTCACTTCTCGACCAGCCATGCCAAAGCCTACAGCCCCCTCTATTGCCATCCGAGCCCCCGTACTAAAAAAATTAACGAGGGATGAGCTTCGTGAATGATCGGCCAAAGGATTGTGTTGGCACTATGATGAACCATGGAGCCAAGAACATCACTACAAAAAGGGCCGACTCCTTATGATTGAACTAGTGAAGGATAAGGACAATGAACCATCTGAAGAAGCTCTTGAGTTGGAAGAAGAAACCATGGAGGAAGAGTCCCAACCGGTCGACTATGCAGTATACATATTTGCCGGCTACTCCAACCCGTAGACGATGAAAGTTGGAGGACTTCTAAAACAACAACTCATCACCATTCTCATTAACACGGGCAGCACAATAACTTCCTCAATAGTAAGGTTGCTATATGTTTGGTATTTTAAATAAAAGGTTGTAACAAATTCGACGTAAAGGTTGCTGACAGCTGAATTCTCATTTGCGACCAACAGTGCCCGCGGGTGAAACTACTCCTCTAAGACCAAGAAGTGGTAGCTGATTTCTTCCTCCCAACTATCGATGATTATAAAGCCATACTTGGGATCGAATGGCTCACAATGCTAGGTGATATCTTTTGGAATTTTTCTAAATTAATCATGAGATTTTATTGTAAAAGGAGATAGGTCACGTTATGAGATAAGCGCAGGAACCATATTTTCACTATTTCGTCGCAATGAATGAAGAAAGTTTTGCACAAAGCACATGGTAGATTCTTCATGCATATCCAATAGAATATATAAAACTTAGATCCTAAGCTTGCCCTTTTGCTGGATGAATTCGTGGATGTTTTCTCGAAGCCACGCAGGCTACCCCCTAACCGATCGCATGACCACCGCATTCCTATTTAGCTAGGTAAACCTCCAGTAAATTTGCGATCATACTATTATCCTCACTTATAGAAGGATGAGATCAAAAACATTGTTATGCTTGACACCGGGATGATTCGACCGAGTTGCAGCCCTTACTCCTCACCGATGTTGCTCGTGCATAAGAAGGATGGTATGTGGCGGATGTGCATTGACTACTAGGCCCTAAACGCCATCACTGTCAAGGATAAATATCCCATTCCAGTTATAGATGAACTCTTGGATGAATTAAAAGGAGCTCGGGTCTTGCCTAAATTGGATCTCCAATCCGGATACCATTAGATTTGGGTATGCACTAAAGATATTCTGAAAACTACATTATGCACGTATAACGGCTACTATGAGTTTTTGGTAATGCCTTTTAGAATTACAAACGCTCCTTCTACCTTTCAAAGCTTGATGAATGACATTTTATGAAGGTTTCTACGTAAGTTTGAATTGGTATTCTTTGATGATATTCTCATTTATAGCCCTATGCTTGATATATATTTTGAGCACTTACGAACTATTCTAACTATTCTTCAAGAGAATACTCTTTATATTAAACAGTCAAAGTGCAGCTTCTTATAGCATAAAGTGGAGTATCTAGGGTATATTATATTAGAGGAAGAGTGGCGGTAGACCAGACAAAGATTGAGGCAATGCAAGGATGACCGAGACCTACAAGCGTAAAATCACTACGTGACTTCCTTGGACTCACGGGCTACTACCGAAAGTTCGTGAGAGATTATGGCAAGATCAGTGCCCCATTCATGTCCCTACTCAAGAAGGACTCAATTTCATGGTCGGATCAAGCCTCCGCAGCCTTTGAAAGACTCAAGGCCGCCATGACGATGACACCGGTCCTAGTGCTACCTGATTTTAGTCGAACTTTCATGATTGAGGCCGACATGTCCGGAGTTAGAATTGGGGTTGTTCTAATACAAGATGGCTGACCCCTTGCCTACACAAGCAAAGCTTTATCTCCCTCACATCTTAAAATGTTCATGTATGATAAAAAAATGCTTACCATCGTACATGCAGTCACAAAGTGGAGACCCTACCTGATCAGTCGACGCTTCCAGATTAAGACCGACCACTAAAGCCTTAAATATTTCTTGGAGTATAAAATATCCTCCCCAGAGCAGCAATGATGGGTAACTAAACTCCTTGGCTTTAATTATGAAATTACTTACCAAAAAGAAAAAGAGAATGTTGTTGCAGATGACCTATCTCGGTTACCGGGACAAGCAAAATTTCAACCATCTCCCTTCCCTCCACCGACTTCCATGACAACATTAGGGAGGAATGAAAGAATGATCCATAAGCCTGAGCCATCATAGAAAAGTTGGAGAAGGACTCGGGTCCATGGGTCATTACTCGTGGGATTCGAAGGACTTGCGTTACAAAGACCGAATCGTTCCTTCTTCCCCTTGTATTCAAATTATTTTGCATGAGATGCATTCTTCACCCTCAGTAGGGCACTCTAGATTTTTTAGGACTTACAAAAGGGTGAAGCAAAACTTCTTTTGGAAAAGCATGAAAAAACTAATTTATGATTATGTATCTAAATGTGATGTATGTCAGAAATAGAAATGCGAAACAGTGGCAAGTCTGGGGAAACTATAGCCACTACCCATACTAAACTCAGCACAGACCGACATTTCTATGGACTTCATCGAGGGGCTGCCACTATCCCATGGTAAAAGTATGATCTTTATGATGGTAGATTGCCTAACCAATTATGCTCACTTATGTGTTGTGAAGCATCCCTATACTGCTGCTAGTATTGCTTAACTTTTTGTGGAATATATAGTAAAACTGCATGGGATGCCAAGGTCGATTGTGAGTGACCGTGACATGGTATTCACAAGTAAATTGGATAGAGCTCTTTCATCTATAGGGCACCCAGTTGAAGATGGGCATAGCCTATCATCCCCAGACAGACAGCCAAACAAAAGTGGTGAACAGATGCCTCGAGACATACCTACGGTGCTTCACCAATGATCGGTCCAAAGAGTGGACAAGGTGGCTTCCTTTGGTCGAATAGTGGTACAACACGATATTTCATTCATCATGTACCCCTTATGAGGCATTGTATGGCTAACCGATCCCTGTAATACCTAGATATGTGCTTGGTTCAGCCAAAGTAGATCAGATCGACCAAAATTTGATTAACAGGGACAAACTGCTACAACTGCTGAATGCCGCTTAAGCTCGCATAAAGCAATAAGCAGACAACCACCAGAGTGAGCACGAATTCGAAGTGGGAGATTGGGTCTACCTTCGGCTCCAAACATATAGGCAGCTATCAATTAATGCAAGAGCATCAATGAAGTTTTCTCCATAATTTTATGGACCATACCATATCCTTGAGCGTGTTGGGGCTGTGACATACAAATTAAAGCTTCTAGATGACGCGAAGATACATTTCGTCTTCTACGTATCCTTATTGAAGCTAAAGTTGGGAGAACATGAGAAGGCCCAGACTCAATTGCTGAGCACCACCAATGATGGCAAAATGAAAGCCCAACCTGAAGTATACTTGATTGGAGGATTCTGATGCGCCAACAACGCCCTTGATAGAACCCCAGGAGCTTTATAGATTTTGATCCTTGAGGGGGATTAACCCTCAGAACACTGTAGGGGTTCCTCCTTCCTAGACATGGCACAAGGTTGAAATAAAATTAATAATTGGTTGATTCAAGGTTGAAATATAGGGATCAAAACCTAGCCTAAGGAGGGTGCTTGCTTAAGTAAAATTATCCCTTTGCCCCTCATATAGCCAACCTACCTTAATAGGAGACTAGGTTGGCTCTATAGCCGACCTAAGCAAGGGAAAACCCTAGCCAACCAACCCAGTAAGGGGGCGACGACCACTAAGCCCTAAGGGCTAATCTAAACCCTAGCCATACTCCTTTATAAGATAGGAGTGACTTATTACAATCTAGTAGGGTTTTATTGACTACTTCTAGGGAGATTAGGACTCAACCCTACTAGAGTCCTATTAAACCCACCATCTTAAAATAAGTCTTATCCTCAAGGCTGAAGTTCCATGAACTCAGGGAACCAGGTCTTCAACTCTTCATCAGCTTGGGTGTTAGTTGGAAGAATTTGAGCTGAGTTGTCATCTTTAAATTTTCATTTGAGGTGGGATACTTGGAGGATCAACTATAATTTTGATCTAGTGCATGGATCTGGGGTTAGGGCCCCAATGTGATCTCCAATATTGCAAGGCCCAAAGAAATAGGGAGACCACTTTCTTAAGGTTTGAATTTCATGCTACTAGAGTTGGAGATGAAGGGGAACTTGATCTTTCTTAGGAAACTTTCTTCTGTCCCAGTGTTTGTCAGGGGGAAGTTTATTCCTTGTATGGGCTACCATGTGGTTACTCTGTAATAGTAGTCGTGCTTTCTTTTAGAGTGAGGGTTGTCCTTTGATAAAATCTATAGTGGTCTGAGCCTGATCTGAGTCTGAGGTGGGTAGGAGTGGTGATTTTTGGGGATCCATTTTTATTTCTTCATGCTGTTGACCATCTTGCATGAGGATGGTGCTGACCCCCACTCTAGATGTGTCTACTCTAATAATAAACATATGGCCACGATTTGATGTGGATGACATCATGGCCGTGAGGGCTATAGTTCCACTCGATCAAGGTGGTGCATCTTTCTTTATAATAAGAGGGATAATGTTCATGCTTTGTTGAATCCTACAAATGATCCTTCCCCTTTCTGATTTCACCCCTAGAGGGGCTCAATTTTCCCGTGGTTTTAGGCCGTAGATCGGAGATCATCATCAAGGAAGTCATTAAGCATCATGGTCCAATCCTAGGGAAAGTTGTGGAAGTCACCTGAGATCTGGAAGTGCTGCATCAGCAACTATGGTGAGTTTAATAGGATGTAACACTTAAGAAGTAGCTTATCTCCATGGAAAAGGATGTAGGGACGTGTCGTAGCGAGAAATAAACATGGCCGAACAATCTGTCTCTGTCATCTCTTGGATGATGCTTTTATCTTCAACCTTCTGAGGTTGTATGAAGCAATATGGTCGAGCAACAACTGGTAGAAATTTCAACCTGTTCAGCATAGGGGGGGTGGCCAGCCTTAGACGAGGTAGTCAACTTGGTTAGGTGGAGACACCCAAAAATTTAGCAAGCTGTGGGAGGGGTTTTTTATCTTCAATCTCATGAAACTCTTGTATTTGAATTGGGAAAACACTAGATTATTCTTTTGATACTCCCTCCAAGTGTGGTGTTATGGTTGTAGTTGCTAGGCTCCCTCGTAGAATCACCTACTTTCCTTTTTAAAAAAATTTCATAGTTAGCTTCAAAAAATTCCAGAAAACATCTCCAATCATAGACAACTAATCAATGCCAAGCACTATATCAAAACCATCAAGAGAGAGGAGGAAAAAATCGGCAACTACGTCTTGCTCCTGTAAAATCATTTTTACCTGCAGGCACTTTTGGTTGCACTTTAGAATTTGGCCGTTAGCTACCTTGGCTTTGAACCCGTTATAATCTTCTTTTTGGAGTATTAAGTGGGCGGCAACTATACTGCTCATGAAGTTATGTGCTCCTGGCGTCAATGAGGATGACGATGGACTGCTGCCTAAGAAACCCTTTGATCTTCAATTTTTGTAGGTTGGTGTAGCTGGCTAAGGTAGGGACCGTGCGAGTGGTCGGTTATGGTGTATCCTTCTCCTTAGGCTCGAGAGTCGTATCTTCAAGTTTGGGTTCTTAAGTGGATGCAACCATCAGTAGTGCCTCCTTTTACATTTGTGTTCTAGGCTCCACAGTTTATCACAAAACCCACAGAGGCTTTTTGTCGATTCGTCATGAAGGTCTTCTCTTATTAATTTCTGTGGCTGACGGGGTTGGCTGATAGTAAGAGGAGGTGAAAGCTTTGGTGCCACTAGTCGGGGAACAACTCTAGTCTTCTAAGCTCATAGTTCAATCACTCCTCTTGATATTGCGTAAAGGAGATAGCTGCCTTAAGTGTGTACAATTGTCATGCTTTAACTTCTTCCTGAATCTCTAGCTTCAAGCCCTCAATAAAAGTCCTCAATATTTATTTTTTAGTCCAATCATAAGTTTGATTACATAACCTTTCAAACATGATTTGGTACTCCTGAATGGTGGAGGTTTGACGGATCATCGCTAGTTCTTCGTTAAAGTTCTTTTTACAATCTAAATTTGCACCACGCTGTGATCTTATTGGGCTTGATGACAGCCCAATATAAACTCCTCAAAGAGAGCATGTAATTTAACATCCATATGCATCTCAAGAGCCTCCAATTTGGCTTTGAATAAGCCCATCGATGTCATGACGTAAGGATCTCCAACCTATCAAATCAAGCTGATTAAAGAGTGTAGCTACAATCTTCAGGTTGAAGGCAGCAATGACAATGATGTCGGGGCTACGGACAACAATGTAAACAAGGTGTTTGATGAAATGCTCATATTTGTCCATATACTTTAGTTTGTGTACATACCTTGTATAGCAAGTAGTAGGCTTGCAGTAGGCTTAGCAGCCCTATTTTGGTTTGCTTTGTGGCCAATTTCGGCTTGTAAATACGAGTGTGTTTTGTAAGCACTTGTGGGGACTTCGGTCTATAATGGACAATTATCCTTTGTGTGTAACCTCTATGAGTTTGTAATGTCCATAGGTGTAATTTGTATCTAGCTTTATAAAGTGTTTGCTTGAGCAGTTGCTTGTGGATCTCATGAGAATTGCTTCTTTTGGCCTGTTTTCTCTTTTGTAAGTCTAAGGAACTCTAAGAGATCTCGGGGAGGGCTGATCCTTGCGGACGGACACGCATGGGTGCCGCAAGGCTTAGGCAAAATCACCTAAGCCCATGATAATGTGGTACTAGAGCAGGACAAGCATATGCAGAAACACTCGCCATACAAACGTGGGGGACCTAGCTAGGCTATATGGTGGACAACCAGCATGCGCAACCGTTTGGGGAAAAATGGATATTGAGATATAGGGAAAGGAGTCGCTCAGAGGAGCGGGCATCCAAGTTTGGTATTCAGAGGAATGGCCAACCCCTTTGCGCGAGAGGCACCACGAGGACAAGTAAGCGAAGAAGAATATATATCACACAAAGATTGGGATAGTTGAGTTCGAGCTATAGATCGACGTTGGCAACCGAACTTGATAGTGCTCAAGGCAAAGCGGGGCACTTGGTAGGAGATGAGACCGTGCAAAGTGGGAGGTGTTGCGTAATGATCGAAAGAGTTGTGCAAATCTCACAGAGGTGAGGGGAATTGCTAACTTGAAGGATTCGGTACTCATGCAAGGGCTTGTACATGGACAATGGAGTGTTTGTGGCCATCCTAAGGTGTGATCGAAACTCAACGCCATGGAGCATCAGAACTTTCTCTTCGACATGGAAAGGATACGTCTGTAGGTGACTAAAATATGTAATAAGTTCAGCACATTGCTTGACCTTGAAGGGTGTAGTGAAAACTGTATTGGCGAAGGGTCGCAATCTAGCAAGTGCATTTGCGGGGGGCAGAATAAGGCACAAGTTATTCAGCAAGATGGAGTAGTCCAAAGGGGATGGTGGTCTCAGAAACTTCCAGTGGAAAGTATATAAAGAGAAAAGTTGCTCCAACAGGATAGATATCCAGGAGGGATAAGTCCTAGTTCTCTAGAGGGAGAATCATGTGCAACGAACCACACATATTGAGAAAGAGTTTCTCAAGGTAATATCTCTAAAAAACTCAACGGATTAAGCGAGTGACATGGAATCATCGCATGATCTCGAATGACGTAATGCATTGGTGGATGCATTTCGAAACCAAGTGGGGGAGTAATCTAAGGCAACATCATATGATGCGCACTTAGAGTCGATGCAGAAATCAAACTCAATGGAGGGCTGAATTGTGGAATGGTGGACGCGAGGGCCACTATCAACTCAATGAAAATTGAGGAGCAGAGCGACTTACGTGGAACTCAGTGAAGTATCCAAGCTGCATAAAGAGAGTCGACATAGAAGATAGAACATAGACTAGAGGCACACAACTTTCCTAGGACGGAGGTCAAGGGCATGAACTCTTGTAGAGGCAAGAGTGGGATCATGTCGTTCTATGGATTCTTCATTCTGATGGGACAGACTTATCTTGCATTGTGCCAACGATGAAGGGAGCTTCAAGGCACATGCACCTTACCTCAGAGATACATTTGACAGAGTAACTAAAGTGATTCAACTTGCAAAGGCAAAGTTGGGATCAGGAGACCTTAGCACGGGGCAAGAGGACGTAGAGGCGAGTACTCTTGAAGAATATATCACAGTGTTACCATTCAAGTTATCAAGAACAAGTGGTGCATACCAGAGATTGTGCTGGTAGGGGATAGAGGCCTAGGATTCAGACAATGATGCACCAATTCTAGCGAAGTTAGGGAGACTTCATGAGCTACTAGGTGACAGACTATCCTAGAGCTACGCTTCATCCAGGTGTGACCCAAGAGTAGATGGACGAAGGTGAATTGCTAAGGGAGCGAACTAAAAATTGGAGATGGCGGAGGCCCTATGATGTGTTGGCAGAGGCCATACGTGGAGAAATCGTAGTCTGAGTTAATCACACGAGAATCTGTATGCAATGGAGATATCACTAGGATGTGACATGGTGCAGCGGATCATGGTGGAATAGTTCGTGGCAATGTAATACAGGCAATCCTATCCCATGAAGGACAAGATCATGTGAAGATATGATCATGAGTTACTGGGAGCTCCACTTTGGTGTACGACACAATAAGAAGAAGGGCTATGGATTCAAGGAGTGACTGTTGTAGTACCACGAAGGTGGGTCTTCGTGTGTGCATCGAAGCTTGTATTGGGTGAAAGCCTTGGTCATCAGCATATGAGGGTTGTATACAACTGAGAAAGAAGTCCAAGTGCAAGTACCAATGAGTCCCATAGAGGGGGACATGATCATGTGAATAAATAATCAGGAGCTGCTGGGAGCTCCACTTCGGTGAATAATGTAATGACAAGAAGGGCTGTGGATTCAAGGAGTGAATGCCATGGTACCGCAAAGGCGAGTCTTTCGTGTATGAGCATCGAAGCTTACATCAGATGAAAATATTGGTCATCAGCATATGGGGGCTGTGTACCACCGAGGGAGAAGTCAGATTGCAAGTACCAGTGAGTCTCATGGAGGGGATTTGATTATATAAAGGTATAATCGGAGCGACTAGAGAGTTGGACTACATCAGTGCTCATATTCGTTTAAGGGAGCCCGACCAGTCAGAGGACAAAACTGAGTAAGAAAACATTACTACTAAGAAAGCTAAGGAGAACAAAATCGGTGCAAGCCCTACAACAAGATGGTGGAGGCCACGCATGAGAAGTTATAGTATGTCTTTTAATTGACTAGGGAAAACTGCTAAGAGGAGACAATGGTGTTGAAGTAGGTGGTCGAAAGGGGCGAGGAAGCGACGACAAGTCTAGCGGGGCTCAGCTACCCAAAAGTAAAGCGTCGGTTAAAAAGGAGGTGGACTCGGAGGAGCGCCACAGTGCCACAAAGGCAGATCTACCAATCGCGAAGGAAGGGATGCAGATGCAAGGCAACGAATAGTAGGGCTATGGGCTTGGCAGCACCATGGTACCGTAGAGGTGGGACTTCCATGGAGTCATCGATCCCTGACTCTCATGGAGGGAGAGCATTGGTTATAAAACGGGCTGAGGAGGTAGAGTATACAAAGGCAAATTCCAAGTACCAAGATAGGGTAGAAGGGCAGAGGCCAAGCAACTTCATAAGACTGGTGTCGATGGACTTCTCATCAAGATAGCTGAAAGCGAGGGACTTTGGGTTGATGCAGGAGTGCTCGACCAATGAACGAAGTAGGCAGTACGTGGTACTCTACCTTTCTACTCAGAGGAGTAGGCGGCAAAGGTGCTAGAGAAGATGATACAATCCAGGATACAACCAAATCTATCAAAGACTTACTCCAAGTTGGGGGACTCCAAGTTAGGGTGAACCTTTTACTCTTTTCGGGCAAAACTTCTTACATTCCAGAAGTTCAATAGTAGTGGGAAGGCGAATCACAGTAGCTAACTCAACGTAAGGAGTGCAAACACTTCAAGTGCTTTAGAAGTGTGAGCAAAGAGTGGGGGAATGTTAGTAACCAGCTCAATGCATGAAGTACAAACATGAGGAGGCAAGCGAAATCGAGTAACCTTTACCTTCTCAACTCAGGAGAATGGGCAAAACCGAGTATCCTAATTCTCTTAACTCGAGGAGGTGAGCGAAGCCAAGTAACCTTGTCTTCTCAACTACTAATAGAATGGGTGAAGTCAAGTATCCCAATTCTCTTACTTATCCAGCAGAGGAGCTCTGTACAAGTTCAGTGACCCTTCAAAGAAAGCTTATGGAAGATAATAGTTATCAAATCCTCACCATTGGTGATCCGTACTACTAAGAGTAGATTGTCGCTTCATTTCCCAATTGACCAATCGAAAGCGGGAGTGATGTGAACATACTTGAAAGTGACAACTAAACATGAAAGAATGATCAATGGGTAAATATTATAGAGGAACGACCTAAATAATCTTAATGTTTGCCAGGCGATGCTCGTCAAAGTTCCAACAAGCATCCATCCAGTTCAACCGTGATACTGGTGCATAATAAGGCAGGTCTTTTCCTTCATCAAAAGGATCTACGATAACTAACAAGGATCAACACAACTCAACCAACCCCACACTAGATTCAGTTATTGGTGAGTTGAAGCAACATAGCGGATCAGAGTTTGACTACTCAACAACAGCGATGGAGAGCGGCTGGGGGCCAAAGTGGCGTGTTGCAGCCAAAGTAGAAGATTAAAGATTTAACAAAATGTGAGGAGATGCAACGTCTACAGTGGCTTCGACGAGGACGTCGAAGGAATAAGTGAGGGAGAATGTCACGGATAACAATATAAACAAGGTGTTCGATGAAATACTCATGTTTGTCCATGAACTTTGGTTTGTGTGCATACCTTGTATAGCAAGTAGCGGGATTGCAGTAGGCTCAGTAGCCTTATTTTAGTTTGCTTTGTGGCCAATTTTGGCTTGTAAATACGAGTGTGTTATGTAAATATTTATGGGGACTTCGGTCTATAATGGATCATTATCCTTTGTGTGTAACCTCTCTGAGTTTGTAATGTCCATAGGTGTAATTTGTATCTAGCTTTATAAAGTGTTTGCTTGAGCAATTGCTTGTGGATCCCATGGGAATTGCTTCTTCTGGCCCGTTTCTCTTTTGTAAGTCTAAGGGACTCTAGGAGATCTCGGGGAGGGCTGACCCTTGCGGACGGATACGTATGGGTGCCACATGGCTTAGGCAAAGTCAACTAAGCCTATGATAGTAAGGATCTCCAACCTGTCAAATCAAACCGATTAAAGAGTGTAGCTACAATCTTTAGGTTGAAGGCAGCAATGACAGTGATGTCGGGGCTACGGTGGTCAAGTCTCCAAGTGGAGGATGATAACCAAGGGTAGCAGCAATGATGGAGGAAGAAAATGGCAGCAGTAACGTCGGCTGTGGTCCTTCGGTGATACTATAATGTTGACGCTGCAATGTCGTCGAGGTTGTGAATTTTTAAGTGGTTGATATTTGTCGGAAGATGGCAGCCAAGAGATCTGAGTGGGAAGGTAGCAGCGATGGCGGAGGAAGAAGATGGTAGTAGCAACGTCGACTATGGCTGCGGTATGACTTCATGACTGCAGGTGGCATCGGTTGTAGCAAGGGTGCAGCTATAATAGGAGGAAGACGGGGCAGCGATGTACACGGCTATTGTGAAGAAGGGCACCAGTGGTATGGAGTGAGAGATGGCTGCCATTGTGTTCAATTTATTGTTGACGGCGATCAAGATAGTTGACAGTGAATGACTGTTGCAAGCTATGATGTAACGGATTACAGTGAAAGATTGCTGCTAGTAGCTTTTTACCGCAAGGATCGCAGGTGGCTGCAATCAAGGAGGATGGCAGTAAGAGGTCACTATTGGTAGCATTGGGTAGTAAAAGATGCATGCTATGGTTGAAGGGATAAGAGAGATTGGGCGGTTGAAAGGTTGGTGGACCAAAGGCTTCGATTTTTGGGTGCAGTTTGTGGCTATTTTAGGTACGATTTGAGGCTATGATTTTGTAGAGTTTAGGCTTCAAATTGGTGTTGTTTTAGGGCTGTTATAATAGTAGATAAAGGTTAGGAAAATAGATTTTAGATCTGGGATAGATGGCAGCAAATGTAGGTGTCTCGGTAAGGAAAGTTTGCTAAAAAGGTAAGTGGATCGATAAGGAAGTAGGCTATGGTTAGGGCTAATTGGGATGGCTATTTTTGTTTGGTTTATGATAAGATTTGGAAGGGTTTTTGGTGAGGATGGTAAGTTTTTGAGATAAGGAAAAGAGAGTCCAAAATCTCACAAAAAATAGCACTTAAATCTGATAGAATTCGACAAAAAAAGGTGTTGTGATGTACTGTCCTGCTAAACTAGTTTTACGTCAGAGAAACGATGAGTTCTCGATATAAATTCCAAAGGAAAGTTCAAGAAAATTATGCAAAAACCCTTGGTTCAGATGTTATTAATACCAGTAAAAAGTTTGACAAAATTTTGGTAGCATAACAATAGGAAAATATGGCAAAAGATGAAAGGCAGATCCTTCATTGTAAAATTTCAGAACTGCGTGATGGTGAAAGATTACATAAGAAAACCGGTTGCAGAAGGAATTTTTTCTAGAAATTAATTCAGATGAAAGCTAAGTTGATCTTTAGGATTGTATAAAAATATTAGCCAAAAAAGATGAACAAAAGTTTAGTTTCGAGAGGCCAATATACGGAAGGTAAATTCTACATTATAAAATTTCAGTACTGTGTAGTGACGAATTGCAACACTATAAGTCTGTATCTAGGAGTTTTTTCACAAGATCAATCTTAGACGAAAGCTAAGATGATCTATGAAATTGTATAAAAGTTTTAGCAAAAAAACATGATTAAAAGTTCAGTTTTAAGAAGCAAAAATCGGTTGAATATTTCTACAACGTTTCACCTTCGCAACGATGATAATGTTTACAACGGTAAAATTTTGCAACAAGAAAACTTTTGGAAAAACTTCTTCAATGTGTAAGGTAAAAGATTTTGTAGTATTGAAGAGGTGTGGGTGATAAAAATATACCAGATCTTCAGATCTGTAATCATCCACTATATGTGTGTGATCCTCTATGCTCAATACCGAGTTGGCCATGAGCTCCACTATCAAAACTCCTTTCGACTCGGTGAATTATTATCCCTTTACAATTTATTCAACTTATCAACTATGAACGTACTAGACCACTACACCATAGTCCCCAAATGGTATAAGGGATCCAATCTATTGGACATATTTATCCTCAGTTATCATGTATCTATAGTCTCTCATCAATCTAAAATCTCAGAGATTATATATTGGGTATGGTATTGTAAGGCCATATACAGAATCTATTCAAGTCTCGCTATAATCGGATACTCCTGGAGACTCCTCTCTCAATCTGAATGACTTTAGCTACGGATTTGCCTAAGTGAAACCATATTGGATATTTCTCTTATGATACCGAAAGCAAATGATCCTCTATTGATACTTAATTTTCTTCATAAGGTTGACTACCAATCCCGATGACTAATTGTACTAGATTTAGAACTTTCTAGACCTATAAGGAAGGAAGTACTCAAATAAGGTATCGTTGATGTCTTAAATCGAAGGACCAGATACATAACTAAGACTATAGAATCATGACGTTAGGTATCATTAACTATCTAACATTCTATAAGTGGATTAATCAGTGAACCTATTGTCTAATGAGCACTCATACTGTACCCTTAGTGCCCCAAATGAGTGGCTATGAGACCAGCTACCTCCATCATATGGATGCACATATAGTACACTAGCTTGTCGGGTTATCGCGCTGTCCCTCTCGAGTAACCTATGATCGAGATTATTTAGGGTATGTGTTTAAAGGCGAATCGATCTCATTATCACAATCTCATCATGATCCAATTCCCATTGCATAGATCCAAGAACATCATAATATATGTGTATATATATAATATGAGAAAATATCAATAATAATCATAATATAATAAAAACTGTGCAGCGTGTCACACGTGTCATCACTTATATGATTGCCTTGTAGGGCACCTGTAACCAGCACTACTCAAATGAGGTATTCTTGGTGTCTCCAATCTAAGGACTAAACACATAATTGGGATTACAGAGTCATTGTCTGACATTAGGTATCATTAACTATCCTGTATTCCGTAAGCGAATCAATGAACTCATTCACTAGTGAGCATATGTACTATATCCTTAGTGTCCCCGCATAAGCGGCTATAAGACTAACCACTTCCATCATATTGACATGTATACAGTACACCGGTTTGTCCAGTTATCTTAATGTCCCTCTCAAATAACCTATAACCGAGATTATTTATGGTCTATATTTAAAGATGAATCAGTCTAATTATTATGATCTTATCATGACTTGAGTCTTATTGCACGGATCCAATGACATCACAATATATGTAACTGGCAATATAAAGTGAGAATATATAAATAATTATAATAAGTAAAGATATCGTGTAGTATGTCATATGTGTCATCACTCACGTGATTGGCTTGCAAGACACCTTTAACCAGCATATACCTTATACTTCAGTCCATCCCAAACTCCTTTTCATAATTTATCATAAATTTTTAACATGAATAAGCTTGTGATGACTCTTGCGAAGCTCCTCAATATGTTGAGGGAGGCAGAGAGTACCATTAAGAAAGAGAAATCAATTATCTATATTGGTGAGACCAAAGGAAAAAGAAAATATAATAAGTCTCTAAGAAGGGGAAGGAAAAGGGTAAAGTGGGTAAGGCAAAGGTTACCAAGAAAGATCTGACAAAAAACAAAGACAAGAGCTTCCAGTACGACAAAGATAAGCTTTGGAAGATGAACTGCAAAGACTACCTTGCAGAGAAGCGAAATAGAAGCTTGGAGAAGCTTAGGTACATTCATGATTAATCTTCATTTGTCATATTCTTATGATACCATATGGGTATTAGATACCGGGAGTGATTATCACAGTTGCAATTCATTACAAATTCTTATAAGGCATAAGAGATTGGTGATAGATGAGATGGATCTCAAGATGGGTAATAGAGCAAGAGTTGCTATAATTGCTATTGACGAGTTCACCCTACATCTGCATGGTGGAGTTACTATTATATTAGATGCATGTTATTACGTTCCTTCTATTATCAAAGATATTATTTCTATTTTATGTTAAATAGTTAGTGGATATAAATTAGTTTTTTTGAACAATAATTATTTATTAATACTAGATGATAAGATCATCCCTAGAGGAACGTTGCATAATGGTTTGTTTATGCTATACATTGCTCCATAAATCATGAATGTGTATGCATCCAAGAGGAAACAAAATGAGATAAGCAGGGAATACCTATGGTATTATAGGCTAGGTCATATCCATGAGGGAAGAATTCAAAAGTTGATGAAGGATAGTTACTTAGATCTATTCGAATATGAGTCATATACAACTTGTGAACCTTACCTTCATAGAAGGTGACCAACTCTCCATTTAGTGAAATTGGAGAGAGAGTCACTGAGTTATTGGAACTTAAACATAGTAACGTGTGTGGTCGCATATTGACTTAGGATATTGGTGGTTACTCCTACATAGCAACGTATATGGTCCTATATTGACTTAGGACATAAGTGGTTACTCCTACTTCATTACTTTTACTATATGATTTCTCTAGGTATGGTTATGTGTACTCGATGAAGTACAAGTTTGAAGTCTTTGAGAAATTCAGAAAATACAAGAATGAAATAGAGAACCAGATCGGAAAGCGTATTAAGACATTTCGATCGAATCGAGGAGGAGAGTACTAGAGTACAGAGTTCACCCATTTCCTCAACGACCATGGGATTCTATCCTAATGGTATATCAGAAAGGATGAATCATATGTTGTTAGACATGGTGCAGTCTATGATGAGTTTTGTCGATCAACTTGTCTCATTTTGAGGAAATGCCCTAGAGACTGCAACTTACTTTCTTAACATAGTTCTAAGTCGGTAATGTATACACCATATGAGGTATGAAAAGGAAAAAAAGTCTGATCTTAAGGTTATTAAGATTTTGGACTGTCTTGCCTACGCTAAAAGACATAACCCCGACCAGTTGGAATTAAGAACGGAGGGGTGCAAGTTCGTAAGATACCCTAAGGAAAGTTGTGGGTATTATTTCTCTTATCTTGAGGATAGAAGATCTTTGTTGCCAAGAAGACATTGTTCCTTGAGAAAAAGTATATTCTTGGTGGAAACAATGGGAGTATGATAGAGTTGAGTGAGGTCAGAGAATCTAGCTCAAGCACCATTTCGGAGGTCGAGTCTGTTCAGGTACTTAGCACACAAGTTCCAACTTTGCACAAGTTTAATAGAGTATCACATCCTCTTGAGAATATGTGAGATATATCAATGGAGATGACACTTAGGATACAGATCCTCACACCTACGAGGAGGCTATTATAAGTAAAGACTTCGGGAAGTGACAAAAAGTTATAAATTCTGAGATGTATTCCATATACTCTAATAAGGTTTGGAACCTTATTGATCTACCTGAGGGTATTGTACCCATCAGGTTCGAATGGATCTTTAAGAATAATATTAGAGTAGATGGACAGGTGGAGACCTATAAGGCAATGCTAGTTGCCAAAGGGCATCGTCAAAGGTAAGGAGTTGACTATCATGAAACATTCTCACTAGTAGCCACGTTGAAATCTATTAGAATTCTTTTGGCCATTGTAGCACACTATGACTATGAGATCTAGTAGATGGACGTGAAAACTGTATCCTTCAATGACAATCTCGAGGAGGAGGTATATATAACATATCAAAGGGATTCATGTCTAAGAAAAATCCAGATGAGGTGTGCAGGTTGCTCAGGTCTATCTATAGACTAAAGTAAGCTTCCCAAAGTTGAAACATAAGATTTGATGAGGTGGTCAAATCTTTTAACTTTGTTAAGAATGAAGATGAGCCTTGTGTGTATAGGATGGTAAGTGGGAGCACTATCACCTTCTTAGTATTGTATGTGGATAATATCCAAATCATTGGGAATAATGTAGGAATGCTCTCTATGTTTGGGACTTGGTTATCTAGACACTTCTCCATGTAGGACTTAGAAAAAATATCCTATATTTTGGGGATTTAGATCTATAGAGATAGATTTGAAAGGATGTTTGGCTTGTCCCAGTCTAGGTACATAGACTCCATTGTCAAAAGGTTTGACATGAAAATTTTCAAGAGATATGTTATATGAGACATGGAATATCATATTTGAAGAGTATGTCCCCGAAGACTCTTGAAAAAAGGACAAAGATAGATAGGATACCTTATGCCTCAACGATATGTTTTATCATATATGTTATGCTATACACCAGGTCTGATACAATGCATGCTCTTAGTGTCACAAGTAGGTATCAAGCGGATCCCACTTTGAAACACTAGAAGGTAGTAAAGTGCATCCTTAAGTACTTGAGAAGGACTAAGGATCTTTCGCTAGTATAAGAAGGAGATAACCACTAGTTTTAGAGCTATAGAGACTTGACTAATTTAATATTAATGATAGTAAGTCGAACTCAGGGTATGTCTATCCTAAATCGGTCTCATTATCGTGATATCATCATGATTTGATCCCCATTGCTCAGATCCAAAGATATCATAATATTTACAACAAGCAACATAAAGTGAGAATATATTAATAAAATAATTAAATAAAAAGATTGTGCAGTATGTCACATGTGCCATCACTTACATGATTGGCTTGTAGGGCACCTACAACCAACAATTGGCATAAGGGTACTTTATGACTTATGCAAATCCGGCTAAGTCTATGACATTGCTACAAGAGTGCTGATTTAGATAATTCTAACTAAGTGCATGATAGTTTGTCATAAGTCTACTGGAAGATATTAGACTTATGTAATTTGTTATACATTTAAATTTATTAACTGATTTGATTATAGGTATTTAGTAATTTAGGTTTAAGTTCCTATTGATTTTTCAAATGATAAGAAGTAGGATTCTTTTGGATGATTGGGTAGGACGCTTAGGTGATTTTGAGTTGGCTTATGAGGCTTTTGATATAGGGCAAGGGCCGATCACCTTTTATATAACTTCACTACAATTGTGTTAGAACCCTTACGAATTCTAAGCTTAGGGGTGATCACTATAGGGGATCGGCCTCCTTAGAACTCTATAGGGGTTCCCTCCTCCAAATTACCACTCAAAGGATATAGAAAATACTCTTATATTGATGATAAAAAGTGAAGGATTACAAGACTATTTATAGGCCTTCTAACTCAAATTCCTAAGAGGACTCCCACTTCAAAACTTCTACCCCTAACTCTAAAAGCAACTCCTAATGTAACTCTAAGTCCCACCTCCAACTGGCCCTTCTAGGGGTGGCCGGTTACTTTATTATTTCCTAACCCTACTCTAACTTACTTCTCTCCTCAACCAACCCCCTCTTTAACAAGGATAAGGGGCGGTTAATTAGGAAAATATGCATCTTATTCTCTCTTCAAATATCTTCCTCAACTAATCCTAACCTGGCGGGCCTCCTTACTTTCCTTAATAGGGGTCGGCTAGGTAGGATTTACATAAATGCCTCTTAGATTTTACATGATTTTCCTCTTCCATGAAACTAAATTAGGACTCTCCTAGCTAAAGTCCTAACAAACTCGCCCTCTTCAAATCAGTCTTGTCCTCGAGGTTGACTCTCCATAAATTCTGAAAATTTAATTTTTAAGTCGTCATAGTTCTCCCAAGTGGCCTATTCTTCTAGAAGGTTTGCCCACTATATTAGTACTTTAGTAGTAGGTTGTCATCGTTGTGTCATGATCCAACAGTCAATAATAGCACTCGGCTAAGTTTGGAGCTCTCCTTCGATAGTCATATTAGGTAAATATCCTTGAACTATCTCATTTTGTCCTAATTTGAGTTTCAAGCACAACATATGGAAGACTGGATGGATTTGGGAATTTGCGGGTAAGTCTAATTTGTATGCTACTGCCCCAATGCACTCCACAATCTATTAGAGTCCATAAAATCAAGGTGAAAGGATCATGGATGCTCTGGTCTGGATCGATGTTTGCTGTATGGCTAGAGCCGTAGAAATACTCAATCTCTCACAGAAAATTCTCTTTTGCTTCTGTGTTGATCATATTGTTGTTTCATCCTTGCTTGAGCTATAATGAGATTATCTTTTAATAGCTTCAGCATTATGTCTCTGTCCTGTAGTTCCCTATCTACTTGTTCTACTTTAGAGGTGCCTAATACATATTTTGGGATTACAGGAGGAGGTCGACCATACATAGCCTCAAAGGGTATAATTTTTGTGAATGAATGATAAGTTGTGTTATACCACCACTCGGCCCAAGGGAGCCACTTTGTCCACTCTTTTGGTCGGTCACTAGCGAAGGATATGAGGTATGTCTCTAAACACTTATTCACCACTTCAGTCTGGTCATTGGTTTGTGGGTGATATTGATAGAACCCCAGAAAGAGCTCTATAGATTTTGACTCTTGAGGGGGATCAACCCTTAGAACGATATAAAGGTTCCTCTCTCCTAGACTCGACACAAGGCTTAAATAAAATTGATAATTTCTTAATAAAAGAGACGGGGTGGCTATATCATTATATAGGATTGCAAACCTTAGCCCATGGGGTGCTTGTCTAACTAAAATTATCCTTTTGCCCCTTTTATAGCCTACCTGTCTTAGAGGGAACACATGGCTAGGTTGGCTTTGTAACCAACCAAAGCAAGGGAAACCCTAACCGACTAGCCCAGTAAAGGGGGCGATGACCACTAAGCCCTAAGGCTCCAAAATAAATCCTATCCACACTTCTTTATAGGATAGAAGTGACTAGGTGGGGTTTTATTATAATCTCATAGGGTTCTTATTAATTACTTCTAATTGATTAGGACTCAACCCTACTGGAGTCCTATCAAACTCGCCCTCTTCAAATTAGCTTTGTCCTCAAGGCTAAGATTCTATGTGCTTCTTATATGATTCCCATGCTATCATCAATTGAACTTTGGCCTCCTCATTAGCTAGGGTGTTAGTCGAAAGGATTTGGGCTGAGTCGTCTTCTTTAAATTTCTATTTGTGGTGGGATACTTGGCGAATCAATTGTAATCTTAATTTGGTACATGAATCTGATCTCTACATTAGGGCCCCAATGTGATCCCCAATTTTGCAAGGCCTAAAGAAATAGGGAGACCACTTCATTAAGGCTCAAGTTTCCTGTTGATGGGGCTAGAGTTGTAGAAAAACTTGATCTTCAATTTTTTGTCCATTCTGAAGTTTATCGGGAGGTCGTTTCTTCTTTGCATGTGCTGTCATATGGTTAATCTTTAGTGATAGCCAATCTTTCTTCTAGAATGGTGACTACCCTCTATTATAGTTTAGGACAATGAGAGCCCAATCTGGCATGAGAATGAATTATAATTCTTCTAATTTTACTACTCTTTCGTGCTATGGACTTGTATCCAACCATATTTTAAATTTGGTAGTAATTAGTATCTCTTGTAAAACCCTCATGTGGAGTGCGGGGGAAGCCTTAGTGTAAATCAGGAGTCTATCATCTTGCATAAGAATAGCCCCAATTCTAACTCCTGATGCGTCGGCCTCAATGACAAAAGTGCGGCTGAAATTTGGCAATGCTAGGGCCGGCGTTATCGTCATGGTGGCCTTGAGTCATTTAAAGGCTGTAAAATCTTGTTCCGACCACAAGAAGATATCTTTCTTAAGTAGGGATGTGAGAGGGGCACTAATCTTTCTATAATCTTTCATAAATTTATGGTAGTAGCCCGTGAGTCCAAGGAAGCTGCGTAGCAATTTTACGTTTGTAGGTTTCGGCCATCCTTACATTGCCTCGATCTTTGTCGGGTCTATCACCACTCCATCCTCTGATATAATGTGCCCAAGATACTCCACTTTATGCTATAAGAAGCTACACTTGGACCATTTAACATAAAATGTATTTTCCCGAAGAATCGTTAGAATAGTTCGTAAATACTGAAAATGTATATCAAGCGTAGGGCTATAAATGAGAATATCATCAAAGAACACCAATATAAACTTGCATAGAAAACTCTAGAAGATGTCACTCATCAGGCTTGGGAAAGTAGAAGGAGTATTCATAAGTCCGAAAGGCATTACAAGAAACTCATAGTAGCTGTTATGCTTGCGAAATACAGTTTTCGGAACATCTTCAATGCATACCTGAATCTGATGATAACCAAAACAGAGATCCAATTTAGTGAAGACTCAAGCTTCTTTTAATTCATCCAAGAGATTATCTACGATTGGTATAGGATATTTGTCATTGACGGTGATAGCATTCAAGACCTTATAATCAATGCACATTCTTCATATACCATCCTTCTTGCGTGCTAGCAACACTGGTAAAGAATAAGGGCTGCAACTCTGTCGAATCACCCCAGTGTCAATTATCTCTTTGGCGATGTTCTCAATTTCATCCTTCTGCAAGTGAGGGTAGTGGTATGGATATAAATTTGCTAGAGATTTGCTCATCAGAATAGGAATACAGTGGTCATGTGGTCGGTTAGGGGCAGCTCACATGGCTCCGTGAAAATGTCAGCGAATTCATCCAGCAAGAGGGCAAGCTTAAGATCTAAATTTTGTATATTCTCCCCTTATATGGCTGCTAGATACTCTCCCCGTATGCTTAGTGCAAAACTTTCTCTATTTGTTGCGATGAAACGGTGGAAATTTGGCTCCCGCGCTTGCCTCATAACATGACTTGTCTCCCTTTACAATAAAATTTTATGATTAATTTAAAAAAATTTCAAGAGATATCACTTGGTATTGTGAGTCATTCGATCTGGAGTATAGCTTCATAATCATCGATGCATAGGAGGAAGAAATCGGCTACTACTTCTTGGTCTTGGAGGAGTAGTTTCACCTGTGGGCACTATTGGTCGCAATTGAAGATTCGGACATTGGCGGCCTTTACATCAAACTTGTTACAACTTTCGATTTAAAGTGCCAAACATGTAGTAACCTTATTATTGAGGAAGTTGTTTGTGATGCCCGTGTCGATGAGCACAGTGATGGGTTGCTATTTTAGAAGTCCTCCAACTTTCGTCGTCTGTGGGTTGGAGTAGCCAGCCAATGAGTGCACTGTGTAGTCGACCAGTTGGGACTCTTCCTCCATGACTTCTTTTTCAGGTTCAAGGTTCTTTAGATGTTTCATTATCCTCATCCTCCACTGATTCAATCCTGAGGAGCCAGCCATTTTTGCAGTGATGTTCGTGGCTCTATGGTTCGTCACAATGCCAACACAACCCCTTGGTCAACTTTTTTGGTGCAGGGGCTTGGATGGCAAAAGAGGGGGTAGTAGGCCTCAGCATAGCTAGTCGGAGAGTGACCCTTGTCCTTCGTATCTCGTGGTTCAATCATTCTTCCTGGATACATGCGAAGGAAATCGCCACCATAAGTGTGTATGGTTGCCGCGCCTTTACTTCTCCTCGGATCTTCGGCTTTAGGCCCTCAATAAAAGTATCTAAAAGTTGTTTCTCAGACCAATTCTTAGTTTGGTTAGATAAACACTCAAACCTTGTTTAATATTCTTGTATTGTAGAGGTTTGATAAATCTTTGCCAATTATCCGTCGATGTTGTTGAAATCGGTTGGTCCGAAGCAGTTTAGTAGTCCTTCCTTGAATTGCTGCCAAGAGAGTCCTCCATAGGCATGTTCAAACCAATTGAACCACCGAATAGCAACTCCCTCGAGGTGTATGGCAGCAATCTCCACCCACGTAGCGTCAGCGGTTCGGTAGAACCGAAAATAGCTCTCCGCGCACAAGATCCATCCGATCGGGTCTCCTTCTTCCCATCTTGGGAAGTCAACCTTCATGCATGGATTGTTGGGATCATAGGTGATGTATCCATGCTCTTGAGGATCATCTTGCCAATCTGAAGTCTCTCTATGGTGTGACTTCCTCAGGCTTGATGGTCGGCCCATGCTGAATTCGACGAAAATTAATCACATTTTCTCCTCCATGCGGCTTTCAAAGGCTTCGAACTTGGAGTTGATGGCCTCCTCTGATGCCATGATGTATGCCTCTAGATCTGTAATATTGAGATCTCTATTTTGTTGTCAGGTTAGTAGCGAGAGAATTTTGGAGAAGGGGGTGGCTGGTTGGAAGGTGAATCGGTTTGGATGGGAGTAGACTACAGTTTAGGGCTGATTTAGGTGGCTATTTGGTTTCAGTTTAGGATAGGGTTTTGAAGAGTTTTTAGTGAGGATGGTAGAGTTTAATGATTAGAAAAGAGAGTCTGAAATCTACAAAAAATAGCACTCAAATATGATAGAATTCAATAAAAAAAAGTGCTACGATGTGTAGTCCTACCGAACATATTTTATGTCAGAGAAACAATGACTTTTCGACATAATTTCTAGAGGAAAGTTTAAGGAAATTATGTAAAAACCCTTAGTTTAGATGTTGAAAATATCAGTAAAATGTTTGGTGAAATTTTGACAGCATAACAGTAGGGAAATAGGGCGAAAGACGAAAGGTAGATCATTCATCGTAAAAATTTCAGAACTATGTACTGGTGAAAGATTACACAAGAAAACTAGTTCCAGAAGGAATTTTTTCAAGAAATCAATCCCAGATGAAAGCGAAGTTGATCCTTGAGATTGTGTAAAAATTTTGGCCAAAAAGGATGAATGGAAGTTCAGTTTCAAGAGGCAATAATCGGCTAAAAATTTCTGCATCATTTCGCCTTTGCAACAATAATAATGTTTGTGACGGTAAAATTTTGCAGCAAGAAAACTTTTGGAAAATCTTCACCCACATATAAAATAAAGGAATAGCAGTAGTAAAGGCATAGGCTTTAGAGTTTTTACCAGATGTATGTTATTGACGCAAGGGACAACATCAGATTGGTGGATCTACAACATTGTGGGCGACGATGGAGGCAACGTCAAAAGCAATTATGGGAATTGCTTGGGAAGGTGGAGGCAGCTGAGATGACTACAGGGTAACAACAATGTGGCTCTAATATCAAATGATAGAACTCCAGAATGAGCTTTATAGATTTTGACCCTTGAGGGGGATCAACCCTTGGAACGTTGTAAGGGTTCCTTCCTCCTAAAATCGGCACAAGGCTGAAATAAAATTAATAATTACTTGATAAAAGAGAGGGGGCCACTATATCATTATATAGGGTTGCAAACCCTAGCCCTTGGGGTGCTTGTCTAACTAAAATTATTCTTTTACCCCTTCTATAGCCTACCTGCCTTAGAGGGAACAGGTGGCAGCTAGGTTAGCTGTGTAGCCGACCTAAGCTGGGGGAAACCCTAGCCGACTAGCCCAGTAAAGAGGATGATGGCCACTAAGCCCTAAGGCCCCAAAATAAACCCTAGCCACACTTCTTTATAGGATAGAAGTGACTAGGTGGTGTTTTATTACAATCTCACAGGGTTCTTATTGATTACTTCTAAATGATTAGGACTCAACCCTATTGGAGTCCTATCAGATATGTTGTGCTCATCTTCAATTTAGTGTCATGTATCTAGAATAATTCTATCTAGAATTTGCTCGTGAAGACCCTATCACGATCACTTATAATTGATCTCAGCATCCCATGTAATTATAATATTTTCATAAAGATTCGGGCAATGCTGGAAGCAATATAGGGATTATGAACTATACAAAAGTGAGCATACTTTGTAACAACAATAAGAATCATACCTTTTCCTTGTGATGAGGGTAGCCCTTCGATGAAGTCCATTGATATATCGATCCATATTGAGTCCGGGATGGGTAGAGGTTGTAGCTTTCTAGGGCTTGCCATTGTTTCACCTTTATATCGTTAGCACATATCATATTATGCTATAAATTTAGTAATAATATTTTTCATCCCTTCCCAATAAAAATTCTGCTTAATTCTCTTATAGGTTCTAAGGAACCCAGAATGCCTGACCACGGGTGTGGAATGCATCTCGTGAAGGATGGTCTTTATGCAGCTAGAATTTGGCACAAGCACAATGCATCCCTTATAGCGTAGGTCTTTTGAGTCCCAACTGTAATGAGCCACAGAACCTAATTCTTCCTCCAATTTTGTTATGATCTTGCTGGTTCCTAGACCAACTTGTCATTCTTTCATAACGTCCTTAAGGAAGTTGCTAGTTAGAAGTGAAACAGTCGAAAATTCAGTGTGCTCGGGTAGTCTTGAAAGTGCATCTGCAATAATATTCTCTTTCCCCTTTTTATAAATTATTTTATAATCATATCCAAGAAGCATTCTATAAGCAGATCAATCAATGAACTTATTCTCTAATGAGCACCTGTACTGTATTATTAGTGCCCCTACAGGTGGCTATAAGACCAGCCGCCTCCATCATATGGACAAGTATATAGTATATCAGTCTATCCAATTATCTCGATATCCCTCTTGAGTAGCCTATGATCGGGACTATTTAAGATCTGTATTTAAAGCTAAATCGGTCTCATTATCGTGATCTCATCATGATCCAATTCTCATTGCACAAAACCAAGGACATCACGATATATATATTCAATAGATAATATAATATAAGAATATATTAATAATAATAATATAAAAAGACTATGCATCATATCATATGTGCCATCACTCACGTGGTTGGCTTGCAGGACATCTGTAACTAATATATTTAAGATATATGTTTAAAGATGAATTGCTCTTATTATCGTGATCTCAACACAATTTGATTCTCATTGCAAAGATCCAAGGATATCACAGTATATACAACATGCAACATAAAGTGAGAATATACCAATAATAATCATAAGAAAAAAGATCACGCAGTGTGGCACATGTGTCATCACTCACATGATTGGCTTGTAAGGCACCTATAATCATTAATCTCCCACTTGACCTAAAGTCAATCACCTATGTGTCTGATCTCGATCAGACCTTTATGACGCTCAAAGATAGTTTGAACCAGCGACTTTGTCAATGGACCTACAATGTTATCTTTAGATGGAACTCTTTCCATTTGCTACATCTTTATAGGCCACGATCTCTCTAACTAACTAGAACCTCCTTAGAATAATTCTGATGAGACATAGGTTCCCTAGCTAGAGTTATCACCCCATTGTTGTCATAGTATTTAGGAATCAGCTCCACGCTGCTCGATATGACTTCCAAATCCTCGATAAACTTCTTCATCCACTCCCCTTCCGTTGTTGCTTCTACTACAGCAATATACTCTGCCTCTTTAGTCGAGTCAACGGTAGTGTCTTACTTGGAACTCTTCCAACTTAATGCTCCTCTATTCATGGTGAAGACATATCTTGAGTTCAATTTGCTATCATCGATATCAAATTGGACACTCGAGTCTATGTAACCCTCAACCTGGAGGCTACCTCCTCCATATATTAGTAAAAGATCTTTACTCCTTAAATACTTATGGATGCACTTTATTGTCTTCTAATATTCCAAACTTGGATCCTCCTTATACCTGCTTGTGACACTTAGAGCATGCACTATACCAAGCCTAGTGCATAACATAGTATACAAGATTGTTACGATCGAGTTGGCACTAGGTGGGGGTGAATTAGTGTAAGTGTTAAAAGAAAAACTCGAAGTAAAACATAAATCAAAAGTGCTTTTGGTTGGAATTTGTTAAAAGCAAATTAGAGAATGATTTAAAACTGAATAGAGAAGCTAGAGCCTTTTTTAGAACTAATTTAAGCTACTAAAATCAAGAGCAAATAAAAAGAAGGACAAGGAAGTGATGCACATAGTATTTTATAGTAGTTCGATCAAAACTTTGACCTACATCCACTCTAAATCCCTCTTCACTCGAGGCCAATCGATGTCCACTATCAATCTTCTTTTATGAGCTAAGAACCCTTTACACATCTTTCTAGTTTTCACAGGCTCAAGAGAACAACCTTTATAATCTCTTCTTTTCAATCTCAGAAGATCAGCCTTTACAACTCAATCAACCCTTCCCTTAAACTCACTTTCCACTAGAAAGACAAAGAGAAGCTCTCAATCAATTTTCACAGAATATACCTAAGTATTTTTTCCACTTTCTTTCTCTTTTCTTTCTCTTTTTCTTGTACCACGCTGACACTAGCAGTACCACCACTGAACAAAGCCCAGGTTTCTGACCGGCGATGGTACTACTCTCAGAATTAGTGGTACTATTGCCAACCTGTCACGGACAACAATGTAAACAAGGTGTTCGATGGAATGCTTGTGTTTGTCTGTGTCCTTCGGTTTAGGTACATATCTTGTACAACAAGAAGCGGGCTTCGATGAAGACCTAGTTTGATTTGCTTTATGGCCAAGTTTGGCTTGTAAATGTAAGTGTGTCTTATAAGCACTTGTGGGGACTTCAGTCTGTAATGGACCATTATCCTTTGTGTGCAACCTCTCTGAGTTTGTGATGTCCATGGGTGTAATTTGTATTTTGACTTTATAAAGTGTTTTTCTTGAGCAGTTGCTTGTGGAGAGTCCCACTAAGCTTGGACTCTCTCTAGGGTGGAATAAGAATAAAATTAGGAGTTAAAGACCCCTATAGCTACCGGCCACATTAAGGTTAGGAGTTAGCTAGGGGTTACAGTTGAGGGGAAGAGGAGTCTTGGTTTAGTAGGAGTCTTAATTTAGTATGAGTCTTAGTTTAAGGATGAGTCCTATTAGAAATTAGTGTTTTAAGACCCTATATAGACAAAACCATTTTCATCATCAATAGATTAATTATTTTTTAGCATTTATACAGAAAATCAAGGAGGGAGGAACCCCTATAGAGTTCTAAGGAGGTTGATCCCCTATAGAGATCACCCAAGTTTATAATTCGTAAGAGTTCTAACACTTGGTATCAGAGTAGTGTTCTTGGCATCTCGCTACCATTCCTCGGCTGCCCATCATCCTTCTGTTGAATCTCAGATTTTGATGATGAGATTAATTAATGAGTGTTTATCTAACATGTGTGTTAGAGAAAGATTTACAGGTCTAACTATGACAGGAGCAATGAAGTTACAACCAGATGATCAACCAAGATCAAGCTTAGGCATCGGGCTGAGTTTGGATGATGCAGTGGGACCTCACTGGGAGTTCACTAGGAGATTTGCCGAAAGGATCAGAAACCTCGCTGGGAGCACACCGAGAGATCACCGAAGAAGACTGGATGACTTACCACAAGAATGCTGAAGGTTACCTACCGGATTGGTAGAAGTTAGGTCTTAGTTTAAGCTTGTAGTCTTTAGGCATTGTAATCATTTAGTCATAGTTAAAAGTGAGTCATAATTGAGTTAGATTTGGATGAAATCTAAATCAATTCAATAAAGTAATTGGGTCAACTATTGGGGTTTGATTGAGCTTAGGTTGAGCTCAATTAGTTGACTAGAGGGTTAATGAACATCAGGTTCAAACCAAAATTTGAAAAGTAGAGCGAACTACTTGTGTAAAAACTCTAGCGAGTAAATCGTCGGTAAGCGATGGGTGTACCGTCGCCGCCCAGGCTTTAGGGTGACTGACCCCGCCCCGGTTGGGCGATTGAACCACCCGTACCCAGGATCTGGGTACTTTCAGGAGTTGACCCACCGAGGACCGATGGGTAAACTGCCCATACCCTGGTGTTAAGGCGGTTGGGCCACCCGAATCGGTGAGTAAACCACCTGTACCCAGTTTTTCTGGGTATGTTTGATTTTTGGCTCCAATTTCTGAAGCCACTTGGGGTCTATAAATACCCCAAGTATTCTTGCATTCACAACAACTCTTTTTGGGCAATTAAACTCAGTGAAAAAGAAATTGGGTGTGATTTGTAAGAAAAAGAAAAGGGAAGGGAGAGAGTTTAGAGTTAGAAATTTTCTCAAAGTCTCCCTTATAAGTAAAGTGTATGGGTTTGGTCTTCACCTAAAGAAGATCGGTATTAGAAGCCAATGTGACTCAAGAAGAAGGACTTGGGAGTGGATGTAGGCCGTTGGTGCTGAACCACTATAAAAATTGTGAGTTCATCTTTTGCTTTCCTTATTAATGCTTCTGATCTTGTTGACTCTTTGAAAGCAAACATTTCACTTATGATGTTTCTTATCTTTTAGATTTCCTTGCTCTTTCTTAAGTAATTAGTATGCAAGTAACTTAGCAATCTTCTTATCATTCACTTAGTTTATTTGAACAACAAGCTTTGGATCTTCCTATAGTGCTTAAACTGAAATGTTTTTTGTTTAAAATGAAAAATTTACACTTGCACTAATTCACCACCCCTCTCCTTTTATTACCAATTTATCCTAACACCTTCCGCAACCGCTCAAGCAATTCCCACAATTGCTTAGATCATCACTAAGTTCTGTCATTATCTCCACTATCACAGATCATCTTTTGAGTTCCCAAAGAATTGCATCATGTTCTGGTAAATCTACCTTGCTGCTGCTGTAATTTTATTATTCTCAAACAAAAAAATCCAAAAAAATATTCAACTTTTACGCTGCGCAACTCTTCATCACAATGTTACCATCTTTACGATGAAAGTTATGTTAAAGAATTCAGCCTCATACTACTGCCCTATTTTGATCTGGCTGCCATTATTTTTCTTCTCAATCTTCTACGAGTTTTTTATGATGGCTTTGGCACTCCTTAACAATATATTTTCTTTTAGTTTCATGCAAAAAATTTTAATATAAACTACTGATCTCTTACGTCTAATTTGTTTCACTTTATACGTAAAAATCTACCGCAGCACCTCGTACTCTTTGATCTTACCAAATTCTTTGCTATCATATTTTCTCACAAATTTTTTGTCAACATTAAATTTCCCTTACTAGTGGATTCTCATTAAGTTTTACTCGAATCCTTATTACAAACTACTGGAAGAAATTACATCTATACTATCAAAAATTTTTCGATGAAAAATTCTGCTGCTATTCCTTTTGTCATACTTTTTCTTGCAAACCCCCAAAACCCTACCAATCTTGTTGCCACCAACCACATTGTCTTTAGGACACCTTTCTAGCCTTAAGACGCAACCATCGTAGCCTTTTTTTTATTTTTACAGCCAGCCCAAATAGCAACATAAAGATGTAGCCAAAACAGCCGCCTACTACTTTGTTATCGTGTCTTTGCCGAAAAGTCGATGCCATATTTAATTGCCATATCCTATTTAATACTTTGCATTGATCTAGCCTTAATCATCATCTATCTATTACTATCAAAACCATCCCAAAAACCCTTGACATGCTACTAGAATTCTTTCATTGTAAAACTGTTGTTCCTTGACGAAGAATCCTACAGCATTACCCGTCGGCATATCTTGCTACACTAACACCCAAACCTTGTAAAACTGATTGTTGCCCCTAATAGAAACCCTAAACCTTCCTTCTTAGCTTCAAACCATTACCACAAAAATCCTTTGCAGCTTCCACAACACTCTCAACCCGTAGCACCAACTACAACCTAAACCGCAAGCTATCTACCCTAAACTGCAACCTTGATCTATCATCCTTTCGGCCACCCATCCCTACCAAACCATTGCTGCCATAAACAACAATCCTAAGCCATCCATCTATCCTTAATCTTCAACCCCTATAGTAGCTCCAAAACCGTAACCCAAAACACCCAAACCTTGTAAAACTGATTGTTGCCCCTAATAGAAACCCTAAACCTTCCTTCTTAGCTTCAAACCATTACCACAAAAATCCTTTGCAGCTTCCACAACACCCTCAACCCGTAGCACCAACTACAACCTAAACCGCAAGCTATCTACCCTAAACTGCAACCTTGATCTATCATCCTTTCGGCCACCCATCCCTACCAAACCATTGCTGCCATAAACAACAATCCTAAGCCATCCATCTATCCTTAATCTTCAACCCCTATAGTAGCTCCAAAACCGTAACCCAAAACAGCCACCTATCGTAGCCACAACCCTCCACCACCGATCTTATCTTCTACTGCCACGAAAACTTCCACCACCCTATGCCCTTGACCCATCAATAAAAAAAAGATAAAAATATCTCAGATCTGGAGGCATATATAATGGCATCTTGAGATTTAATTGATGCCAAGTTGGAGGCATTTGAATCATGGCTTGAATCACACATTTAGGATAAATTATGTGCTTTATTCATAGAATTCAAAATTGGACGATCTCCAAGTTTGACAAAATTATAGTAAGGTGAAAGTTTAGAGAGGCCTCCTAAAAGGAAGAATGAGCCATTGATTTGATGCAACCATGCATGAGGATGGACTTCCCTTGATGGGAAAAGAGAGACCCGATATAATGGCTTTTTCGTGCGCGGAATGCTACTTTTGTTATCACCGAACACCGAAGGCTTCCGTGGTGGACACCACTGTCATCCATATCGAAGGAGATGCATTTCGATGATACAATTGGCTTGAATATACCCAAGGAGTCTCGATATGGATATAATTCAAAAGCGGGCTGTCCCGCTTTGGATTGACCAAGTATGAAAATATCGATGAATAACTCATGAAGATCCGACAAACCTCCATGATCAAAGAATACCATATTAGGTTTGAGAAATTATCTTACCTCGCTTGTGATTAGTCTGACAAATAATTATTATGGACATTCATCAAATGACTCAAGCCGAAAATAAAAAGAGAATTTAAAGCACGACAGCCCCGCACCGTGATGGTCATAGTTTCCTTTGCTCAAATCCAAGAGGAGCAGCTCAACCAAGATGCTCAAAGGATGAGGACCACTCCTAGACCAGTAACATATAAACCTTTAGCACCCCTTGCTCCCATCTATCCTTCGCTGCTAAAGAAATTGATGAGAGAAGAACTTTATAATAGATCGGCGAAGGGCCTTTGTTGGTATTGCAATAAACTTTGGAGCCGCAACCATCATTGTAAAATAGGGAAGCTTTCCATGATAGAACTTCCTAAAGAATCTGAAGAAGTGGACCTTGAACCTGAGGAGGAGAACACGAAGGATGACCCACAGTCAACTGATTGCATGACTCACACTCTAGTTAGCCATGCGAACCCGCAAGCAATGAAAGTTGAAGAATCGATTAAGCAGCAGCCCGTCACCATCCCCATCAAGACCAAGAGCACCAACAACTTTATGAGCAGCAAGGTTGCCACCCAATTGATGCTCTAAAATAAAGATTGCAGCAGGTTTGATATTGAGATCACCGACGATTGAATTTTGAAGTACTCATAAGTGAAATTATTTCTATAGGGCCAAAGGATCATTACTGATTTTTTCCTCCTCCCTCTCAATGTTTATAAGGCTGTGCTCAACACTAAATAGCTAACCACATTAGGTGATGTTCTCTGAAATTTTTTCAAATTTATCATAAAATTTTTCTGTCATGGGAAATAAGAGATCCTACGTGGGAAATGCAGTAGCAACGTGATGTCAGTTTTAACACAAAGAATGGAGAACGTATTACACAAAGTGAACAGTAGCTTTCTAATGCAACTCTAGTAGTAACATATGAGGGAGCCGACAAAAATTGAAAACTCAAACTTTCTCCAATTGCTTATTGAATTTTCAGATGTCTTTGTCGAGCTGAGCAGCCTACCTCTAACCCGACGCATGATCACCGAATGCTAATTTTCTCAGGCAAATCAGTAGCAAACACTTAGCAATATCATTATCCTTACCTCCACAAAGCTGAAATAGAGAGGATTGAAAATAAGATGCTTGAAGCAGAGGTCATCTTAGCTAAATTGCAGCCCCTACTCTTCGTCGGTGCTAGCTTTACCCGACCTTGACAAAGTGTTTGTGGGAGCTAGAATTTGTGTTATCCGCATGCAAGATGCCTGACCCCTAATATACACCGAGGCTCTCCCTACACTTTATATGATGCTTCTAATCTGTAAAGAGATACTAATTGCTACTTAATTTGAAGTTTGACATTAAACAAGTCAATAACACGAAGGAGAGATGAAAACAAGCTCAATAAAATTACAGCTCCTATCCACCTCAGACATAGAATGGATCACACCATCGGGGACCTTATCAATGTGTAGCCGTTAGTCTACAAGAAGGCTCGGTTACTAAAGAACAACCAAGTGGCAGCCCATGCAAGAAAGAAACAACCCCTTGACAAATACTGGAGCAAAAAAAAGTTTGTTAATGAAGATCGAGTTTCCCTTCATCTCCAGCCCTACCAGTAGAAAATTTGAGCCTCAAGGAAGTGGTCTCCCTACTACTTTGGCCCTTGCAAAATTAGAGATCACATTAGAGCCGTGACTTATGGATCAGATTAGTGCACTAATTTAAAAATACAATTGATCCTCTAAGTATCTCACTATAAATGAAAATTTAGAGAGGATGACTCAGCCTAGGTACACCCACCTGATTTTTCGATTGATGAGAAGGCCTAGGTTCAGCTGATGATTGCATGGGATCATAGGATCACGACATATCACTGTCGATACACTACTGTTGATGCTGGACTACAAGAGCATGATGTGCCTTCTACAGGGTTCACGAGGAAGCCTCGTGAGGAGTTACAGATTACGACTTAGAATTATAGAGCCTCAACATTGAGGACAAGGCTGATCTGAAGAGGACCCCAACTGAGTCAGATCCTAGTTGATTTAGTCGAGTCCTTAGATTAGGCCTTATTGGCCAACTTAGACCTAACATTAGGTCGGCTAGGAGAAAATTTGAGTCCATTGTGATAAATCAGCCCAAATCCTGGTAGGGTTAAGATTTGACTGAACTGGAGTCTAGTTAGGAGTCGGAGTTGGATATAGGTTAGAGTCAATTGAGTCAGCTCTAATCTAGCTACCACCCCTAGTAAAGAAGTGGTTGGCTAGGGTTAGGGAGGAGTCCTTATAAGATGGGAGTCTCCTAGCTGCCTTCTCCTCTTAAGAGAGGTCGACTAGGGCAAGAGGGGGAGAGTCCTACTCAGCTTGGACTCTTTCTAGGGTGGAATAAGAATAAAATTAGGAGTTGGAGACCCCTATAGCCACCGACCACAGCAAGGTTAGGAGTTGGCTAGGGCTTAGGAGTTGAGAGAAGAGAAGTCTTGGTTTAGTATGAGTCTTAGTTTAGTAGGAGTCTTAGTTTAAGGATGAGTCCTATTAGGAGTTAGGATTTTGAGATCCTATATAAACACTTGTAATTATAACATTTTTTGTCATCAATAGATCAATTATTTTTTATCCTTTGTGCAAAAAACCAAGGAGGGAGGAACCCCTATTGAGTTCCAAGGAGGCCAATCCCCTATAGAGATTACCTCAAACTTAGAATCCGTAAAGGTTCTAACAAGGCTGTCCCTCTTCTTGTCCCTTTAAATCTGGAAGAACCAGTACAGGCCCAAGAAACCACCCGACCTCGTACATCTGTAACCATTACAATGATACTGTTGAAACTTGCTTGAACATGAATAATTCCTTTTGGTATTCAACATCCATTCTTACATGAACCAATACTCCCATTCCACTTCCAGATAGGCCCAAGAAACCACCCGACCTCGTACATCTGTAACTGTTACAATAGTATTGTTGAAACTTGCTTGAACATAAATAATTCCTTTTGGTATTCAATGTCCATTCCTATATGAACCAATTCTTGGTATATCTTTTGTCATATTTTATCAACTCATAAATATAAAGTCAGAAAAATTTTGAACCAATACGCCCATTCCTACGTGAACCAATTCTTGGTATAACTTTTGTCATATTTTATCATCTCATAAATATAAAATCAGAAATATATTGAAAGAAAAGATACGAAAATATCCATTTCATATTAAAAGAAATCCTTTATTTTTGTCCTTTCTTTAGAAAGTTCTTTTTAGAAAGATTATCCTTGTCTCTGTTTATGTCTTGGATTGGAACAAATCACTATAATTCGTTTATGCCTACTAATCAGTCGACATTTTTCATAAATTTTATAAATGAAAGCCCTTATTTTCATATTTCTTATTCCTTATCTTAATTTTGAATATATTCCTTAGAAGAAAATAAGTCTCTTGAATTTTTTTTTAACTTTGAATTGTATTGTCATGAAAGGAATACTTTAAAAACCACTTAATCATTCGAATCTTTGTTACGAAGTCTATAAATTATACGTCCCCTGGTTGAATCATAACAACTTACTTCAATTTTGACTCTATCCTTGAGTAGTATTTATATAAAACTACGTCGTATCCTTCCCAAAACATAACATAGAATTATATCTTCATTATCTAGGTGGACTTAGAACATGCCATTATGAATTGATTCAGTAATTAAACCTTCATGAATCAATTTTTGTTCTTGCATTCCAAGTAACTTCCTTGAAGTATCAACTAATGGAGGAAGAGTTATATAACTCACTTTTCCTCTTTATTTCATAAATAGGAATGGTAGAAGTCCAAGAGGAGCTATATAGATTTTGATCTCTGAGGGGGATCAACCCTTGGAACGCTATAGGGGTTCCTCTTATAGAACCCTAGAAGGAGCTCTATAGATTTTAATCCTTGAGGGGGATCAACCCTTGGAACGCTATAGGGGTTCCTCCCTCCTAGACTCGGCACAAGGCTAAAATAAAATTGATAATTGCTTGATAAAAGAGAGGGGGTGGCTACATCATTATATAGGGTTGCAAACCCTAGCCCATGGGATACTTGCCTAACTAAAATTATCCTTTTACCCCTTCTATAGCCTACCTGCCTTAGAGGGAGCAGGTGGCGGCTAAGATGGCTTTGTAGCCGACCTAAGTAGGGGGAAACCCTAGCCAACTAGCCTAGTAAAGGGGGCGACGACCACTAAGCCCCAAGGCCCTAAAATAAATCCTAGCCACACTTCTTTATAGGATAAAAGTGACTAAGTGGGATTTTATTACAATCTCACAGGGTTCTTATTGATTACTTCTAAGTGATTAGGACTCAACCCTACTAGAGTCCTATCGAACCCACCCTCTTCAAATCAGCCTTGTCCTTAAGGCTGAGGTTCCATGAGCTCCTCATATGATTCTCATGCTATCATCAACTAAACTTTGGCCTCCTCATTAGTTGGGGTGTTAGTTGGAAGAATTTGGGCTGAGTCATCTTTTTTAAATTTCCATTTGAGGTAGGATACACGGTGGATCAACTGTAATCTTGATCTAGTGTACGAATCTGATCTCCAAGTTAGGGCTCTAATGTGGTCCCCAATTTACAAGGCCCAAAGAAATAGGGAGACCACTTCCTTAAGGCTCGAGTTTCCTACTGATCGGGTTGGAGGTGTTAGAAAACTTGATCTTTAATTTTTCGTCCATTCTGAAGTTTGTTAGGAGGTTATTTCTTCTTTGCATGTACTGGCGTGAGCATGGATTGTAATTCTTTTGGGCTTACTCCTCTTTCGTGTCATGGACCATCTTGCATACGGGTGATGCCGATCCTAACTCTACATGTGTCTACTCCTGGTGGGGATCATTGGCCATGTTCCTAATGCTCTCCTAGATGACATCATGGCGATGGGGATCATGTGGATCCGAGATCATCATCATGGAAGACTTTTAGCATCATAGTCTTCTCCTCAGTGAAGTCATGGAAGTAGCCTAAGATGAGGGAGCACCGCATCAGAACCTATAGCTAGTTCAGCTGAATATGGCACTTCAGGAAGAGCTTATCCCTGTAGATAAAGAGGTAAAGTTTTTGGAGATAAAGTGTCATTGCAAGGGAAGGTTATGGTTGAATGATCCATATCTCTTGCATCTCCTAGACGATCCTTTTAGCTTCAGTCCTCCGACAATGTGGATCGCAATATGACTAAATATATGCTAGTGGTTCCCCTTATAAGACCAACATACTAGTCGTAGTCCAGTAGGAAGGAGTCGGTGGTGTAGATATGTGCTTGAGATTTCAACGAGCTTCTCCAAGCAATGTTAAGATCATCTTTTCTTCATTCTCTCCTTTCCACATAAGGTCACCTATTTTCTTTTGTCATTCATAAGGTCGTTGGAGCTCCTGGTGTCAGCGAGGATGGTATAAGACCAACATACGGGGGTCGTGTAGTCTGGTAGGAAGGAGTCGGCTTGGTTCAGATATGTGCTTGAGATTTCAACGAGCTTCTCCAAGCACTGTGTCAAGATCATCTTTTCTTCATTCTCTCCTTTCCACATAAGGTCACCTATTTTCTTTTGTCATTCATAAGGTCGTTGGAGCTCCTGGTGTCAGCGAGGATGGTATAAGACCAACATACGGGGGTCGTGTAGTCTGGTAGGAAGGAGTCGGCTTGGTTCAGCATATGTGCTTGAGATTTCAACGAGCTTCTCCAAGCACTGTGTCAAGATCATCTTTTCTTCATTCTCTCCTTTCCACATAAGGTCACCTATTTTCTTTTGTCATTCATAAGGTCGTTGGAGCTCCTGGTGTCAGCGAGGATGGTGATAGGTTGATGCTTGATGAAGCCATCAATGTCCAATATCTATGGTGGAGCATGAAAGATGCAGGTGACTGATTATGGTTTTTCCTTCATATCCTTCTCCTCGGACTCGAGAGCCATATCTTTGAGTTTGGGTTCTTCAGTGGGCTCAACCAATAGAGGTCTTTCTTCTTTACAATGGTGGTTTTGGCTCAACAGTTTATTACAATGCCAACATAGGCACTTTGCTGATCTATCATGAAACTCTTCTCTTGTTAAGTTTTTCTACTGAGATGACCTGCTGGTGGTAGATGGGGCCAAGAGTCACGAAACTCTTAGGCTTGGTGATCAGCCCAATCTAAACTCCTCGAAGAGAGTGCATAATTTAGCATCCATATACATCTCGAAAGTCTTCAATTTGGCTTCGAATAAGCCCAGCGATGTCATGACGTAAGGATCTTCAACCAAATCTTTGATGTTGACGCAAAGGAAGGCAGCAGATTGATGGATCTGTGGCTTGGTGGGCGGCGATAGAGGCAATGTCAAAAGTAATTGTGGGAATTGCTTGGAAAGGTGGAGGCATGGATGATGACTATAGGGGCAGCAAGATCGCTGCTTTGATACTAGATGATAAAATCTCAAAAGTAGCTCTATAGATTTTGATCCATGAGGGGGATCAACTCTTGGAACGCTATTGGGGTTCCTCCCTCCTAGGCTCGGCACAAGGTTGAAATAAAATTGATAATTGCTTGATAAAAGAGAGGGGACAACTACATCTATATAGGGTTGTAACCCTAGCTCATGGGGTGCTTGCCTAACTAAAATTACCCTTTTGCCTCTTTTATAGCCTACATGCCTTAGAGTGAATAGGTGGCGGCTAGGTCGACTCTGTAGTCGACCTAAGCAGGGGGAAACCCTAGCCAACTAGCCCAGTAAAGGGGGCGACGACCACTAAGCCCTAAGGCTCCAAAATAAACCCTAGCCACACTTCTTTATAGGATAGAAGTGACTAGATGAGGTTTTATTACAATCTCAAAGGGTTCTTATTGATTACTTCTAAGTGATTAGAACACAACCCTGCTAAAGTCCTATCATCCTCCCTCCTAGAACTCGGCACAAGGCTGAATAAAAGATTGATCTTGCTTAATAAAAGAGAGGGGGTGGCTACATCATTAGATAGGGTTCTAAACCCTAGCCCATGGGGTGCTTACCTAAGTAAAATTATTCTTTTACCCTTCTATAGTTGACCTACCTTAGTAGGAATAGGAGGTGGCTAGGTTAGCTCTATAGTCGACCTAAGTAGGGGAAAACCATGGTCGATTAGCCCAGTAAAGGGGGCGACGACCATTAAGCCCTAAGGCCCCAATCTAAACCCTAGCCACACTTCTTTATATGATAGAAGTGGCTAGGTGGTATTTTATTATAATCTCATAGGGTTTTATTGATTATTTCTAGGGTGATTAGGATAACCCCATTAGAATCCTATCAAGCTCGTCCTCTTAGAATCAACCTTATCCTCAAGGCTGAGTGGCCATAAATTTTGGGAACCGGGTCATCAGCTCCTCATACGACTCCCACGTTGTGTCTTCGGATGGTAGATTGCTCTACTTTATGAGTACTTCAGTTGAGGGGCGTCGATGGTGCATCACAGTCCTCCGATCAATTATAGCTTCGGGTTGAGCTTAAATCTCACCATCATTTATAGTGCTCGGCAGCTAAGACTGAGCTAACTCACGTTCTCCTAATTTTGTCTTTAGCAAATATACATGGAAGATGAGATCGATCTTAGCATCATCTCGAGGTTTTAATCTGTATGCCATGGCCCCAATATGCTCCAAATTCTGATATGATCCATAGAATCGTGGAGATAGCTTCATCGACGCTCTGGTGTTGATTGATAGTTGCTTGTATGGTTATAGGCGAAGGTAGACCCAGTCTCCTACCGAAAATTCTCGCTCGCTCCAGTTAGTGTCTGCTTGTTGCTTCATGTGAGCTTGGGTGGAAGTTAGGTTGTCTTTCAATAGTTGTAGAATCTTGTCCTTGTCAATTAAGTTTTGGTCGACCTGATCCACTTTGGTCGCACCAATTACATACTTAGGTATTACAGGGGGCGGTCGACCATACAATGCCTCGTAGGGGATACATTTAGTTGATGAATGATAAGTTATGTTGTACCACTATTCGGCCCAAGGAAGCCACTTTGTCCACTCTTTGGGCCGGTCACTGGTGAAGCATCGTAAGTAAATCTTGAGGTATCTATTCACCACTTCTATTTGGTTATCTGTTTGTGGATGATAGGATGTGCTCATCTTTAATTAGGTGCCTTGTAGTTGGAAGAGCTCAATTCAAAATTTACTTATAAACACCCTATCATGGTTACTGACAGTCGACTTTGGCATCCCATACAGTTTTATAATATTTTTCATAAAATGTTGAGCAATACTAGCATCGCTGTAAGGATGTCTCATAGCATAGAAATGAGCATATTTGGTTAAACGATCTACCACCACAAACTTGAGATGGTGGTAGCCCTTCAATGAAATCTATGTAGATGTTGGTCCATGCTTAGTCTAGTATGGGTAGTGGTTGTAGTTTTTTTGGATTTGCCACTGTTTCATCTTTTTGCTATTGGCATATATCATATTTAGATACATAATTATAAATTGATCTTTTTATGACTTTTCAAAAGAAGTTTTGCTTCACCTCTTGTATGTTCTTAGAAAACCAAAGTGCCTTGCTAAAGGTGAGGAGTGCATGTCATGCAAAATAATGTTGATGCAAGGGGAAGATGAAATAATCATAATTCAGTTTTTGTAGCGTAGGTAGTTCAAATCCCAAGTGTAGTGGCCCATGGAACCCGGATTCTTCTCCAACTTTTCTATGATGTCTCGGGTCTCTGGATCACTCTTCCATTCCTCCCTAATATCTTTAAGGAAGTCAGTAGAGGGAAGGGAGATGGCTGAAATTTTGACTTGTCCTGGAAGCCATGATAGAGCATCTGTGACAACATTCTCTTTCCCATTTTGATAAATAATTTCATAATTAAGCTAAGAAGTTTAGTTACCCATCGTTGCTACTCCGAGGAAGATATTTTTGCTCCAAAAAATACTTTAGGCTTCGTGGTCGATCTTAATCTGGAAGCATCGATCGATCAAGTAGGGCCTCTACTTCGTGACTACGTATATGATGGCAAACATTTCTTTATCATACACAGATATTTTAAGAATGGAGACAAAGCTTTAATAGTGTAAGCAAAAGGTCAACCATCTTGTATTAGAACAGCCCTAATCCCAACTTCGGACGTGTCGGCCACAATCATGAAGGTTCGACTGAAATCGGGCAATGCTAGGACTAGCGTCATCGTCATGGTTGCCTTGAGTTGTTCAAAGGTTGCAGAGGCTTTATCCGACCAGAAGAAGGAGTCTTTCTTCAGTAGGTACATGAGTGGGGCACTAATCTTGCCATAATCTTTCATGAATTTCCGGTAGTAGCCCGTGAGTCCAAGGAAGCCGCTCAGCGATTTTATGTTCGTAGGTCTCGGTCATCCTTGCATTGCTTCGATCTTCCTTAAGTCTATTGCTACTCCATCCTCTGGTATAATGTGTCATAGATACTTCACTTTATGCTGTAAAAAGCTACACTAGGATTGTTTAAGATAAAGGATATTCTCCCGAAGAATCGTTAGAAGAATTCTTAAGTGCTAAAAATACATATCAAGTGTAGGGCTGTAAATGAGCATTCATAAAAAATACCAATACAAACTTGCCTAGAAACCTATGAAAAATATCATTCATCAAGCTTTGAAAAGTAGAAGTAGCATTCATAAGTCCGAAGGGCATTACCAAAAATTCGTAGTGGCCATTACGTGTGCGGAATATAGTTTTCGGAACATCTTCAGTGCATACCCGAATTTGATGATACTCGGAACTGAGATCCAATTTAGTGAAGGATCAGGCTCCTTTTACTTTATCCAAGAGCTCATCTACTACTGGTATAGGGTATTTGTCCTTGACAGTAATGGTGTTCAAAGCCCGATAATCAACGCATATCTGCCACGTACCATCCTTCTTGCGTACTAGCAACATCGGCGAGGAGTAAGGGCTACAGCTTGGTTGAATTACTCCTATGTTGAGCATCTCCTTGACGATATTCTCAATCTCATCCTTCTCTAAGTGAGGATAGTGGTATGGTCTCATATTTACTGGAGGTTTGCCCAGCTAAATAGGAATACGATGGTCATATGGCTGGTTAGGGGGAAGCCCACGCAGCTCTATGAAAACATCTACGAATTCGTCCAGCAAAAGGACAAGCTTAGGATCTGAATTTTACACTTTTCCTCTCTTGATGGCTACTAGATATGCATCAAAAATCTATCATTTGTTTTGTGTAGCACCTTCTCTATTTGCTACGTCGAAACGGTGGAAATATGACTCCCGTGCTTGCCTCACAATATGACAAGTCTCCCTTTACAATAAAACTTCATTATTAGTTTAGAGAAATTCCAAGAGATGTCACCTAATGTTGTGAGCCATTCAATCCAAGCATGGCTTCACAGTCATCGATGGGTAGGAGGAAGAAATCGACTACCACTTCTTGGTCTTGTAGGAGCAATTTTACCTGCGAGCACCATTAGTCGTAATTGAGGATTTGGCTATCAGTGACATTTACGTCGAACTTGTTACAACCTTCGATTTGAAGTGCCATATGTGCAGTGAGCTTGCTATTGAGGAAGTTATTTATGCTGCCCGTATCGATAAGAATGGTGATGGGTTGTTGTTTAAGAAGTCTTCCAACTTTTATCATCCGTAAGTTGGACCGACCAATGCGTGCACTATGTAGTTGGCCAATTATGGCTCTTCCTCCATGGCTTCATCTTCGGGTTCGAGGCTTTCTTTAGATGGTTTTCTATCCTCATCCTTTACTAGTTCAATCACGAGGAGCCGGCCCTTTTTGCAGCGATGTTCTCGACTCTACGGTTTATCATAGTGCCAGCATAACCTCTTGGCTGATTATTCACGAAGCTCGTCTCTTGTTAATTTTTTTAGTGCAAGGGCTCGGATGGCAGTAGAGGGGGCTGAAGGCTATGGCATGGCTAGTCGGGGAGTGACCCTTGTCCTTCGTACTTCATGGTTTAATCGTTCTTCCTAGATTCTTGCGAAGGAAATCGCCGCCATAAGAGTGTACGACTGTCGTACCTCTACTTCTCCTCGAATCTCTGGCTTTAGGCCCTCGATAAAAGTCCCTAAAAGTTACTTTTTAGACCAATGCACAGTTTGGTTAGACAAATGTTCAAACCTTTGGTATTCATGTATTGCAGAGGTTTGTCAAATCTTTGCCAATTGTCCGTCCATGTTGTCAAAATCAGTTGGTCCGAAGCGATTTAGTAGTCCTTCCTTAAATCACTGCCAAGAGAGACCTCCATGAGTGTGCTCATACTAATTAAACCACTGAATAGCATCTTCCTTAAGGTGGATGGTAGCAATCTCCACCCTTGTAGCATCGGTGGTTTGGTAAAACCGAAAATAGCGTTTCGCACGGGCGATCCATTCGATCGGGTCTCCTTCCTATCTAGGGAAGTCAACCTTCATGTGTGAAGTATTTGGATCAGAGATGATATGGCATACTCTTGAGGATCATCTCACTGATATGAAGTTTCTCCTTGTGATTTCTTTGGGCTAGGTGGTTGGCCTATGTTGAATTCCATGAAAAGGGATCGCATCTTCTCCTTTATGCGGCTTTCAAAGGCTTCGAACTTGGTGTTGATGGTCTCCTTTGATGCTATGGTATATGATTCTAGATCTATAATATTGAGATCTTTTTTCTATTGTCGAGTTAGTGGCATAAGAATTTTTGGAGAAGAAGTGGCCAGTTGGATGGATGGATCGGGTAGATGGAAGTAGGCTGCAATTTAGGGCTATTTGGGCTCAGTTTAGGGTGCGGTTTAGAGGGTTTCTTGATGAGGATGGTAGGGTTTGCAAATGAGAGAAAAGAGTCCAAAAATCTATAAAAGACAACACTCAAATCAGATAAAATTCGACAAAGAAGGGTGTTGTGATGTGCTACCCTATCGAACAAATTTTACGTTGGAGAAATGATGAATTCTCGATGTAAATCTCAGAGGAAAATTTGAGGAAAATATGCAGAAATCCTTGGTTCAGATATGGTCAATATTAATAAGAAGTTCTACAAAATTTTGATAGAGTAACGATAGGAAAATAGGGTAAAAGATGGAAGGCAAATCCTTTGTCGTAAAATTCTAACACTGCTTGACGAAGAATTTGAGTGCAATAAAAGTAGTTTTAGAAGGAATTTTTTCAAGAGATCAGTCATAGATGAAAGCTAAGATGAGCTATAAAATTATATACAAGTTTTGGCCAAAAATAATGAATAATAATTCAGTTTCAAGAGGCCAATAATCGGCTAAAAATTTCTATAGCGTTTCACTTTCGCAACAACGATAACATTTACGATAGTCAAAATTTATAGTGAATAAAATATGAAAAAATTCTTCCATGTGTAAGGTAAAGGATCTTGTAGTATTGAAAAGGTGTGGGTCATGAAAATATATCAAATCTCCAGTTCAATTGCAAGGGGTAGTAGCAGATTTATTTGATTTGTGGCTTGGGTGGAAGGTGGAGGCACGTGTTGTAGCAATTGTGGGAATTGCTTAGGAAGGTGGGGGTGACAGAGATGGCAACAAGGGCAGCAAAAACATTGCTCTAATACCAGATGATAGAACCCTAGGATGAGCTCTATAGATTTTGATCTCTTAGGGGGATCAACTCTTGGAATGTCATAGGGGTTCCTCCCTCCTATAACTCAGCACAAGGCTGAATAAAAGATTGATCTTACTTAATAAAAGAGAGGGGGCGGCTATATCATTATATAAGGTTCTAAACCCTAGCCCATGGGGTACTTGCCTAAGTAAAATTATCCTTTTGCCCCTTCTATAGTCTACCTGCCTTAGTAGGAATAGGGGGCGGCTAGGTTAGCTCTATAGCCTACCTAAGCAGGGGAAAACCCTAACCGACTAGCCCAGTAAAGGGAGAGATGGCCACTAAGCCCTAAGGCCCCAATCTAAACCCTAGCCACACTTCTTTATAGGATAGAAGTGGCTAGGTAAAGTTTTATTATAATCTCACAAGGTTTTATTCATTACCTCTAAGGTGATTAGGACTCAACCCTGCTGGACTCCTCCTATCAAGGAAGTTAGAGAGAAAATTAGGATACCGAAGGAGGAGGATCACCATATATATAACAGAAGTTCACCTCCAATTTTTTCTCGTCGAGCTTCTTGATATGTCATTATACCTCAAGAAGTATAAAGAATTACAATTCATATTCCACTTAAAATCTTAGGAATTTGTTGATAGTTAGAATAAATTCATAAACCGAGTCAACTAATATGCTTTAAAATAATTCTATGTATTATTTTCCTAATTTTTCTTTTTTTGCATAGTTGAAACCAAGAAATATTTGTTACAGTTTTGGTGTTTCCGAATGTTTTCAATAAAACCTTCTTATAGAAGTATTTTCATAATATTTTTAGTGATATTAGTAGATGCTATTAGAATCATTCCTTTTTTATTCATGTCAACATTTCTTATAGAAGTTATTATATCGATAATAGTGTCCTTACCCATGATTAACTATAATTATTGGTGCCTCCTAATTTTGATATAATCAACATATTTCCTTTTTTTCTTTGTTTTATTTTCTTTCTTTTATTATTATTATTATTATAAATTTTGTTATAAAATTATTTATTATTAAAAGTATATGCATGAGACACTATCTACCAATGAAACTATTTTAGTAAAGTTCAACTATCTCAATTCCTGAGTGATCATATCACAAACTCGAGTTCCTTTTGGATTTCCTTCTTGATCAATAGCAAACGCAGCATTGTCATCATATCTTATTATCATACCATTGTCATGTTTAAGTTCTTTACAAGTACATACAATTATAGCTCTAATTATTTCTGATCTTTCTAGTGGCATATTAGGCATTGCTTCTTTCATTACAGCAAGAATAATATCACTAAAATGAGCATATAATGATTACCAGCTCCTATGATTCGAATACACATCAATTCTCAAGCTCTGCTATTATCTACTATATTCAAAAGGGTCTGAGGTTGAATCATATCTTCAAATTAGACTTATCCTCAAGGCTGAGACTCCCTGACTCTGGGTCCTAATCTGTAACTCCTCATGAGGCTCCCTCGTGGCTCCTGTAGTAGGCGCATCATGCTATTATAGTCCAGCATCAACAGTAGTGTATAGACGGTGATGTGTCGCAATCCTACAATCTCATGTGATCTCTAGTTGGAATTGGGCTTCTTCATCAACTTGGGTGTCGGGTGGATGGATATGTGTTAAGTCATCATCTCTAAACTTCCACTTGAGGTAGAACACATAGAGGACTATGTGTACTTTTGAATCGGCACATAGATCTGATCCATAGGGTATAACTCCAACGTGTTCTCCAATTTTACAGGGTCCAAAGTGTTGGGAAACCTCAACGGGTACATCACAGGCGTAGTGGAAATCAGAACAAAAATTGGTTTCCCACGTAGATCAAATCGTCATACAAAATATTAGGGTTACAAGAAAAATGCAAAAACTGATAAAACCGTGATGTGTAAGAGATTGATTTTACCTAGGGAGATCGTATATCCCTGTATTCCAAATCCGGATGGAGAAGATGAAGGAGGTCAAGCGTCCTCCTCTGTAGTGAAACTTCTCGAATCTGATCTCATAACTATTGCTCAAAGGGAGGGAGGAGAATAGGAGGTGGTGACTAAAGCTACAACCTTTCAACCATGAGTCTCCCCTCCTATTTATAGAGAGCCACCAAAAATCCTAGGGCTCCTGCCTTAGTGGGTATTGGATCTCCATCCAATAACCCACTAACTTTGCATTATTAGATCTCTATCCAATAATCTTCTTATGCCTCTAATTAGGCCTTAAGCAAAGAGCCCATCAGCATAGAGTCTCATCTAATGAGAATATGGGCTAATTAGATCTTCATCCAATCCTTTATTCGTTGAAGCATCCATGATATATGTGTGACCCTCTAGACCCGATACCGAGCTGGCCGTGAGTCACTCCCATCAGAACTCCTTCTGATATAGTGAATTATTATCCCCATAATAATTCACTCGATTTATCGACTATGGATATACTAGGCCACTATGCCATAGTCCCCAGATGATACAAGAGGGATCAAATTCATCAGACCTATCGGTCTATAGTTACCGTGTATCTATAATCCCTTATCCAACTAATATCCCAGAGACTGTTTATTGGATATTGTACTATCAGGTCACACACGAAATCCGTCACAGTCTGGCTCTAATCATATTCTCCCGGATAACTCTTTCTCTCTCAATCCGAATGACCTTGGCCAAGGATTTGTCTGAGCAAGCACATATGGGATATTCTTATCATGATACCAAGAGTGGATGATCCTCTATTGACACTCAATTGCCTTCGTAAGGTCGGCTACCGATCCCGATAACTAGTTGTATCAGATCTGAAACTTTTCAAACCTATAAGTCTGACATCAAAGAAAGGAGTACTCATATAAGGCATCCTTGGTATCTCAAGTCTAAGGACCATATACACAACTAGGACTATGGAATCGCTATCTAATATTAGGTATCATTAACCATACAGCATTCCATATGTGGATCAATCAGTGAATTCATTCTCCAATGAGCACCTGTACTATATCCTTAGTGTCTCCACACAAGTGGCTATGAGACTAGCCACCTCCATCATATAGACGAGTATATAGTACACTGATCTGGTTGTATCATATACAACTCCTCCTCGAGGTTGCCATTAAGGAATGTCATTTTAACATCCATCTGCCAGATCTCATTGTTATAGTGTGTTGCAATGGCCAAAATAACTCTAATGGACTTAAGCATGACTACAGGTGAAAAGGTTTCGTCATAGTCAACTCCTTGTCTTTGACGATATCCTTTAGCTACTAGCCTTACTTTATAGGTCTCTACCTTTTCATCCACTTTGATCTTCTTTTTAAAGATCTATTTGCAGTCGATAGATATAATACCCTCAGGTGCATCCACAAGGTTCCAAATCTTGTTAGAGTACATGGAATCCATCTCAGGATTCATGGCTTTTTACCACTTCCCGGAGTATATACTCATAATAGCTTCCTCGTTGATCTGAGGATCAACATCCTGAGAGTCATCTCTACTGATATGTCCTACATATCTTTCAGGAGGGTGAGATACTCTACTAGACCTTTGTAGAATTAAAATTTGTATATTAGGTACTTAAACAGACTCAGGCCCTAGAACAATGCTTGAGCTAGGTTCTCCAACCTCGCTTAATTCTATCTCACTCCCACTATTTCCACCAAGAACGTGTTCATTCTTAAGGAACACAGTTCTCTTGGCAATAAAAACCTTTCGGTCATCGGGATGATAGAAATAATACCCATAAGTTTCCTTTGGGTATCCCATAAATGTGCACCATTCTGTCCTTGATTCTAACTTATTGGGGTTGTGTCTTCTAATGTAGGCAGGACAGCGCCAAATCTTAACAATCTTAAGATCAGGCTTCTTTCCTTTCTATATCTCATATAGTGTAGATATTACCGACTTTGATGGAACTCTGTTCAGAAAGTAAGTTGCAGTCTCTATGGAGTACCCCCAAAATAAGACGGGTAGGTCAACGAAACTCATCATGGACCGCACCATGTCTAACAGCATGCGATTCCTCCTTTCTGATACACCATTAAGCTAAGGTGTATAAGGAGGTGTCCACTGGGATAGAATCTCATTGTCCTTGAGGAAATAAGTGAACTCTGTACTCAAGTACTCTCCACCTTGATCTGATTGAAGAGTCTTAATGCTCTTTCCAATTTGGTTTTCTACCTCATTCTTATATTCCTTGAATTTCTCAAAGGCCTCAGATTTGTACTTAAATTAGTAAATGTAATGAAGTATGAGTAACCACCTATAGCCTGAGTCGATATGGGACCACATACATCACTATGTATGATTCCCAATTACTCAGTGGCTCTCTCTCCAGTTCCACTAAAAGGAGAGTTGGTCATCTTCCCACGAAGGCAAGGTTCGCAAGTTACATATGACTCACAGTCAAATTGATCTAAGTATCCATCTTTCAGCAACTTTTAAATCATTCCCTCATGTATATGGCCTAGCCTATAATGTCATAGGTATGCATTATTCACCTCATCTCTTTTCCTCTTAGACATATTTATATTCATGATATGTAGAAAAGTGTCTAACACATATAAGTCATTTATAAGGGTCCGTCTAGTAATGATCTCATTATCCATAATTATTAAATAACTATTATTCTCAAAAACTAATTTATATCCACTAATTATCAAACAATAGATAAAAATAATATTTTTGATAATAGAGAGAACAAAATAGCATGCATCTAATGCAATAATAGCTCCATCAGGCAGATGTAGGGTTACCTCTCCAACAACAACTGCAGTAACTCTTGCTCCATTGCCCCTCTTGAGGTCCATCTCACCTCTAGCCAATCTCCTAGGTCTTGCCAGAATCTTCAATAAATTGCAGATATGATAAACACTCCTGATATCCAATACCCATGTGTTATCATAAAAATCTGATAAGTGGAGGCTGATCATGAATATACTTGAAGCTTCTCCAAGCTTCCGTCTCACCTTCTCTACAAGGTAGTCCTTACAGTTCCTCTTTCAATGCCCATCTTGGCCACAGTGGAAGCACTGTCCTTTGTCCTTTGTCGGGTCTCTCTTAGCAACCTTTGCCTTACCTGGTCTTTCTTTGCCCTTGCCCTTCTTAAGGGTCTTGTTGGCCTTCCTTTGCTTTTTGGTCTCACCAATATAGAGAACTGACTTCTCCTTTTTGATGGTACTCTCAGCTTCTCTCAACATATTAAGGAGCTCAGGGAGAGTCACCTCAAACTTGCTCATGTTAAAATTCATGATAAAGTAAGAAAAGGAATCTAGTAGGGACTGAAGTTTAAGATTAACGCACACTATTCCTAGACCTGTGAGTTTCTTGATCCACTCTATCATTTTTAGGATATGGTTCTCAATCGATATCCCTTATGTCATCCTGGCTTGGAAGAGTCTCTTAGATATCTCATATCTTTGAGTTCTTCCCTGTTTCTCAAACAGTTGGCGAAGATAAAGACAGATAGAATCTGCATCCATGCTCTCATGTTACCTTTGTAACTCAGGAGTCATGGAAGCCAACATATAACATTTTGCCAACGTTGAATCATCTATGTACTTCACATAGTGAGCGATCTCATTCTCGCTTGCCCCTTCTTCCGGCGTGGGTACAATTATATCAAAGATGTATGCAATTTTCTTCATCGTGAGAACAATTCTTAAATTGTAGTCAATCTATATAGTTTGGACCAGTGAGGTGATTGGCATTAAGTATACCATGTAGGGGGTTTGTGAGCGATATATTTCTAACAAAACAAGATATAGCAGAAAATAAATAATATGTAGATTCTACAGAAAATACTAATTAAGATATAGACTTCTATCTTAATGTACTTCTATTATTTTCTTAGTGAATCTCGCGACACCCTCAACATGTGAGATGGAAGTCTCCGGCAGACCCCTAGTGGGGATCGAGATCCAATTGGCATCTTAGTGCAACCTTGAGGGACCCGACCAATTACACTAAACCCAAAAGGTAGGCAACTCTTGCCAATCACAACTCCTTGTGATTCTCGTCATGTTCGACCTCTGAATCATCATAGTCTCAAGGGACTCGACCAACCATGACATTCAGTTAAGTCATCACCATCATTACAAGATGAGTCTGATTCAATAATATGCCCTCGAGGGACTCAACCAAGCATATTATGTCCTCAAGTCACCAGTGACATCTCTATGTTATAGGTAAGATCTCGATCACGTAGATAGGTGAGCCTTGAGAGACTCGACCAACTCAACCTATATCATGATTCAATTTCTTCCTATAACTATGGAAGGCCACGTGGATCAATCTTATTACCTCATTGTCACGGGCTTAGCGGATTTTGCCTAAGTCGTGCGGCACCCATGCATGTCCGTCCGCAAAGGTCAGCCCTCCTTGAGATCTCCTAAAGTCCCGCAGACTTACAAAAAGAGAAAACAGGCCAGAAGAAGCAATTCCCATGGGATCCACAAGCAACTGCTCAAGAAAACACTTTATAAAGTCAAAATATAAATTACACCCATGGACATTACAAACTCAGAGAGGTTGCACACAAAGGATAATGGTCCACTACAGATTGAAGTCCCCACAAGTGCTTATAAGACACACTTGTATTTACAAGCCAAACTTGGCCATAAAGCAAATCAAACTAGGGCTGCTAAGCCTACTGCAAGCCCGCTTCTTGTTGTACAAGATATGTACCTAAACCAAAGGACACGGACTAACACAAGCATTTCATCGAACACCTTGTTTACATTGTTGTCTGTGACATTCTCCCCCACCTATTCCTTCGACGTCCTCGTCGAAGCCACTGTAGACGCTACATCTCCTCACATTCTGCTAAATCTTTAATCTTCTGCTTTGGCTGCAACACGCCCCTTTGGCTCCTAGCTGCTCTCCGCCGCTGTTGTTGAGTAGTCGAACTCTAATCCGCTATGCTACTTCAACTCACCAATGACTGAATCTGGTGTGGGGTTGGCTGAGTTGTGCTAATCCTTGTTAGTTCTCGCGGATCCCTCTGATGAAGGAAAAGACATGTCTTATTATGTGTCAGTATCGTAGTATACTCATATTGCTTGAACTGGGTAGATGCTTGTTGGAGCTTTAACGAGCATCGCCTCACAGACTTTGAAGTTTTTAAGGTCCTTTCTCCATAATGTTTGCTCATTGAACCTTCTTCCGCTGTTAGTTGTCACTTCCAAGTATGTTCGCATCACTCCCTCTTAGCCAATTGGGAAATGAAGTGGAAAAACTACTCTTAATAGTACTGATCACCAACGGTGCGGATTTGACAACCATTGTCTTCCATAAGCTTTCTTTGAAGGGTCATCAACTTGTGCGAGCTCCTGCTTGGATAAGTAAGAGAACTGGGATACTTGACTTCACCCATTCTCTTCATAGTTGAGAAGGTAAGGTGGCTTCGCTCACCTCCTCGAGTTAAGAGAACTGGGTACTCGGTTTTACCCATTCTCTCGAGTTGAGAAGGCAAATGTTACTCAATTTCGCCTGGCAAAGGTTACTTGATTTCACCTACCTCCTCGAGTTTGTACTTCATGCATTGAGCTGGTTACTAACATTCCCGCTCTTTGCTCGCATCAAGCACTTGAAGTGGTTGCACTCCTCGTTGGGTTAGCTACGTGATTCACCATCCCACCGCCATTAAACTTCTGGAATGCAAGAAGTTTTGCACGAAAAGAGCAAAAAGTTTACTTGGCTTCGCTCACCTCCTCGAGTTAAGAGAATTGGGGTACTCGGTTTTGCCCATTCTCTCGAGTTGAGAAGGCAAAGGTTACTCAATTTCGCTTGGCAAAGGTTACTCGATTTCGCCTGCCTCCTCGAGTTTGTACTTCATGCATTGAGTTGGTTACTAACATTCGCCTGCTCTTTGCTGACACTTCTGAAGCACTTGAAGTGGTTGCACTCCTTGCATTGGGTTAGCTACTATGATTCGCCTTTCCACTGCCATTGAACTTCTAGAATGCAAGAAGTTTTGCCCGAAAAGAGCAAAAAGTTTACCCCAACTTGGAGTCCCCAACTTGGAGTAACTCTTTGATAGGTCCGTCGCCTTTGGGATTGTACCATCTTCTCCATCACCTTGCCGCCTACTCCTCTTGAGTATAAAGGTACAGACCATGTCGCCTACTTGCTCCTTGGTCGAGCACTGCATCAACCCGAAGTCCCTTAATTTCGGCTATCTGGATGAGAAGCCCATCGACATCGGTCTTATGAAGTTTCTTGGCCTCTGCCCTTCTGCCTCATCTTGGTACTTAGAGTTTGCCTCTGCATTCTCCACCTCATTGGCCCCTTTGACGACCAATGTTGTCCCTTCATTAGAGCAAGGGATCGATGACTTCACGGAAGTCCCGCATCTGCGGTACCATAGTATTGCCAAGCCCATAGCACTACTATCCGTTACCTTGCATCTTCATCCCTTCCTTCGTGATCAATAGATTTGCCTCTATGGCACTGTGGAGCTCCTCCGAGTCCACCTCCTCTCTAACCGATGCTTTTCTTTTGGGTAGCTGAGCCCCGTTGGACTCGTCGTCGCTTCCTCGCCCCTTTCGACCACCTGCTTCGACACCACTATGTCCTCCTAGTAGTTCTCCTTGGTCGATGGAGAGACAGACTGTAACTCTCATGCATCGCCTCCGCCATCTTGTTGCAGGGCTCGCGCCGATTCTGTTCTCCTTAGCTTCCTTGGTAGCAATGTTCGCTTACTCAACATTGTCCTCTGACTTGCCGGGCTCCCTTAAGCGAATGTGAGCAGCGCCCAACTCTCCAATCGCTCGTCCCTCCATGGGACTCACTGGTACTTGCAATCTGACTACTCTCTCGGTGGTACACAGCCCCCATATGCTGACGACCAAGGCTTTCATCTGATGCAAGCTTCGATGCATACACACAGAAGAGCCGCCTCTGCGGTACTGTGGCATTCACTCCTTGAATCCACAGCCCTTCTTGTCGTTGCATTGTTCATCGAAGTGGAGCTCCCAACAGCTCCTGATCATTCACATGATCATGTCCCCCTCCATGGGACTCACTGGTACGTGCACTTGGACTTCTTCTAGGTGGTATACAGCTCCCATATGCTGATGACTAAGGCTTTCATCTAATGCAAGCTTTGATGCACACACGAAGACCTGTCTCTGCGGTACTACGAGATTCACTCCTTGAATCTATAGCCCTTCTTCTTGTTGTGTTGTACACCAAAGTGGAGCTCCTAGTAACTCCTAATCATACCTCTGCATGATTTTTGTCCCTTACGGGATAAGATTGCCTGTATTGCATTGCCACGAACTATTCCACCACGATCCGTTGTACCATGTCGCCTCCTGGTGACATCTTCATTGCATACAGATTCTCGTGTGATGAACTCGGACTACGACTTCTCCACGTGTGGCCTCTGCCAACACATCGTAGGGCCTCTACCATCTCCGACTTTTAGTTCGCTCCCTTGGCAATTCCCCTTCGCCCCCCCCACTCCTGGGTTACACCTGGATGAAGCATAGCTCTAGGACAGTCCGTCGCCTAGTAGCTCCTGAAGTCCTCTGACTTCGCTAGAGTTGGTGCACCATTGTCTGGATCTTGGGCCTCTATCCCCTACCAACACAATCTTGTTATGCACCTCCTATTCCTGACAACTCGAATGGCAACACTATGGGATATTCTTCAAAAGTACCCGTCGCTGCGTCCTCTTGCCCCGTACTAATGTCTCATGATCCTAACTTTGCCTCCGTAAGTTGAATCACCTTAGTTACTCCATCAAATGCATCTCTGAGGCAGCTTGTATGTGCCTTGAAGCTCCCTTCATCTTTGGCACCATGCAAAATAAGTCTGTCTCATCACAATGAAGAACCCATGGAATGACATGATCCCACTCTTGCCTCTATAAGAGTTCATGCCCTTGACCTCTGTCCAAGGAAAGCTTCGTGCCTCCGCTCCATGTTCCATCTTCTTTGTCGACTCCCTTCATGCGGCTTGGATACTTCACCGGGTTCCACCCAAATCGCTCTACTCCTCGATTTGCATTGAGTTGATAGTGGCCCTCACATCCACTATTCCAAGGGTCAGCCCTTTATTGAGTTCGATTTCTGCCTCGACTCTAAGTGTGCCTTCATATAATGTTGCCTTGGATTACTCCCCCACTTGATCTCGAAATGCATCCACCAATGCATTACCTCCTTCGAGATCATGCGACAACTCTTCGTCGCTCACTCGGTCCGTTGAGCTTTAGGGAGATATAACCTTGAGAAACTCTTCCTCAATATGTGTAGTCTGTTGCATATGATTCTCCCACTAGAGAACTAGGACTTATCCCTCTTGGACATCTGTCCTGTTGGAGCAACTTTTCTCTTTACATACTTCCCACTGAAAGTTTCGAAGACCATCATCCCCTTTGGACTACTCTGTCTTGCTGAACTCGAGCTTTGTTCTGCCCCCACAAATGTACTTGCTAGATTACGACTCTTCTCCAATACAGTCTCCACTGCACCCTTCAAGGTCTAGCAATATGTAGAACTTGTTGCACATTTTAGCCGCCTACGAACATATCCTTTCCATGTCGAAGAGAAAGTTCTGATGCTCCATGGCGCCGAGTTCTAATCACACCTTAGGATGGCCATGAAAACTCCGTCATCTGTGTACAAGCCCTTGCATGAGTTCCAAATCCTTCGAGTTAGCAATTCCCTTCACCTCTGTGAGCTTTGCATAACTCTTTCGTTCGTTACACAACACCTCCCACCTTGCACGGTCTCATCTTTCACCAAGCGCCCTGCTTTGCCTCCGTCAAGTTTGGTTGCCAACGTCGAGCTATAGCTCGAACTCAACCATTACAATCTTTGTGTGCTTTGCATTCTTCTTCGCTTGCTTGTCCTCGTGGTGCCTCTCACGCAAAGGGGTTGGCTATTCCTTGAATGCCAAACCAGGATGCCCGCTCCTCTGAGCGACTCCTTTCCCTACATCTCAATATCTGTTTCCCCCAAACGGTTGCGCGTGTTAGCTGTCCTCCACACAGCCTAGCTAGGTCCCCCACATTTGTATGGCAAGTGTTTCTGCGTGTGCTTATCCCGCTCTGATACTACATTGTCACGGGCTTAGCGGATTTTGCATAAGCCGTGCGGCACCCATGCGTGTCCGTCCGCAAAGGTCAGCCCTCCCCGAGATCTCCTAAAGTCCCACAGACTTACAAAAAGAGAAAACGGGCCAGAAGAAGCAATTCCCACGGGATCCACAAGCAACTGCTCAAGAAAACACTTTATAAAGTTAAAATACAAATTACACCCATAGACATTACAAACTCAGAGAGGTTGCACACAAAGGATAATGGTCTACTACAGACCGAAGTCCCCACAAGTGCTTATAAGACACACTTGTATTTACAAGCCAAACTTGGCCATAAAGCAAATCAAACTAAGCCCATCAGAAGCCCGCTTCTTGTTGTACAAGATATGTACCTAAACCGAAGGACACGGACTAACACAAGCATTTCATCGAACACCTTGTTTACATTGTTATCCGTGACATCATGCTTACCAACTTAATATTATCTTAGGATGAGTTTTTTGTATCGATCTCCTAATATGTTGTGTCGCACACATACATATTTAATATATATCTACATCATATGCAAATATATATATACATATATCTAGTAGGTGAATAACACATCACATATGCAAGCCACACCAGATAATCATGAGTCGTCACCTAATATGATTAAGCCCGAGCCAATGAGCCTAATCACTTACAATAGGATCTATGTGTGCATTGGCGCATTTTTATGCCTTATGTTTGTTGATCTCGACATCATCGGTTACGTCAAATCATGATATCACCATGCGTCGTAATCTCCCACCACGGTATCGTGGGTCTTACTGTAACCTCCATGCTCCCGCTGCATCTCTCCATGTAATTATAAATAATCATAGGCACGCAGGCCTAACAATAAATGAGAAAAATACAAGCACGTAGGCCTAACAATAAACGAGAAAAATGCAAGCATGCAGGCCCAACAATAAACGAGAAAAACACAGGCTCGCAGGCCCTAATAATAATAATAATAATAATAATAGTAATAATAATAATAATCACAATTACACACATCACAACACATGGCTCATGATCATCCATCCATATCATGCATCACATGTACATCACATCAAATGTAGGATTACTAGATATATATATAAATTAATTAAACTATTTAATTAATTATTTTTCTGAAAATCAGGATATGCTCGAAATTTTCAGAATTGTCAAGGGCATTTTTCATAATTCTATATAAGAGGACAGTCCTTAAAATTTTCTAAATTCATAGGGGCAAGATCATCCTTTACTCCAAAGGATGCAAACCCCTCTTTTCCCCTCTATGCCTTGCTCGCTGGTAGTCGCCCTGCCAAGGGACGGCCACCCTTGCGGTTGGTGCCACCGCCGCAGTGGCGGTGGCCTGCAAGAGCCTGCCCCCCCCCGGCCAAGGCAGTTCATGCGACCACCCCTATGCCCATATGCCCAGTGGCACTGCCCAGTGCCCGTGCACCACTAGCCTCCCTTTCGGGTTGGCCCTGGCCGTGGGTGGCCGACCCTACTCCTCACTGCATTCGCTGCAAAAGTACAACAAGAATGCGTAGAACGATTTTACGTGATACAATCTCATCACATGCAGTTTAAAACTAATCTTTCGCACGAAAAACTAGGCTCTGATACCACTGTTGGGAAACCTCAACGGGTGAATTATATGCGTAGTGAAAATCAAAATAAAAACTAGTTTTCCATGCAAATCAAATCGTGGTGCAAAATATTATGGTCGCGAGAAAAACGCAAAAACCAATAAAACCGCGATGTGTGAGAGATTGATTTTACATAGGGAGATCGTACATCTCTATATTCCATATCCAGATGGAGAAGATGAAGGAGGTCAAGTGTCCTCCTCTCTAGCGGTATCCACACGATAGATCTCTATAGTAAAACTCCTCCAATCTGATATCACAACTCTTGCTCAAAGGGAGGGAGGAGAATAGGAGGTGGTGGCTATAGCTGCATTCTTTCAACCATGAGTCTCCCCTCCTATTTATAGAGAGCCACCAAAAATCCTATGGCTCCTGCCTTAGTGAGTATTGGATCTCCATCTAATAACCCAATAATCTTGCATTATTGGATCTCTATCTAATAATCTCGTTAGGCCTCTAATTGGGCTTTAAGCAAGGAGCTCATCAGTATAGAGTCTCATCTAATGAGAATAGGGGCTAATTGGATCTCCATCCAATCCTCTATTCACTGAAGCATCCACTATATATGTGTGACCCTCTAGGCCCGATACCGAGCTGGCCGTGAGTAGCTCCCATCAGAACTCCTTCTGATATAGTGATTTATTATCCCCATAATAATTCACTCGACTCATCGACTATGGACGTTCTAGGTCACTACGCCATAGTCCCCAGACGATATAGGGGAGATCAAATCTATCTGACTTATATGTCCACAGCTATCATGTATCTATAATCCCTTATCCAACTAATATCCCAAAGACCGTATGTTAGACATGGTACTGTCAGGTCACATACGGAATCTATCATAGTCTCGCTCTAATCGGAAGAACTCTTTCTCTCTCAATTCAAATGACCTTGGCCAGGGATATTGAGAGTGGATGATCCTCTATTGACACTCAATTGCCTTCGTAAGGTTGGCTACGATCCCAATAACCAGCTGTGCCAGATATGAAACTTTGCAAACCTATAAGTCTGCTATTAATGAAAAGAGTACTCATACAAGGCATTCTTGGTGTCTCAAGTCTAAGGACCAGATACATAACTGGGACTATGGAATCGCTGTCTGACATTAGGTATCATTAACCATACAGTATTTCATAAGCAGATCAATTAGTGAACTCATTCTCCAATGAGCACCTGTACTATATCTTTTGTGTCTCCACATAAGTGGCTATGAGACTAGCCGCCTCCATCATATGGATGGGTATATAGTACATTGATCTATCCGGTTATCTCAATATCCCTCTCGAGTAACTTATGACCGGGATTATTTAGGATCTGTATTTAAAGGGAAATCAATCTCATTATCATGATCGCATCATGATCCGATTCTCAATGCACAGAACCAAAGGTATTACAATATATATGCAACAAATAATATAATATGAGAATATGCCAAAATTAATCATAAGTAAAAAGATTACACAGCATATCACATGTGTCATCACTCACATGATTGGCTTGCAGGGAACCTGTAACCAGCACAAAGTAACAAGGAGATCACTTCCTCGAGGCTTGAGTCTTCATAGATTCCTGCTAGTAGGGCTAAAGATGAAGGAAAAATCGGTCTTTAATAGCAAATGTCCTCCTACTCCAATGTTTGTCAAGCGAATGCCTCTTTCTTGCATAGGCAGCCATATAGTTCTTTAATGTTAGCCAAGCTTCCGTCTAAGATGGTGGCTGCCTTCTGATAAGGTCCACTTTGATATGAGCTTGATCTGATTCTGGACTGAGTAGAAGTTGTAATTTCCCCATGCTTATCTTCGTCTCTCCTTTACGTCATTGACCTGTATCATGCCAAGCCTCAATTTTAGCAATGATTAGTATCTCCCCATTATAGATTAAAAGCATTAGGTGAGGTGGAGAGAGCTCTGATATAGATTAGGGGTCGGCCATCCTACATGAGGATGATGCCAATTCCAGCTCCAGATGCATCTGCTTCAATTATGAAAACCTTGATGAAATCGGGTAGCACTACCACCAATGTAGATGGAATCATAGTTATGAGGGTATCGAAGGTTGCTGTAGTTTCATTCGGATGAAGGAAGACATCTTTTTTCAGCAACGTCATGAGGGGAATGATGATCTTGTCATTGTCCTTCACGAACTTATGGTGGTAGTGCAGCTGCGTAGGGGGTAGACCTTTCGATTCAGCGAAGACCTCTAAAAATTCAACAAGTAGCGGGGGAAACTTTGGATCTTCATTCGCCACTAGTTCCTTTATTTTTAGCCTTTTAAGTTGTATTAAGAAGTCGATGTGTGATTGGTGTAGCACCTTCTCCATGCGTTGCATAGAAACTCTCGTTGCTTCACCTCCATGTTTTCCTTATATGATGTCCTTTTTCCCTTGGCTGAAAAATTTTATGATTAGCTTGGAAAAATTCTAAAAACATCACATAATAAGGATAACCATTCGATGCCAAGCAATGCTTCATAATTTTCAAGTTGTAGGAGGAAGAAATCAATAATGATCTCTTGGCCCAATAAAACTAGTTTCATCCGTGAGCACCTTTGGTTGTAGTTAAGGATTCGACCATTTGCGACCTTTACGTTGAACCTACTATAATCTTTAATTTGGAGCATTGATCAGGTAGCAAACTTGCTATCCATAAAGTTATTAGTGCTCCCGATGTCAACAAGGATGGTGAAGGCATGCTACTTGAGGAAACCTCCAATCTTCATCATTTGCAAGTTTACGTAGCTGACAAGGGCATGAACCATATAATTGGCTAGCTATAGATCTTCCTCCATGTTCTCCTCCTTATTCTCGAGGTCCTCCTCTTCTTGCTTAGATTCATCAGTAGATTCAATAAGGAGAAGTCACCTCTTCTTACATCGGTGGTTGTGACTCCATGGCTCATCGCAGTGCTAACACAACCCCTTCGCGGATCTATCAAAAAGCTTTTCTCTCATAAATTTCTTCGGCTGAGGGGGTCGGCTGAAAGTGAATGGGGATGGTACTAGTCATGGTGTGGGTCTCATCCTCCAAACATCTTGATTAAGCCACCCTTCTTGAAGTCATGCAAAGGATATCGCTATTATCAATGTATAGGGCTACCGCGCCTTAACTTCTCATCATATCTCTGGCTTTAATCCTTCGATAAAGGTCCCTCATAATTATTTTTCAAACCAATCACAGGCTTGGTTAGATAATCTTTCAAACCTGGTCTAGTATTCTTGGATCGTAGAGATTTGTCAGATCTTCGTGAGTTATCCGTCGATGTTCTCGTACTCAGACAGTCCAAAGTGAATAAGCAGTCTGCTTTTGAATTGCTTCCACATTGAGACTCCTTGAGTATGTTCAAACTAATTACGCCACTGTATGACGTCTCCTTCAAGGTGGATGGCAGCAATATCCACAATGGAAGCCTCTAAGGTCCGGTGATAATGGAAGTAGTGCTCTACGCGTGAAAGCCATCCCGTCAGGTCTCCATCTTCCCATCAACGGAACTCTACCCTTATGCATGTAGATGTTGGATTTGTTGTATATTCTTCTTTCTCTAGAGGGTTCTCTTTGCGATATGGAATCTCACATTACTACAATCTCATCGGGCTTGGTGATCATCCTAATCTAAATTCTATGAAGAGAGCACATAGTTTATTCTCCACGGGTGTCTTAAAAGCCTCCAACTTGGCATCGATCAAATCCTCTGATGCCATGGCATATGTCTCCAGATCTAAGATATTATGAACCTTCTTTTGTTGATAGGCTAAGGGCATAGGTCGGTGGAGAGATTGGTGGCCGCAAAAGACAAGGATCAATGGTAAAAGGCTGTGGTAAGCTGTTATTTAGGCTACAGTTAGCACTACTATTTGGCTAGCTATAGAGATTAAAAGTGGGCTATGATGGCTACGTCTTAAGGTTAAAAAGGGGTGCCTCAGGGTTAATGTGGGTGGCAACAAGAATCTCAGTAGGGATCAGGTATGGTTGCAACAAAATACACCAACATATAGTGCTGCAGAATTTTACATTGATAGGCTGCTATCAGAGGTGTAGTTGATGCTGCGATTTGCGGCTACTGTGTAGGCTATAAGGGGGGTTTAGTGGCAGTGGTTTAAGGATAGAAAAATGGGTTAGGGTTACTATGGGTGGCAGCAACCAATTTGGTAAGGATTGGTGGCCAAAAGAGAGATGGGTCAAGGTTGTAGTTTAGGGCTGATAGCTTCCGGTTTAGGTTATTGTTAGTGTGACAGTTTAAGAGTGTGGTGGAGGTTGGAAAGGGTTTCGGTAGCAGTGTGTGGACGCTGAGAAGAAAGGTTTAGGGTCACTATTGGAGGCAGCAACCAGTTTGGTGTGGCTACGGCAAGAAGTGCCAAAAGATGTTGCTGTAGAATTCTTCGTCAAGAATATCAATTCTATGACAAAAGCATTCCAACATTATATGGATGATTTTGACAACAAGAAACTAATGAGGATGGTAGCAAGATAGATGAGAATAGTGATAGCAATATGATAGCAACAATTCAGCACAAAACAATTGAGTATGTAGCAAGAAATATCAAAAAGTATAGCAATATAATTTTTCATCAAAAGACAACAATTTTATGATAAAAGTTTCAATAATATTATAATAGTATTTTGAGGAATATGGCAGCATGAAATCAATAAGGATAATTGCAATATAGATGATAATGATATGGTGGCAAATATGATAGTAAGATCGGATGCGGCAGATGTAGCAACAGAATTTCACATTGAAGAATAGTAGTTTGACGAAAAGTTTTCAATAGTTACATCAAAGATTTAAAGAAGAATTCAGTGAGAATCCACTAATAAGGACAGCCAAGCCAACTAAAATACGAAGATGAATATGACAACAAGATATCGGTATAAAGATTGACAGTAATTGAGTTGGCAATGATCACAACAATTATGGAAATTATTTGAGAGGTGGTGGGCAACTGGATGGCAGCGACAAAAGTAGAAGAGCAGCAAAGCACCAAGATCGTGGCTCTGATACAAAGTGTTAGAATCCCGTAGGATTCTAAGCTTGGGTTGACCTCTATAGGGGATCGACTCTCCTTGAAATTCTATAGGGGTTCCTCCATCCTTGGTAGTCAACCATAAAGGCTGAGAAAAGATGTATTGATTACTTGAAAAAATAATGGTGGCTACTTGCTTTTTATAGGTTCTCAAAACCCTAATTCCTAATAGGACTCCTACTCCAAGTAAACTAAGACACCAACTTATGATAGAACTTCTAGTCCATGTAAACTAAGACTCTGACTCCTAATCAAACGTCTACTTCAAGTGAAATACTCTCATCTCAAACCCTAGCTGCCTCCTCTAAGCCCTAGCTGACTTTCCTTCATCAAGGTGGGTGGCCAATTAGGTTGATTACAAGCTTGACTTGGTTGACTCCAATCCGTATTCAACTTTGACTCCAACTAGACTCCAGTTTAGCCGAATACTAACCCTACTAGGATTTAGGCTAATTTCTTACAATGGACTCAAATCTCCTCCTAACTGACTAAATGTCAAGTTTAGGTTAGCCAACAAGGTTCAATTTAAGGACTCGACTCAATCGACTAGGACTCAACTCAACGGGGGTCCTAACAGACAATAAATATACGATAAATATGGATAGACAGATCTAATGAATTAGATCCCCTGTATCATTTGGGGACTATGGCGTAGTGGTATAGTACATCAATAGTAGATAAGTTGAGTGAATTATTATAAGATAACAATTCACTAAGCTAGAAGGAGTTATGATAGGTACAACTCATGGCCAGCTTGGTATTTGGCCTAAAAAGTTACACGTATATAGTGGATCTTGCAACAAGTAGAAGTTAGGATAAGAGATATCTGCGCCCCTATTTTATTGGATATCCAATAAGCCCCTAAATTATTAGATCTTATGGATAAGATCCAATAAGTACTAATAAAAGATTCTTGGGTAGAAATCTACTAATCCAAGAGACGTAGGTAATTGGATGAAGATCTAATATCCAATAGGACAGTATCCATTAGGGTTAAGTTGATATGGACCTCCATAAATAGAAAGGGGCCATAGGGCTCATGGGCTAGAGACTTTTAGCCACCTCCTCCTATTCTCCTCCCTCCCTTTTCTTCTCAGCTGACCACCCCTCTCCTTGATGCATGAGGACGAAGAAGAAAGAAGTTTCTCTTCCATGCTTGATGCAAGATGGTGCATAAAAGCTGCGAAGAAGGTGTATAAAAGCTACAAGTTTTTACGTTGCAAGGGACGAGCATCACTACTTCTTCCATCACATGGATACCGCTAGAGAGGAGGACATATGACCTCTTTCATCCTTTCCTTTAGATATGGGTTTTGAAGGATAAATGATCTCCCTAAGTAAAATATCTAACATATGATGCATAAATTTTTTTGATTTTGTACTTTTTCATGCACCAATCATCACATGATAACATGATAAACGTAGGAGACCTTCTTGTTTTTGTTTTTTACAATGCATGTGATGCTTCTATGTAGTTTGCTAATAGATAGTAGATTTCACAAAGGGCAATAGAAGCTTAGTAACAGTTCTCTTATTATAACTAATAGGAAGAATTAGTTCAGTATGGAGTTGTGGGATAGGCGATTCGAACACATGAGCGAAAAAAGGTTGTAAGTTCTTTCTAAAAGAAAAGTCTTGCCAAACCTTAAAGGTACATGTCTGAACCCTTGTATTGATTGTTTGGCTGATAAACAACATAGAATTTCCTTTGCTAGTCCTACTTTATCTATAAAAGTGTATACCTTGGATCATATCTATACAGATATATGTGTTCTTGAGGATACAAAATTATGGTGGATCTATTAATGTTCGTAGTATCGGTGGTACACTTTATTTTATCACTTTTATAGATTAATTTTTTAAAAAAAGTTTAGGCCTATACTATGAAGACTAAAGATCAAGTTATTAATATTAAAAAAGAGTTTCATGCTAGAGCTGAAATGTATAAGATCATTGATGGTGAGTACACATGATTATTTGATGATTATTGTAGGTCACATAGTATCCAACATGAGATGACAATTCTTGGTATACCTCAGCATAATGTAATTACAGAGAGGATAAACTACACCATCATGGAAAAGATCAGATGTATGTTTTCACAGGCTAAGCGGCTTAAAAAATTTTGGGATGAGGCTTTGAGGACTACAATTGATGTGACCAACTTGTCATCCTATATAGCTCTAGATAGTGAAGTTGCAGAGCATGTATAGTTAGGGAAATATGTCTCCTACAAACACTTAAAAGTGTTCTGTGTCATGCATTTACACATATTCCAGACATTGAGAGGTTCAAGCCGGATGGTAAGACAAAATAATATATTTTTCTTGGCTGCTCACATAATTATTTTGGTTATAGGCTTTGAAATCTTAAAAAATATAAGATATTTATAAGTAGAGATGTGACCTTCTTTAAGGATCAAATCCTTGAGGATTTAAAGAAAAAAGCATCAACTAAGACTTCTACAAAAGGGTTAGCATATTGTGACCCAATTACTCCTCTAAGACATCAGGGTTGCAGAAAGATAGTATAGAGGTCTATGTTGATCTATCTATAGGACATATTGAGCAAGAAGAAGATGAGGAGCAACTTCTCATAGAATCTTAGTTGAGAAGATCTTATAGACTACATCAACCTTCTAGAAGATACTCTATAGATGATTATATTGTGCTTACTGATATAGGTGAACTACAGAGTTACCAAGAAGTAGTTGAAATTTAGCAAAAATAGAAATGGTTAGTTGCTATGTAGAAAGAGATGGATACTCTTCAAAAGAACCATACATATAATTTAGTGCAACTACCAAAGGAAATAAAGGCCTTAAAGAACACTTGGATTTTCAGGTTAAAGACTCCAGAACAATGTTCTCAACCAAAGTACAAATCTAAATTGATTTTGAAAGGCTTTGTACAAAAGAAAAGTATTAATCTTAAAGAGATTTTTTCTTCTATTGTTAAAATATCTTCTATCAATGTTGCTTTTGGTATTGTTATTAGCCTGTACATGCAAGATGAGAAATTAAATATGAAGATAACTTTCCTTCATAGTACTTTGGTAGAGAAAATTTATATGGAGCAACTAGAATGTTCAAAGTCAAAGATAAAGAAAATTCTACCTACAATTATGGAAGAGTTTGTATGGACTAAAGTAAGCTATATAAGATAGTGATACAAAAAGTTTGATTCATTTATGACTAAAAATGGATAAAAAGGAACAGTTTCAAATCATTGTATATATATCAAATGGTTTGGTGAAGATTTTTATTATTCACTTACTTTATGTTGATGGCATGCTTATCCTTAAAAAAGATATATCTACAATTAGTAGGTTAAAGAAGGGACTAAGTGATTCCTTTGTAATGAAAGACATTTGGCCAATAAAGCAAAAACTGAGCAAGCAAATTTCTCATTTTAGAAAAAATAAAAAGATTTGATTGTCACAAGAGAAATACATCAAGAAGGTATTAGATAGGTTCAATATAAGCAATGCAAAACTAGTTAGTTCTCCTCTTTTAGGTCACTTCAAGTTGTACTTAGAGCAGAGTTGATCAAGTGATAAAGAGAATGAGAAAATGCAAAATGTTCTTTATGCTTTATTAGTCAAAAGTTTGATATGCACGATGGTATATACAAGGCCAAATATTACATATATAGTGGGTGTTACTAGCAGATTTCTAGTAAATATAGGCAAAGAGTATTTGGCAGCAATGTAGTGGATCATTAGATATTTCAGAGAGAGTTCCAAAGTTTGTTTAAACTTTGAAGGTGGATCACCTATGTCGACAAGTTACACAGATGCAGATATAGTAAGAGATATTGATATGAGAAAGCCCACATTAGGTTTTATGCTCATTTTTACAAGGGTAGCTATGTCATGATAATCTATATTATAAAGGTGTATTGCTCTCTTTATCACAAAGGCAGAATATAGTGTTCCTATAGAGGTTTGCAAAGATATATTATGAATAAAATTCTTATAAGAATTAGGGTTGAAACACACAAAAAAAAAAAATATGTGGTACATTGTGACAATCATTACATCATCTATTTATGTAAGAACCTAACTTTTTTATTCCAAGCTAAAGCATATAGATATCAGATACCATTGGATTCAAAATTTATTTAAAGAGAATCAGTTGCAACTTTAAAAAATTCACAAAAATGATAATTAGGCAAATATTTTAACAAAGATCTTAAAGAAAGAAAGATAAGAGATGTGTCAATGGCTAGTCGACACGACTTCATATTGAGGAGTCATAGACAACCTCCCTTATGGGCTGAAGGGAGAGATTGTTAGGCACATGACCTATCAGTTCAGCCCATGGTGGGCCTTAATAACTCACAGCCCACATCAACCATCAAAACACTTTCTCTTTTATTTTAAACTCTTTTTCTTTTAACCTAGACTTGTGATTACTAGGATAAAAGAAAAGAGGGCTTGCAGCTACTGTGGATGTGACTAGGAGAAATCATAGCAATAACAATTGAGGACAGAGGAACAAGAGAAGAAGTGAAGGGAATAAAATGAGGGCAACACACACGGTGACATAATCCTCATATCCTTGTTATTCTATTGTGATTGTTTAGTAAGTTTTGGGTAAGAGACTCTCAGATTTGTACGTTTATTATTTTTATAGTGGATTTACTTATTTGGCTTATCTCATTATCTTTTATCTTTGTGTTGAAGGGATTTTTCACATAATCTTAATATTCTATAAGTCTTAGATTTTTATTTTTATTTTTTGCTGTATTATGATCTACTCATATTTATTTATATATAAGTTTTTTGATCCATTAAGACTTAACCAAAATGCATAGATCATCATTTGTTTGTGCAATACTTATTTTTTTCAAATTTACTCTATGAAATGGAGATAGCAGATCTTAATAGGATTGAGCGACTCTCAAAGCTACTTGTTTTGTCTGCAACATGGAATTCCGCAATATCTAATAGCAAATGATTGGAACTTAGTTGGAACTTTCTAAGCCTACCATATAGCATACTCGTACTTGTTCTATCTTTTATCTTCCACCACTTGGATCAGATAACAAGATCTCCAAGGGCTTCAAATCCTTCTTACTCTACAAGATGGATTTATCTGCAAATCCAAACAAAGTGGTAAACTTGACAGATTCAATCTAATAAGGTCAGTATCTAATCTAACCTGAGTGCAATTATTGCGCATGGGCATAATGGAGTTGGCTACCCCACCACCAATCTCCGACGTCACAAGGATTCATCTCGTTTGCAAAAGGCCATGGCTGGCTTCCATTCTTTTACTGCCTGCTTCAACTTTCCATCTGCAACTGAAGTCATCCTACCTCAATTGCAAGATACGAGATCAGATTTCCGTAGTGGGGAGATTGCATTTGCTCCTCAATGGTAAAGGTCATTGTTTGGTATGAGTCCCTCTTTGTAGCGTTTCGCCGTCTGTCTTCCTTCAATTGTTTTCCTTTCTTTCCTGTCATTTACTTTACAGGTGGAGAAGCTGGATATCTGCAACTTAGATGTGAAGTTCCAAGATCATGTTCCTATGAGCTTAGCAGTGAAAAGCTTTCATTGCCCGGAATCCAGGCCTACAGAAATTTAATCTGCTAAATAACTGGACAAAAAGGGTTTGGAGTACTAATAGAAGAACAAATGGCGTGTTCTAATAGTTCAACTGCTCCCCTTATCTTGGAAGCTGGTCGCCTGTTGGGAGTCTGGTTCGAGCCTGAGATAGGTACAGAAGCTGAAATCAACTCTGATTCAAGTCTCAATGTTGACGATGGAAATAAGAAAGAGCTATCTAAAGAACCGAAGCGTGCCGTGTAGCCTTCGATCATGCAATAGAAGTCCAGGTTTGTCCCCAACATTGGTCTCTTTAATGTGTAAGTTAGTAAAAATCTGAGATGGTATTAAGAGAGAGAGAGAGAAGATATGTACTTAAATTTTTTAACTGGTCGTGATTAGAGAAATATTCTCCAAATCATTTTTTATTTAAAGAATAATTTTTTGGTTATGATTGTTGATGACGTAAAGGATTCATCGTATCCGATTTTATCTTTGTCCACCAAATTTTCAAAGAAGAATTTTAGTCTTATCAAAGACCAAGGCTTCATGCATCAGAGAATATATCCAATTGGATGCAATCGATGGAATCAAGCTGAGATCTTTTGGATGGAGAACGAGTCGAAACTAAAGTTGGCAACATATATTCGTAGACCATTAACAGCAGGATGCCTACTTTCTCAGCTTTCTAGCTCCTCTAACAATCTTCCATTTCACTACCCAGATGATCAAAACACTGCACACATTGCAAGCACAAAGAAACAGGCACATGCATGCATACTACTAGTAAATATGAGATCACATGCAGCGAATTTGATGAGATGCACAGGAAGAATTACAACAGGAGAACTCCATATTTGAACACTCAGAGATGATGGATATGTTGGTAGTTTCTCTCTCAGCACTATCAAAACATTACAAAGCACTGGATGAGCATTGCAGTAGGTAACGATGATGTGGATATGTACCTAAAAGTCACCACATCAGTTTTAGCTTGAAGTGACATTGATATTGTTGCGTACTTGAGTAGAGCCTCTGCTTCCTTTCATTTAATAAGCTTCATTGTATTATATCCAGTAAAGAAGGGAGAATTATGATGACTAACTTATGTAACCAGTATACAAGCTGTTCCTCTGATAGAGAAATGGTTCTCAAGAAGCCAAGATAACACAGACAAGCCAAAGAAATTAATCCAGCAGGCTATTCTGCTCATCAAGATAACTTTTGCGTCTCAAAGTCAGCAAAACCTAATGTAGAACTAAAAAACCTGCCTTGCAGCTTCCGACACCTGCAGCTGAGACCACAAGGACCAGCTTGTGGTGTGACAGCTGGAAAGTACCACCTCCAATCACAGGCTAATCTCTCATTTCTTTACTCAGTCTCCCAAATCCTGAGAAAACTCTAATGAAACGACAAGAGCAACCAGGTGAGAGAGAGCTATCCCCAGTGGCCCAAGCAAAGAGTATGCAGTGGCAAGAAGGTGATAATGGCATGGAAGCTAAACACATGGTCCTTTGCAAGGACCACAGTAGCTATTACTACTGTCCTTTTCATTGAATCCTTACTAGTGGTTTAGGAGTTCCACGTTCCAATGAAGCTTTCTTACAGCTCAAGGACTGGGTTCTCCACTCTTACACACAACGCAGTTGTGTTAATCCGAGGGCCACAACGCATTAATATACACAGGTAGACTGTTGTTTTCCTTTTCGAGTTTTCCTGCATCAGTGCAACCCTTTTCCACTGGCTTTTCGACGTTTGTTTGGTGAAGGTTCTTTTCGTGGCTCGTGCCTTTGCAAGGCCTATTTAAGAAGGGGGTTGAGATGAAGCGAAGTTGCAGCAAAGGAAGGGCAGTGTGAAGAAAACTATATAAGAAAGCTTCATGGTTCTTCTCACAGTGCAATCCTGTTAAGGTTCTCTTCTTTCCTATTCTTGCTTCTCCCAGTTTCTCTTTCAGGTAGTCCTTTTTCTGGTCTCGTTTCCCATCAAATTCAGTCTCTTCCTTCTTCAACAACTTGGGTGCATGTGGTTGCCATTTTTGTGATCATCTATAGGCTAAATACCAATATCTTGTGTCTTTCCATTTTCCGGATCATTATACAGGAGCTCCTATATCTCATCTTCGTAGTTTCTCCTAGTCTCCTAGAGTTTCTTCCTCCTCTACCACCATGGGAGGCACCATGGACTACCTCTCCAGCTTGCTTGGCAGTGGCCACAAGTACAGGAAGAGGAAGCAGTTTCAGACTGTTGAACTGAAGGTGAGGATGGACTGTGACGGCTGTGAGCTGAAAGTTAGAAATGCACTGTCTTCCATGAAAGGTTTCTTCTTCTTCTCCTCTATTGGATATGTGCCCATTGTAGTACATCATATGTTGTTCTGATGCAGTTCTGATGGATCCTCACAGGAGTTCAATCAGTGGACATCAACAGAAAGCAGTACAAGGTGACTGTAACAGGGTATGTTGAGCTACACAAGGTACTCAAGAAAGTTCAATCCACAGGGAAGAAGGCTGAGATCTGGCCTTACGTTCCTTACAACCTGGTTGCCCACCCATATGCTGCCCAAACCTATGACAAGAAGGCACCCCCTGGGTATGTCAGGAATGTGGAGGTCATCAAAGTCTCCAGCCAAGCTGTGAGACCAGAGGACCAGTTCACAACCTTGTTCAGTGATGATAACCCAAATGCTTGCTCTATCATGTGACCATATCAAAGAGACCACTGTTCTTTCTTCTCCACCATTGTTCTATGTCTGCAAAGCTGCTTCTTTGCTTGTCGTGGAACAGCTGCATATTCTATTTTGTTGTCCTTTGTCTTTGAGTGCAGAGTTTGCAGTTTCCTTTCTTCCATTTGCTTGTCTTATTGCTGTCTTGTAAACAAACAACAAAGAAGAGACTGGTGCAGTGGCACTATGGGACACAAGTAAACCCAGGTTAATTAAAGAAGTTTCACTTTTACCAATACATTTAAGCTCTTGTCTATAACTCAATGACACGATTGAACCAAAACAACTATCTTTGTTTCCAATTATCTGTTAAGTACATGGCCAGAAGTTTTAGGCAAAAGCTAAGAACTCAGAAAGGATTATTTAACAACCATTCTAAATCTTTTAGCATGCACCTAATGGTTTGAAAGCGAGATCATACCTACCACATCAATACAGCCTTTTCACTGGGGAAGGTTCTGCCTTCAATCTCCTTGTTGAAGTACTGGAAATTAACCAGCAGCATGTAGTGAAACATAGCTAAGCATTTAAAGGAACAGTTGCATATACTGCACGTCTGCGGCAGTGTTATGTTGAAGAATCTGAAAAAAGAAATCTGATCTTTTTGTACCTCTTCACCTGGAAAGATTCTGGAGAGCCTATGTGCTGCAAGAATCCAGAGATCTATCCAGGAAGTCAGGCACAGAAAGATCTTCTCATGAATTCTTTTGGTTAATTTCACTCTAAATGATTTGTGATTATGGATTTATTAGGCACTCCTGATTTCTATAGAATCCAACCTATCAGCAAAACTCAGAATCTCAAAATGTGATACTGTATACATAAAATAAATGCATCAGTGTTTGAGGTTTGTCTCCTACTCTGATCATGGGATGTTCAGCACAATCTATCAAATCTAGTCAGCTTATTTGAACTATAGCAATACAGCATGAAATGTTCCCCTTCTTATATAAATATACAGATTGTTAAGAAAACAGTAGTGACGTCCAAAATACAGAGTAGTACTCGTGTTATTAGTAGGGAAATATACTTATCCATGTCACATTCATCGGAGGAGAGAAGAGTTTTAAAAATAAAAAATATATAGAGAGTTATAATCAAATAACATATAAGCAAGTCAATATAAGATTTAACATGATTCGATAAACTATTATATATATCCATAAAAAATTAAATTATTTAATATATAAGATCAATTATAAGACACTTGCACTTAGATACAAATTAATTATATATTTCTATTATCCTTTTTACAAAGCTTATAGAATACCAACTCTAGATATCCTAGAAAGAAACCTAAGAGCATTAAAAATATTTATAGAAGGATCAAATCCTAATTATTAGGATTTTTTTACTTTGAAATTTTTTTTATACTATGTGTTAAATCCTGAATTTTAATGATAAAATTAATTAATGAGTTTATGAACTAATATATTTTTGAGATAAATGACGTAGAAAATACTTCGATCATAGACTTGAACCATTGAATGGTAAATTATCAAAACAGGAGAATCAAACGTTGGGTTAGATAAGTATCATGTCAAAAATTAGACATCAAGCCGGAGAATTAATCAATGTCTTCAAGATTGGACTTCATACTTGGGCATCATGCCTGAAGAATATTATGCCAAAATATTGGATGTTGTAAGAAAATCAACATTGTTAAGATCAATTAATACTAAGAGAGGGAGGGGGTGAATTAGTGCAAGTGTAAATTAATCTTTCAACGAAAATTTTTCGTTTGAAGCAAGATACGAAAATCGAAAGCTTTTCGTTCAAGTGAGTAATTCAATCTTATGGAGAAATGCTAAGCTTCTTGCTTAAAGATGACTCAAAAAATAACATGTAAATCTGAATAAAAAGATAAGTAACATTGTAAGGGAAATTCTTGATTTCGAAACCTTACTTTCAAAAGTAAATAATATCGAAAGTGTCTTTTGCTATTTTATTGAAAATAATTAAGAACCTGATTAAAAAATCACAAGGATGAAGATCGTGTTTTTCTATGAACTAATTAGAAGCAATATAAAGAAATAAACAATATAAATAAAAAGAACTCATAACTTATAATGGTTCGGCCTACGTCCACTTCTCGACTCCTCTTTAAGACATAACGATGTCTACTATTAATCTCCTTTGGGTGAAGACCAAACATTTACAACCTTTCAATTTAAAAGGGAGATAAGATTACAACACTTAGATCACTCCCTTACCCCTTTTCCTTTCCTTATAATTTTCATACATAATTTATCATAGAATTTCTAGCCCAAAATTATTGTCTCAAATGCAAGAATTCTTAGGGTATTTATAGGCCCCAAATGAATTCAGAATTTGGAGCCACATACACTCAAAAAAATCGAGTATGGATGGTTTACCCGCCGACGGTGGAGCCGCCGAAAGCACCTTGAAAATAAGGTATAGGCAGTTTAGCCACCCGAAAACCTATGTAGTTTAGCTACCATCAACTGCTCAAAAACCTGGGTGGCAGTGGTACAACCACCACCCATCAGTGGTTCAACCGTTGGGAATCCTAGAAAAGTGATTCCCCTCATTTTTCTAATCCTGACTTGAATCTTATGTTGACCAATTCTCTAGTTAATCAATTAAGCTCAACTTGAGCTTAATCAATTCACTTTTGTGGACCCTGTTGCCTCTTTGAATTGATTTGTATTCTTTCCAAATCATACTCAATTAGGACTCAAACTTAACCTATGACTTCAGCATTATAATCATACATGAACACCAAGCTTAATTAACAACCTCAGTCCTACAATCTGTCAACATCTGGCATTTCCTGCGGTGAGTCTCATGGTCTTCCTCTAGCGATCTTCCGATGTGTTCCTAGCGATCTTCCTGATACCTTCGGCGAAGTCCTATCGAACTCTCGATGAGCTCCCACCGCATCATCCAAACCTTGACCTGATGCCTAAGCTTGATCATGGGTCTATGTTTGATCTATAACTCCTTTTCACCATCCTGATTAAACCTGAATGATACTAACTATGACTTAATTAATTACAATCATGACCAATCAAATCCACTTGAAAACCTTCCCAACTCCTGGCAAGCTTTTCAGCTACCCCCGACAATCTTCCGGTGAGTCTCGGTCTTCTTTCGGCGAACTCCCTCGCGCTATCCTGGTAAGCTCTCGATACCCTCGGCAAGCTCTCAACCGCATCGTCCTCACTTCGGGTGGCCCGATGCCTGGACTTGACTTTGGCCAATCCTCTGATTATAATCTATCGTAGTTAATCTTGCATCAATCAACTCTAACAATCTTGTTAGATAAATAACTCATCAATTGATTTTATCATCAAAATATGAGATTCACCAATCTCCCCCTTTTTTATGATGATAATTAATTGACGATAGGAGTTAATCCTAACTCCCTCTAAATCCATGTCATAATAAAGAAAACTTAAATTCAAGAGAATCACACACTCTTGAATTCAAGTATATCGAGGCAATTAGTATTCCAAAAAAATTTCAATAAAAATTTATATCAAGTCATCAAAGCATGAATTTCAAAAAATTATATATCAATATCCAAGTATGTGCATCAATATCCATGTGTCATCAATGTCCATTTCTCCCTCTTTGTCATCAATAAAAAGGTGAAATATATGGCTAACGATTTCAAAGCACATGATAACATTACTCCCCTTTAGTAAAATAGAATATGCATTATAGGATTTTCATCCCCTTTGTGAATAATGAGAGAAATAAGGGAGGAGTTGTGAAAGCATTATATCATGAAGAAGAGCTCTTAATAAATTTCAAAAATAATATTGAGATTAGCTTAAAAGTCCAAGTTGAAACTATTTTAATTACATCATATGCAATACATCATCTCATCTTAATAAAATTATGTGTATTTCATGTATTGTTCTAAATCATCATGTATATTTTTAAAATCATCATTATATGCATGATCATCATACATGATTTTACATCATCATACTTTCTCCCCCTTTATCAACAAAAAAGGGAATATGCAATTAGTAAGTTTTTGAGATATGAAAGCTTAGCAATTTAGCAAATTTTTCATCACTTTAGAGCATGCAAGTTAGTGAGTTCTTTCTTCTCTTTTGAGAAGTGTAAGCTAGCAAAATTTTGCTTTAATGTTCAAGCTAGCAATTTTACATCATGCAAGCTAATAAGTTGGTAAGTGTTAATTCTCTTAGCATTTTTTTTTTTTTGAGAATGTGAGGTTAAGCAAAATTTTTTGCTTCTCTTGAGATTTACAAGATAACACTTCTTGCTTCTCTTTTAAGATGAGCAAGCTAGTAAGTTGCTCTCACTTTGTCATTGTAAAAAAAAAGGGATGATTACAATAGTGTAAAACTTTTTCTATTACGTCATTTTTCAAATCATCACATGAAGTATATCAAGAAAAAATAACATGGTGATGAGATATGCAATTCATGAAGATAAATTATGAATATCAAGAGATAAATCATAGGAGAAACAAATAAAATTTCTTGATTCATGCATTATAAATCTCAAAGTTGTCACGATCATGATTATACAAAAATCTTCTTTTAAATAATATGAGAACATATAATAAGATATTTTGATTCATAAAAGATTTCAAGTTATAATTTCAAGGAATCAAAATCATGATATAGGTAAAAACTGATTCAATTTCAAATAATCAAAATCATCAAAATCACTTTCAAGAGATTCAAGATGAAATAAATAGATTTATCGATCTCTTGAAATGCTAGTGATTTCATTTCCCTCCTTTGTCATTGTAAATAAGAAAGAAGATGAACAAAAAGAAATAATACATAACAAGACTTCAAGTCATAAATTATCAAAATGTCAAGTAGCATATCATGGTTTATTAGGATATGTCTAATTTTTAGTGAATAACCAAAGGAATCCTAGGAGTACAAAAATGAAAAATCTTAACTCATAATAAATCTTAATTTATAAATATTAAGAAATTAATATCATGATTTTGATAAAATCTTATTCAAATTCAAATCATCAAATCATCAAATCATTAAAATCACTTTCATAGTTCACGAGATTCATAAAAAATAACATAATTAATTTATTAATCTCTTTTTAAAAAATTATAAGATAGACAAATTTTGAAGAAAAATATATTTCTTTTTATTTCAAATAAAGTATGCCTTTGTCTCTTAGGCCTAATAAAAACATGCATCATCATTTAAGCCTAAAAAAGAACTTTTATTATGGTAAAAATGAATAAACCATAAATCACAAAGATCATCATATATAATTTTGAAATATAAACTCATTGTGCATGTCACTATGCATCATTAAATCATCATGGTTTCATTGAACATAAAGCATCTTCAATCGAAATTAAAAAGCAATATGGAAATACATAAGATTTATCTTAAACATTAGATTTAAGTCTAACATTTTGTTCCTTTATCATAAAACATGTTATTTTGATGATCAATATAATTTTTCAAAAGAAAAAAGTTAAAGTTCTCTAATTTATTTTGTAATAGATTCAACAATAATAGTATCATTTTATCTCTTATTAAAAATTAAAAAAGATAAAAATATTTTCAAGAATAATTATCCTCCTTTTTAGTTGTTTTAACTTATAAAATTTATTTCAAGAATACAATGTCATTTAATGTCAAAAATTAAGTTTCATCAAGACCATTGCAATAAACCATTTTCAAACAAGAATTTCAATTTATTTTAATTCTAATGATTTTTAAAATTAGTGAAATGAGTTACCATACTAATTTCATTTTCAGTAAATATATTATTATTTTTTCAACAATACTAGACAATAAAGCATTATTTTTCTCTCCCTTTTTTATATTGTTCCATGCTTAAATTCTATCATTCAACAATAATCATCATCAAAATCTTTCTTTCATAAATTTGGATTTAGATAAAATCTCTAATTCATTTTTGTACGACAAAGTTAGAGCAATCAAGATTAATGAGTTATCCAAAGATTCATTACTAATGATTTTATTTTAATAGTTTTTTGTTATTACTTAGGCTAGTGAGCTTTGAAAGAGTATTAGATCTTAAGTCATGTGTATTGAGCATCCACTTTCAAAACATTACTTAGTGCTCCTAGCCTTATTAGGAGATAAATTTATAATAAAGATTTAGGTACTCATCTTACATTGGGTCTTTCAAAAAGAACTTTATATTTCTTTTCTAATTACTTTTTGTTGTCTAACGTTCCCTTGAGAACCCAAACTAATTGGTTTGAACTATATTTTCTAAATAGACATTTGTTTGCCTTATATCCTAATTTTTCACAAAAATTACATTTAATTTTCGGTGGCAAATTTAATGTAAGTCCTTTAATAAAAATAGTTGGTTTTTGTTGAATGTTACTAATAATACTTATGTCATTTCTTCTATTAATATGACCCTTATTGGCAAGGATCATATCTAGGGATTTGTTCCCAATTTTAAGTTTTTCTAATACTGTCTTAAGCATAATATTTGCTTCTTTATCATTATCTAGCATTTCACATTTAGAACAAGGGTCATGTGATGCTAATAAATCATGCATTTCATCAAATCTACCAATTAATAAATCATGTTCATTTTTAAGCATCTTATAAGATTTGTTAATTTTTTTAAACTTATTAAATAATTTATAAAATATATTTAATAATTTTAATAAAGAAATACTTAATGAAGCACTAAGCTTTTAACGAAAACTCTTCGCTGAAGTGTGGGGGGGGGGGGTGGGGTTTGGGGTTGGGGTGGTTGGGGTTGGGGTTGGTGAGGTGTGGGTGAATTAGTACAAGTGTAAATTGATCTTTTAACGAAAACTCTTCGCTGAAGCAAGATAATAAAATCGTTAGCTTTTTGTTCAAGTGAGTAATTCAATCTTATAGAGAAATACTAAGCTTCTTGCTTAAAGATGACTCAAGAAAGAATAAGCAAATCTGAATAAAAAGATAAGTAACGTTGTAAGAGAAATGCTTGATTTCGAAGTCTTGCTTTCAAAAGTAAATAATGTCTGAAGCATCATTTGGTATTTTGTTGAAAACAATTAAGAACCCGATTAAAAAATCGTGAGGATGAAGATCATACTTTTCTATAAATTAATTATAAGCAATATAAAGAAGTAAATAAGATAAGCAAAGAGAACTCACAACTTATAGTGGTTCGGCCTCAACCTTGGCCTACGTCCAATTCCTGAGTCCTCCTCCTTAAGGCACACCGATGTCCACTATCGAGGTGAAGACCAAACCCTTACAAACTTTCAACTTACAAGGGAAACAAGATTATAACACTTGGTCCCTTACCCTTTTTCTTTTTCTTATAATTTTCATACATAATTTATTACATAATTTCTAGCCCAAAATTGTTGTATCAAATATAGGAAAACTTAGAGTATTTATAGGCCCTAAATGACTTTAGAATTTAGAGTCAAAATTTAAACACACCCAAAAAATCAGGTACGAGCGGTTCACTTGCTAGCACCAATGGTGTAGCCGCCGAAAGCACATTAAAAACAAGGTACGGGCGGTTTAACTATCGACTTGGGTAGTTTAGCCACCCAAAAACCTTGGTGGTTCAGCCACCATCAGTCGCCTGAAAACCTAGGCGGTGGCGGTACAACCACCGCTTACTAGCGGTTCAACCATTGAGAATCCCAAAAAAGTTATTCCCCTCACTTTTTTATTAAATCTTAAATTTTGATGATAAGATCAATTGATGAGTATTGAAATCTAACGTGTATATTAGAGGAAGAATTACAAGTCTAACTATGATAGGAGCAATGGAGTTACAACCAAATGATGGGCCAAGATCAAGCTTGGGCATCGGGCCGGGTTCGGATGATGTAGTGGGACCTCGCTGGGAGTTCATTAGGAGATTCATCGAAGGGATCAGGAAGCTCGTTGGGAACACGCCTAAAGATTGCCGGCAGAAAACTAGAAGACTCACCACAAGAATATCGGAAGTTGCCACATTGGCACGAGTTAGGCCTTAGTTTAGCTTGTTAGTCATTAAGAGTTGTAATCATTGAGTCATAGTTAGAGATTGAGTCCTAATTGAGTCAGATTTGGATGAAATCTAAATCAACTCAATAAGGCAACCAGGTCCACTATGAGATTTGGTTGAGCTCAGATTGAACTTAATTAGTTGACCGAAGAATTGGTTAACATCAAGTTCAAGCTGGAATTTGAAAAGTGGAGGGAACCACTTTTTTGGAGATTCCGACGGACAAACCACTAGTAAACGACGATTGGACTGCTCATACCCTGGAAACAAGGTATCTATTAGAAGCTAAACTACTCAGGTTGGTGGGTAAAACGCAAAAACCTAGTTTCTAGGAGATCGACGACGGGTAAACTGCCCAGGCTAGGTGGCTGAACCGCTCGTACCCGGATGAGTTTGATTTTTGACTCTAAATTCTGAAGCCATTTGGGGTTTATAAATATCCCAAGTTTTTATGTATTCCATATAATAATTTTGGAGATTATATTCTATGAAAAAATTATATGTGAACTATAAGAAAACGAAAAGAGGAAGAGAGAGAGCTTAGAGTTAGAAAATTCTTCAAGTCTTCCTTATAAGCAAAGTGTAAGGGTTTGGTCTTCACCCAAAGAAGATTAGTAGTCGATGCCAGTATACCTCAAGGAGGAGGACTCGGGAGTAGATGTAAGCCCGTTGGTGCCAAACCACTATAAAACTTGTGAGTTCTTTTTTTGCTTTCCTCGTTTACTAATTTTGTATTGACGCTTCTGATTTAATTTATTCTTTAAAAGCAAAGTTTCAAGACAAGTATTACTCTTCGATGTTGATCATCTTTTATTAGGATTTGCTTGTTTCCCCTTAAGTCATTTTTAAGCAAGTAACATAGTAATTTTCTTTGAATCATTTACTTGATACGAAAAGCTTCCATTTTTTTATCTTACTTAAAGTAAAAGGTTTTTCATTAAAATAAAAATTTACACTTGCACTAATTCAACGCCCCTATCTTAGTACCAATTGATCTTAACAATTGGTATCAGAGCAATGTAGTTACTCATTGGATTAACACCCACTTGAGTAAATGGTTTATTTTGGCATGAATGAGGGACATTCCATTTCACATCCTCCCATATTCAATGGGATAAATTACACATATTGGAAATCAAGGATGTGTATCTCTCTTATCTCTTTGGACTTTGATTTATGGAATATTATCGGGAATGGATTTGAAAAATCTTCCAAGCCAATAAATAAGCTAAATGATTTGGAGAGGAAGAATTTTTCTTTAAATGCAAAGGCTATGAATGTCTTATTTTATGCTCTTGATAAGAATGAGTTTAATCGTATTTCTATTTGCGAATCGACCATTGATATTTGGCGCACACTAGAAATATTTTAGTTCATAATTATGAGTTGTTTCAAATGAAACTAAGTGAGTCTATTGGAGACATGTATACTCGTTTCATGGATGTCATTAATGACCTTAAAGCACTTGGAAAATATTTTTTAAATTTTGAATTAGTTAGTAAAATTTTGAGATCTTTACCTAAAAATTGGGATCCTATAGTAACCACTATTCAAGAGGCTAAAAACTTAAATAACTTACCTCCTGAAAAACTAATTAGCTCTCTTATAATATATGAACTAAATTATAATTAAGGCAGGTTGACTATAGGAGGGATAAAGGGATAATTTTACTTAGGCAAGCATTCCCTTCCCCCCTCTTAGTGCCATTATAATCCCATCAAGGGTTGGATTAGAGCAAGAAATAAGCGGTGAAGTTTGTAAGGGTTGCAGCTCTTTTTGAGCATTAGTTGAGTCTCTTTCACCTCCTTGTGTTTAGAAGTGATTCTCAGTTGTAGGAGGTGTGAGATCTCTGGTCAAAGAGTGAGTATGAAGCTTCTTTCCTAAGCCTATTAAAGGAGAAGAGTTGTAACGAGGGTAGTTGATCTTTACCCATTAGAAAGAAGATCGATAGTGAGAACTGGTGGCCTCGAGAGAAGGGGAATCGAAAATAGATGTAGGTCGGGACGACCGAACCACTATAATTTGGTTTGCATTCTTCCTCTTGCCTTAATTTGTTATTGCATTCTGATTTATTTACTCGCAACCCTTACTCACTCTTTTTGTTAATCACATTACCGACACAAATTTATCTATCAAACTTTTAAAATTGAATAAATTTGTGATAGGACTCTAACAGGGTTGAGTTCTAATCATCTTAGTACTAGTCAATAAAAACCCTATTAGATTATAATAAAGCCACTCCTATCTTATAAAGGAGTATGACTAGGGTTTAGATTAGCCCTTAGGGCTAAGTAGCTGCTACACCCGTTACTGGGTTGGTCGGCTAGGGTTTCCCCCTGCTTAGGTCGGCTATAGAGCCACTTAGCCGCCTCCTGTTCCTATTAAGGCAGGTTGGCTATAGAAGGGATAAAGAGGTAATTTTACTTAAGCAAACACCCCTTGCTTAGGTTGGCTATAGAGCCACTTCCCCTGCGATTATTTATTGCACAGTATTAAAATTTTACAATGTAGAATCTACCTTCCATTTATTGGCCTCTTGAAACCAAACTTTTGTTCATCCTTTTTGGCTGAAATTTTTACATAATTCTCAAGATCAAGTTGGCTTTTATCTGGATTTTATTTCATGAAAAAACTTCTTCTGAAACTGGTTTCTTGTATAATCTTTCACCATCATGCAGTTTTAGAATTTTACGATGAAGGAATCTGCCTTGCATCTTTCAACCTATTTCCCTACCGTTATGCTGCTAAAATTTCATCAAAATTTCTACTGATATCGACAACATCTAAACCAAGGGTTTTTGTATAATTTTTCAAAACTTTCTCTGGAATTTATGTTGAGAAATCATTGTTTCTTCGATGCAAAAATCGATTCAGCATGACAGCATATCGCAACACTTCTTTTCACCAAATTCTATTAGATTTGAGTGCTTTTTTTTGTGGGATTTTGAACTCTCTTTTTTCCATCTCCAACCCTACCATCCTCACTTAAAATCCTTCCAAATATTACCCTAAACCAAATCCAAACAGCCCCTAAATCACTCACCCAAATCAGCCTACTTCCTTATCGATCCACTTACCTTTTTAGCCAACTTTCCTTACCGAGACACCTACTTTTGCTACCATCTATCCTATATCTAAAATCTATTTTTCTAACCTTTATCTACTACTATCATAGCCCTAAAACTACACCAATTTGTAGCTTAAACTCTACAAAACTGTAGCCCTAAATCTGCCCTAAACCGTAGCTTAGTTCCATCCAAACCGATTCACCTTCCAACCGGCCACCGCCTTCTCCAAAATTCCCATGGCACTAACCCGATAACAAAAAAAAGATCTTAATATTACAGATCTAGAGGTATATACTATGGCATCAGAGGAGGCTATCGATGCAAAGCTTGAAGCCTTTGGAAATCGTATAGAAGAGAAGATGCGATCCCTTTTCACCGAATTCAGCATTGGCCGACTGTCAAACCCGAGGAAATCACAACACAGAGAAACATTAGATTGATGAGATGATCCTGAAAAATATGGCCACATCATCTCTGATCTTAATAATCCACACATGAAGGTTGACTTCCCTAGATGGGAAGAAGGAGACCCGATCAGGTGGATCTCGCGCACGGAGCGTTATTTTTTATTCTACCGAACCGCCGACGCCACGCGGGTGGAGATTACTGCCATCCACCTCGAGGGAGATGCTATTCAGTGGTTTAATTGGTTTAAGCACACTCATGGAGGACTCTCTTGGCAGCGATTCAAGGAAGGACTACTAGATCGCTTCAGACCAATCGATTTCAACAACATCGACGGACAATTGACAAACATTCGTCAAACCTCTACAATACAGGAATACCAAATAAGGTTTGAGTATTTATCTAACCAAACTGAGAATTAGTCTGAGAAATAACTTTTAGGTACTTTTATCGAGGGCCTAAAGCCAGAGATCTGAGGAGAAGTAAAGGCGCGACAACCGTACACTCTTATGGTAGTAATTTCCTTTATGTGTATCTAGGAAGAACAATTAAACTATGAGGTACGAAGGACAAGGGTCACTCCCCGACCAGCCGTGTCGAGGCCTATTGCCCCCTCTAATGCTATCCAAGCCCTTGCACTAAAAAAGTTGACAAGAGATGAGTTTCACAAACAATCGGCCAAGGAGTTATGTTGGCATTACAACGAACCGTAGAGTTGCAAACATCACTACAAAAAGGGCTCCAGCAGGGTTGAGTCCTAATTATCTTAGTACTAGTCAATAAAAACCCTATTAGATTGTAATATAGTCACTCCTATCTTATAAAGGAGTATGGCTAGGGTTTATATTAGCCCTTAGGGCTTAGTAGCCGCCACACCCCTTACTGGGTTGGTCGGCTAGGGTTTCCGCAGGTCGCTATAGAGCCACTTAGCCGCCTCCTGTTCCTATTAAGGTAGGTTGGCTATAGGAGGGGCAAATGGATAATTCTACTTAGGTAAACACCCCCTTAAGCTAGGGTTTCGATCCTTATATTCCCTATAAAATGATGTAGCCGCCCCCTCTCTTGAATCAAACAATCTACAATTTTATTTCAGTCTTGTGCCGAGTTGAGGAGGGAGGAATCCCTATAGCGTTCCAAGGGTTCTCTTAGTTAGATTAACACCTAAGTGAGATTTAATGATTTTTTCTAGCAACTAATAGGGTTACTCTATCACTCATCCTCTATGTTCAATGGGACATGCTACACTTATTCAAAAACATGAATGCATATTTTCTTGCTTTCTATGAATTTTGATCTATATAACATCGTTGAAGTTGGTTTTTATAAATTTTCTAAACCGATGAATGAATGAAATAATTAAAAAGATATTTTTCTTAAATGCTTTAATTTTTTAGACAAAAATGAGTTTAATCGTATTTCTATTTATGACACTACATATAATATTTGGCATATACTTGAATTTACTCATGAAGGCATAAGTAGAGTTAAAGAATTTAAAATTAATATTTTAGTATATAGTTATGAATTATTTAAAATGAAGATAAGAGAAACTATTAGTGATATGTACACCCGTTTTACGGATGTTGTCAATGATCTAAAAGCTCTTAATAAAAGTTATACTAATCTTGAATTGTTAAATAAAATTTTAAGATCTCCACCAAAAATTTTGGATAAAAAAAGAATGGCTATCCAAGAAGTAAAGGACTTGGACAACTTTCCTCTTAAAGCACATCATAAAATTTAACAAGAAGAAAGTTTTTGAATAAGAGAAAAATCTTCCAAAGAATAGGAAGAATATTACACTTAGAACTAAAGAATACTATTCAAGCAAAAACTCAAGTAATGATGATGATGATATATTACTCTGATAGAACCCTAGAAGGAGCTCTATAGATTTTGACCCTTGAGGGGGATCAACCTTTGGAACACTGTAGGGGTTCCTCCCTCCTAGACTTTGCATAAGGCTGAAATAAAATTGATGATTGCTTGCTTCAAAAGAGAGAGGGGAGGGGTGGGGTGGCTAAATCTTTAAATAGGGATCAAAACCCTAGCCAAAGGGGGTGCTTGCCTAAGTAGAATTACTCCTTTGCTCTTCTTATAGCCAACCTATCTTAATAGGAATAGAAGGCGACTAAGTGGCTCTATAGCCGACCTAAGCAGGGGGAAACCCTAGCCGACTAATCCATTAAGGGGTATGGCGGCTACTAAGCTCTAAGGGCTAATCTAGACCCTAGTCATACTCCTTTATAAGATAGGAGTAGTTTTATTATAATCTAATAGAGTTTTTATTGACTAGTACTAAGATTATTAGGACTCAACATTGTTGGAGTCCTATCAAGTCTGCCCTCTTCAGATCAACCTTGTCCTCAAGGCTGAGGGTCCATAAACTCTAGAAATTGGATTTTCAACTTCTCATGTGGCTCTCATACTATCATTAACTGAACTTTGGCCTCCTCATTAACTGGGGTGTTAGTTGGAAGGATTTAGGCTGAGTCATCTTTTTTAAATTTCTATTTGAGCTGGGATACCTGGCGGACCAATTGTAATCTTGATATGGTGTACAAATTTGATCTCCAAGTTAGGGCCCCAGTGTGATCCTCAATTTTGTAAGGTCCAAAAAAATAGGGAAACCACTTCATTAAGGCTTGAGTTTCCTGCTGATCGGGCTGGAGTTGTAGAAAAACTCGATCTTCAATTTTTCATCCATTCTAAAGTTTGTCGAGAGGCCATTTCTTCTTTGCATGTGCAGCCATATGATTAGTCTTTAGTGATAGCTAATCTTTCTTCTGGAATGGTCACTGCCCTCTAGTATGGTGTAGGATGATGAGAGCCCAGTCTGGCGTGAGCATGTATTGCAATTCTTCTAGATTTACTCCTCTTTCATGCCATAGACCTGTATCCAACCATATTTTAAATTTGGTAGTAATTAGTATCTCCTGTAAAAATCTCGTATAGAGTGTGAGAGAAGCCTTAGTGTAAATTAGGAGTCGACCATCTTGCATAAGAATAGCCCTAATTCTAACTCCTGACACATCGGCCTTAATGATAAATGTGCAGTTGAAATCGGGTAGCACTACGACCGACGTCATCGTCATGGCTGCCTTAAGTCGTTCGAAGGCTGCAGAGGCTTTATCCGACCACAAGAAGGGGTCTTTCTTCAGTAAGGATGTAAGCGGGGTATTGATCTTGCCATAATCTTTCATAAAATTTTGATAGTAGCCCATGAGTCCAAGGAAACTGCGTAGTGATTGTACGTTTGTAGGTCTCGGCTATCCTTACATTGCCTCGATCTTTTTCGGGTCCACCGCCACTCCATCCTCTGATATAATGTGCCCAAGGTACTCCACTTTACGCTATAAGAAGCCATACTTTGATAATATGAACTTGCATAAAAAATTCTGAAAGATGTCATTCATCAAGCTTTGGAAAGTAGAAGGAGCATTCATAAGTCCAAAAGGCATTACCAGAAACTTGTAGTGGTCATTATGCATGCGAAGTACAGTTTTCAAAATATCTTCAGTGTATACACGAATATAATGGTATCCGGATCGGAGATCCAATTTAGTGAAGACTCGGGTCCTTTTAATTTATCCAAGAGTTCATCTACGAATGGGATAAAATATTTATCCTTGACAGTGATGGCGTTTAGAGTCGAGTAGTCAATGTACATCCGCCATATACCATCTTTCTTACGTACTAGCACATATCGGTGAGTAAGGGCTGCAACTCAGTCGAATCATCCTGGTGTCAAGCATCTCTTTAATAATATTCTCGATCTCATCCTTTTGCAAGTGAGGATAGTGGTACGATCGTAAATTTACTAGAGGTTTACCTCACAAAATAGGAATGTGGTGGTCATGCGGCCGGTTAGGGGGCAGCCCGCGTGGCTCCAAGAAAACATCCGTAAAGTCGTTCAGGCAAAGGGCAAGCTTAGGATATGAGTTTTGTATGTTCGTCCCCCATAGATGACTGCTAAATATACATCAAAAATCCAGCATGTGCTTTGTGTAAAACTTTGTCCATTCGTTGTGATGAAATAGTAGAAATTTGGCTCCCGCGTTTACCTCATAACATGACCTGTACTAAGATAGGAGTGGCTTTATTACAATCTAACATAGTTTTTATTGACTAGTACTAAGATGATTAGGACTCAACCCTGCTGGAGTGCTATCACACTCCATACAAAAAAACTTAAAAAGTTCATGTAAAGGAATAAGACTAAGATGAGAATGTAAGAAAAAAAGTGTACCTAATAAAGATATAATCATAAGTTACGAATGCAAAAGACAGAACACTTAAAAATAAGTGTCCACAACTAAAAAAGAAGCTATCAATCCAAATAAAAATGAAAGCATTTAAGGCAATATAGGATGAATCAAGTGTATCAGAAGACGAAGGACAAATCAATGAAGACGAAATAACAAACTACACTTTGATAGCCTTCAATGATAAGGTATTTGACTCTCCCGAAGCATCTTTATTTTATGATGAATTACTTGATGCATTTCATGATTTGTATGATGAACTTAAAAAAGTTAGTAAGAAATATAAATTGCTAAAAAATGATTATGTATCTCTCTATAATGAATTTGATAAATTGAAAAATAAGTATAACAATAATATGTCAACATCTTTCACAAAATATGAGGAGTTAGAATTACTTCAAAAGAAAAATATGTTCCTTATTACAACTTTTACAAATTCTAAGCTTGGGGTTGGTCTCTATAGGGGATCAGCCTCCTAAAACTCTATAAAGATTCCCTCCAAGGTTTTCTGCACAATGGATGAAAGGAATTTGATTGATTGATGATAAAAAAAGGGTGGTTACATGAGTTTATATAGGGACTCAAAACCTTAACTCCTAATATAACTCCTATTTTTGGAAGACTCCCTCTTTTTTCCAACTACTAACCCCTAGCCAACTCTTAATCATGATGTAGCCGATGGCTATAGGGGTCTCCAACTCCTAATTTGCTTATTATTCAATCCTAGAGAGAGTCCTAGCTAAATGTATCTCTCCTCTCCTAACCCTAGCCGACCTCTCCTAAGAGGAGGAAGGCGACTAGATGATCCCCTCTTCATGAGGACTCTTCCTTTAACCCTAGTTGACCACTTCTATAATAGGGGTGGTAGCTAGTTTAGGATTTATTACATGCATGATTTGGATAACTCTAACTTGAATTTAACTTTGAATCTAGTTCAGTTAAATCCTATCCCTACTATAATTTGGGTTGATATATTATATTGGACTCAAATCTCCTCCTAGCCGACCTAATTTGAGGTCTAGATTGGCCAACAAGGCCTAATATAAGGACTCAATACATTCGACTAGAACCCGACTCAGCTAGGGTTCTAATAGACTTGCCCTCTTCAAATCAGCCTTGTCCTTAAAGCTGAGCTCCATATCTCTTGGTCCTGATTTGTAATTCTTAAGGAGGCTCCCTTGTGCCCCTATAGTAGGTGTATCCTGCTCCTATGATCCAGTATCAACAATAGTGACTAGATGATGATGTGTCTCGATCTTTAATCTTACAGATCATCAGCTGAACTTGTGCCTCCTCATCGGCTTAGGTGTTAGTTGGATGGATCTGGGCTGAGTTATCCTTTTTAAACTTTCATTTGAGGTGGGATACCTGGAGGATCAATTGTATTTTTTATTTATGCATAGATCCAATCTCCAGGTTATGACCCTAATATAATCTTCAATTTTGCAAGGTCCAAAGTGTTGGGAAACCTCAGCGAGAGCATCACATGTGTAGCAGAAAATAAAATAAAAATTGATTTTTCACACAGATCAAATCATCGTGTAAAAGATTGGGGTCGCGAGAAAAATCACAAAAATCAGAAAACCAAGATGTGTGAGGGATTGATTTTACCTAGGGAGATCGTATATCCCTGTATTCCAGATCCGGATGGAGAAGATGAAGGAGGTCAAGCGTCATCCTTTCTAGCGGTATCCATATGATAGATCTCTATAGCAAAACTCCTCAAATTTGATCTTGCAACTCTTGCGCAGAAGGAGAGAGGAGAATACGAGGTGGTGGCTAAAGCTCCAGCCTATCAACCATGAGTCTTTCCTCCTATTTATAGAGAGCCACAAAAAACCCTAGGGCTCCTGCCTTAGTGGGTATTTGATCTTCATCCAATAACTAACCTTGTATTATTGGATCTCTATCCAATAATCTCTTTAGGCTTTTAATTGGGCCTTAAGCAAGGAGCCTATCAGCATAGAGTCTCATCTAATGAGAATAGGGGCTAATTGTATCTCCATCAAGTCTTCTATTCACTGAAGCATCCACCATAGTCCCCAAACGGTACAGGAGAATCGAATCCATCAGACCTATTTATCCATAGCACCAATCTCACCCGCGGGTACTTTCGGTCACACATCAAGATGTGGCCATCGGCTACCATTACGTCAAACCATCTGTAACCCTCAATCTGAAGTGTCATCCGAGTAGCAACCTTGCTGTCCATAAAATTATTAGTGCTCTTGATATCTACGAGGACAATGATAGGCTGCTACTTGAGGAAACCTCCAATCTTCATTATTTACGGGTTCGCATAGCCAGCAAGAGCATGAACCATACAATCGGTCGACTTAGTCCTTCCTCCATGTCTCCTCCTCATGCTTGAAGTCCTTCTCTTCTTGTTCAGATTCATCAATGGGTTTGATAGAACCCTAGAAGGAGCTCTATAGTTTTTGATCCTTGAAGGCGACCAACCCTTGGAATGTTGTAGGGGTTCCTCCCTCCTAGATTCGGTACAAGGCTGAAATAAAATAGATGATTGCTTCATAAAAAGAGGTAGAGACTACATGCTTATATAGGACTCCAAACCCTAGCTATATGGGGGTGCTTGCCTAACTAAAGTTACCCTTTTTCTCCTTCTATAGTCTACCTACCTTAGAGGGAACAGGTGGCAGCTAGGTTGGCGCTATAACTGGGCTAAGCAAGGGGAAACCCTAGCCTACCAACCCAGCAAGGGGGTTAGTGACCACTAAGCCTTAAGGGCTAATCTAAACCCTAGTTATACTCTTTTATAAGATAGGAGTGGCTTTATTATAATCTAGTAGGGTTTTATTGACTACTTCTAGGGAGATTAAGACTCAACCCTACTGGAGTCCTATCAAACCTGCCCTCTTAAAATTAGCCTTGTCCTCAAGACTGAAGATCCATAAACTCAGGGAACCAGGTCTTCAGCTTCTCATTAGCTTGGGTGTCAGTTGAAAGAACTTGAGCTAGGTCATTATCTTTAAATTTTTATTTGAGGTGCAATACTTGGACGATCAACTGTAATTTTAATCTAGTGCATGGATATGATCTCCAGGTTAGGGCCCCAATGTGATCCCCAATTTTGCAAGACCCAAAGAAATAAGGATGAAGAAGAGGACAGTAGCAATATCGTCGAGGCTATAATTTTTTAGGTGGCTGATATTTGTCGAAAGATGGTAGTCAAGAGATCTGAGTTGGAAGGTAGCAGCGATGGAGGAGGAAGAAGAGGCAGCAGCAATGTCGGCTGTGGGTGCGGTGCAACTTCGTGGCTGCAGGTGGTGTCAGTTGCAGCAATGGTGTAGCTGCAATAAGAGGAAGATGGGGCAATGATGTACATGACCGTTGTGGAGGAGGGCAGCAGCGATATGGAGTGAGAGACGACTGCAGTTGTGTTTAATTCGTTGCTAGCTGCGATCAAGATAGTTGGCATTGACCAATTGTTGCGGGCTATGATGTAAATAGATTGCAGTGAAAGATCACTGCTAGTAGCTTTTTAGTGTAACTATCACTGTTGGCTATGATCAAGGAGGATGGCAACAAGAGGTCGTTGTTGGTAGTGTTAGGAAATGAAAGATGCATGCTGCGGTTGAAGGGACAAGGGAGATTGGGTGGTTGAAAGGTTGGTGGACCTTAGGCTTCGATTTTTGGGTGCGGTTAGGCTATGAATTGGTGTGGTTTTAGGGCTATGATAGTAATAGATAAAGGTTAGGAAAATAAATTTTAGATCTAGGAAAGATGGCAGCAAAGGTAGGTGTCTCGGTAAAGAAAGTTGGCTAAAAAGGTAAGTGGATCGATAAGGAAGTAGACTGATTTGGGTGGCTAATTTGGGGGGCTGTTTAGATTCACTTTAGGGTAGGGTTTTTGGTGAAGATGGTAGGGTTTGGAGATGAGAAAAAAAGAGTTTAAAATCTCACAAAAAATAGCAGTCAAATATGATAGCTTTGGTGAAAAGAAGTGCTATGATGTGCTATCCTGCTGAACCAGTTGTTACATCAGAGAAATGATGACTTTTCAACATAAATTCCAAAGGAAAGTTTAAGAAAATTATACAAAAACCCTTGGTTTAGATGTTGTCAATACAAGTAGAAACTTTGATGAAATTTTGGCAGCATAATAATAGGGAAATAGGGCAAATGATGCAAGACAGATTCCTTTATTGTAAAATTCCAGAACTGTGTAATGGTGAAAGATTATACAAGAAAACTGGTTCCAGAAGGATTTTTTTTATGAAATAAAATCTAGATGAAAGCCAACTTGATCTTAAGTATTGTGTAAAAATTTTGGCTAGAAAGGATGAACAAAAGCTCAGGTTCAAGTAGCAATAATCAGCTGAAAATTTCTGTAGCACTTCACCTTCGCAATGATGATAACACTTGTGACGATAAAAATTTGCAACAAGAAAACTTTAGAAAAATTATCCCATGTATAATATGAAGGATCTTGTAGTATTAAAGAGGTGTTGGTTATAAAATATACCAGAATTCTAGATCAAATGCAGGGGGCAGCGGCAAACTGATTTAATCTGCTATTGAGGTGGAAGGTGGAGGTGCGTGTCGTAGCAATTGTGGGAATTGCTTAGGAAGGTAGAGGTGGCTGAGATGGCTACAGGGCAGCAAGAACGTGACTCTAATACTAGATGATAGAACCCTAGAAGGGGCTCTATAGTTTTTGATCCTTGAGGGGGATCAACCCTTGGAACGTTGTAGGGATTCCTCCTTCCTAGACTCGGCACAAGGCTAAAATAAAATAGATGATTGCTTAATAAAAAGTGATGGAGGCTACATACATATATAGGTCTCTAAACCCTAGCCCTGGGAGGTGCTTGTCTTATAAAAATTATCCTTTTGCCCCTTCTATACCCTACTTACCTTAGAGGGAACAAGTGGCGGCTAGGTTGGCTCTATAGCCTACCTAAGCAGGGGGAAACCCTAGCCTACCAACCTAGTAATGGGGGTGGTAGCCACTAAGCCTTGAGGGCTAATCTAAACCCTGGTCATACTCCTTTATAAGATAGGAGTGGTTTTATTACAATCTAGTAGGGTTTTATTGACTACTTCTATTGAGTCTCCCTCCTCATCAAGGAAAATCTACCCTCATCAGATCTAGTAGGGTTTTATTGACTACTTCTAGGGAGAATATGACTCAACCCTGCTGGAGTCCTATCAAACCCACCCTCTTAAAATCAGCTTTGTCCTCAAGGCTGAAGTTCCATGAACTCAGGGAATCGGGTCTTCAGCTCCTCATCAACTTGGGTGTCAGTTAGAAGAACTTGAGCTGAGTCATCGTCTTTAAATTTCCATTTGAGGTGGGATACTTGGAGGATCAACTGTAATTTTGATTTGATACATAGATCTGATCTTCAGGTTGAGGCTCCAATATGATCCCCAATTTTGTAAGGCCCAAGGAAATAAAGAGACTACTTTCTTGAGGCCTGAATTTCATGCTGGTGGAGCTAGAGATAAAGAGGGACTTGATCTTTCTCAAGAAACTTTCTTCTACTCCGGCGTTTGTCAAGGGGAAGTTTCTTCCTTGCATAGGTTGCCACATTGTTAGTCTTTAGTGATAGCTAATCTTTATTCTGGAATGGTGACTGGCCTCTAGTATGGTTCAAGATGATGAGAGCCCCATCTGGCATGAGCATAGATTATAATTCTTCTAGTTTAACTCCTCTTTCGTGCCATGGACCTGTATCCAACTATATTTTAAATTTAGTAGCAATTAGTATCTCTTGTAAAAACCTCATATAAAGTGTAGGAGAAGCCTCGGTGTAAATTAAGAGTCGACCATCTTGCATAAGAATAGTCCAAATTGTAACTCCTAACGCTTCGACCTTAATGACCAAAGTGCGATCAAAATCAGGCAACGCTAGGATCGACATCATCGTCATGGCTGCCTTGAGTCATTCGAAGACTGCAGAGGCTTTATTCGACCATAAGAAGGAGTCTTTTTTTAGTAAGGACATGAGCGAGGCATTGATCTTGTCATAATCTTTCATAAAATTTTGGTAGTAGCCCGTGAGTCTAAGGAAACCACGTAATGATTGTATGTTTGTAGGTCTCAGCCATCCTTGCATTGCCTCGATCTTTATCGAGTCCACCGTCACTCCATCCTCTAATATAATGTACCTAAGATACTCTAATTTACACTGTAAGAAGTTGCACTTTGACTGTTTAACATAAGGAGTATTCTCCCGAAGAGTTGTTAGAATAGTTCATAAGTACTGAAAATGTATATCAAGCATAGGGCTATAAATGAGAATATCATCAAAGAATACCAATATAAACATACGTAGAAAACTTCGGAAGATGTCATTCATTAGGATTTATAACTTAGAATGAGCATTCATAAGTCCGAAAGGCATTATCAGAAACTCATAGTAGTCGTTATGCATGCGGAATGCAGTTTTCAGAATATCTTCAGTGCATACCCGAATCTGATGGTATCCGGATCGGAGATCCATTAATGTCGTTTAGAGCCCGATAGTCAATGCACATCTGTCACGTACCATCTTTCTTGAGCACTAGCAACACCGGTGAGGAGTAAGGGCTGTAGCTCGGTCAAATTACCCCGGTGTCAAGCATCTCTTTAACAATATTCTTGATCTTATCCTTCTGCAAGTGAGGATAGTGGTACAGTCACAAATTTGCTAGAGGTTTGCCTAGTAAAATAGGAATGCAGTGGTAATGCGGTCGATTAGGGGGCAGCCCGCACGGCTCCAAGAAAACATCCGCGAATTCGTTCAGGAAAAGGGCAAGCTTAGGATCTAAGTTTTATATGTTCTCCCCCATAGATGGCTGCTGAATATGCATCAAGAATCCACCATGTGCTTTATGCAAAACTTTCTCCATTTGTTACGACGAACCGATGGAAATTTGGCTCCCGCGCTTGCCTCGTAATGTGACATATCTCCCTTTGCAATAAAATTTCATAATTAATTTAGAAAAATTCCAGAAGATATCACCTAGTGTTGTGAGCCATTTGATCCTAAGTATGGCTTCATAATCATCAATGGGTAGGATGAAGAAATCAGCTACCACTTCTTGGAGGAGTCGTTTCACCCGCGGGCACCATTGGTCGCAATTAAAGACTCGACCGTCGGTGACCTTTACGTCAAACTTGTTACAACCATCGATTTGAAGTGCCAAACGTGTAGCAACCTAACTATTGAGGAAGTTATTGGTGCTGCCCGTGTCGATGAGAATGGTGATGAGTTGCTATTTTAGAAATCCTCTAACTTCCATCATCTGCGGGTTGGAATAGCCGGCCAATGCATGCACTACATAGTTGGCCGGTTGGGACTCTTCCTCCATGGCTTCTTCTTTAGGTTCAAGGGCTTCTTTAGATATTTCATTATTCTCATCCTCCGCTAGTTCAATCACGAGGAGCCGGTCCTTTTTAGAGTGATGTTCGTAGTTTCATGGTTCGTTGTAATGCCAACACAACTCCTTGGCCGATCGTTCGCGAAGCTCGTCTCTTGTCAACATTTTTGGTGCAAGGGCTTAGATGGCAGTAGAGAGGGCAGTAGGCCTCGGTATGGCTGGTCAGGGAGCGATCCTTGTCCTTCATACCTCATGGTTCAATTGTTCTTCCTGGATACGCATGAATGAAATCACCGCCATAAGAGTGTACGGTTGCCGCGCCTTTACTTCTCCTTGGATCTCCAGTTTTAGGTCCTTGATAAAAGTACCTAAAAGTTGTTTCTTAGACCAATTCTCACTTTGGTTAGATAAATGCTCAAACCTTATTTAGTGTTCTTGTATTGTAGAGGTTTGACGAATCTTTGTCAATTGTCCATCGATATTAATGAAATCGGTTGGTCCGAAGCGGTCTAGTAGTCCTTCCTTGAATCGCTGCCAAGAGAGTCCTCCATGGGTGTGCTTAAACTAATTAAACCATTGAATAGCATCTCTCTCAAGGTGTATGGCAGCGATCTCCACCCATGTAGTATTGGCGGTTCGGTAGAACTGAAAATAACGCTCCACGCGCGAGATCCATCTAATCGGGTCTCCTTCTTCCTATTTTGGAAAGTCAACATTCATGCGTGGATTGTTGAGATTAGAGGTGATGTGTCTACGCTCTTGAGGATCATCTCGCCGATATGAAGTCTCTCCATGAGGTGACTTCCTTGGGCTTGATGGTCGGCTTATGCTGAATTCAACGAATAAGGATCAGATCTTCTCTTCCATATAGTTTTTAAAGGCTTCAAGCTTTGCATCGATAGCCTCCTCCGATGCCATAGTATATGCCTCAAGATCTATAATATTAAGATATTTTTTTTGTTGTCGTGTTAGTGGCATGGGAATTTTAGAGAAGGCGTGGCTAGTTGGAAGGTGGATCGGTTTGGGTGGAAGTAGGCTATAGTTTTGTAGAGTTTAGGCTGTGATAGCAGTAGTTGAAGGTTAGGAAAATAGGTTTTAGATCTAGGATAGATGGCAGCAAAGGTAGGTGTCTCGGTAAGGAAAGTTGGCTATAAAGATAAGTGGATCGATAAGAAAATAGGTTGCGGTTAGGGCTGATTTGGGTGGCTGTTTGATTTCAGTTTTAGGTAGAGTTTTGAAGGGTTTTTAGTAAGGATGGTAGGGTTTGGTGATGAGGAAAGGAGAGTCCAAAATCCTATAAAAAATAGCACTCAAATATGATAGAATTCGATGAAAAGAAGTGCTACGATGTGCTATCCTACTAAACGAGTTTATGCGTTGGAGAAATGATGATTTCTCAACATAAATTCCAGGGGAAAGTTTAAGGAAATTATGCAAAAATCCTTGTTTTAGATATTGTCAATACCAGTAGGAATTTTGGTAGCATAACGGTAGAAAAGTAGGACAAAAGATGTAAGGTATCATAAAATTTCAAAACTGCATGATGGTGAAAGATCATACAAGAAAACTAGTTTCAGAAGGAGTTCTTTTATGAAATCAATTTCAGATGAAAGCCAACCTGATCTGAGAATTGTGTACAAATTTTGGTTAGAAATGATGAACAAAAGTTTGGTTTCAAGTAGCAAAAATTGGCTGAAAAGTTTCTGCAGCGTTTCACCTTCGCAACAATGATAACGTTTGCGATGGTAAAAAATTACAACAAGAAAACTTTGAAAAACTTCTCTCACATATAATATGAAGGATCTTGCAGTATTGAAGAAGCATGGGTTATAAAAATATACCAGAATTCTAGATCAAATGCAGGGGGTAGCAGTAGACTGATTTGATCTGCTGCTGGGGTGGAAGGTGGAGGTGCATGTCGTAGCAATTGTGGGAATTGCTTGGGAAGGTGGAGGTAGCTGAGATGGCTATAGGGCAACAGGAATGCAACTCTGATACCAGATGATAGAACCCCAAAAGGAGCTCTTTAGATTTTGATCCTTTAGGGGGATTAACACTTAGAATGCTATAGGGTTCCTCCTCCTAGATTCGACAAGGCTGAAATAAAATTACTAATTGCTTGATTAAAAGAGGGGGCAGCTACATCTTAAATAGGGATCAAAGTCCTAGCCTAAGGGGCACTTGTCTAAGTAAAATTATTCTTTTGCCCTCCTATAGCCATCCCGCCTTAATAGGTACAAGGGTGGCTAGGTTGCCTCTATAGTTGACCTGTGGGGAAACCACCGACTTGCCCAAAGAGGGGCGATGACTACTAAGCTCTAAGGACTGATCTAAACCCTAGCCATACTCTTTTATAAGATATGAGTGGCTTTATTACAATCTAGCAGGGTTTTATTGATTACTTCTAGAGAGATGAGGACTCAACCCTATTGGAGTCCTATCAGATGATGCGTGTATGCAGCAAAAAATATCGAAAACTATGGCAGCAGCAGAATTTTATATCAAAAATTTCAGCAGTATAGACATAATTGTTTCTAGCAGTTCATAATAAGGATTTGAGTAGAACTCAATGGGAATCTGCTAGTAAGGAAAAGATAATACTGTTGAAAAATTCGTGGGAGTATACTGCAAAAAAAAATTCGACAAGATAAAGGAATACGAGAAGGTGCTATGACATATTTTTACGTCTAAAGTTTTGTAGTTAGAATGTAAAAGATCAGTAGTTTGTATCAACAATTTTTGCATAGAACTAAAGGGGAATCCACTGATAAGGAGTGCCAAAGCCATCGTAAAAAGCACGTAGAAGATAGGGTAGAAAAAATATGGCAATAAGATAAAAATAGGGCAAAAGCATGCGGTTGAAATTTGTAACGTAACTTTCATCATAAAGATGGTAACTTTGCGATGATGAATTGTGTAGCATAATAAATGAATATTTTTTTAGGTTTTTAGGTTCAGGATAAATAAATTATAGCAGCAGTAAGGTAGATTTACTAGAACCTAATGCAATTCTTTGGGGAGATTGAAGGATAATTTGCGGTGGTGGAAATGATGACATAATTCGACGGTGATCTAAGAAATTATGGGAATTCCTTGGGCAGCTTTGGAAGGATGATGGGTGGCTGAGGAAGGGCAATGAGATGCTAAGAACGATGCTTTGATGCCAAGTATTAGAACCCTTATGGATTCTAAGTTTGAGATTGATCTCTATAGGGGATCGACCTCCTAGAACACTATAAGGGTTACCTCCTCCAATGTTTTTTACACAATGGCTGAAATGAATATGATCTATTGATGATAAAAAGAAGTTTACATGCCTATTTAATAGGGCTTATTGTGAGACTGTTAGGAGGAGGGGGGGGGGGGCTTGTATGAATTAGTGCAAGTGTAAATTTTTTGTATTAAACAAAAATATTTCGGTTTAAGAATGATTAGAAGATCCAAAGCTTATTGTTCAAATAAAGCAAATGAATGATAAAAAGATTGCTAGGTTACTTACTAATTACTTAAGAAAGAGCAAGGAAATTTGAAAGATAAGAAATGTCGTAAGTAAAATGTTTGCTTTTAAAGAGCAAATAAGATCAGAAACATTAATAAGGAAAGCAAAAGATGAAGTCATAATTTTATACTGGTTCGGCACCAATGGCCTACGTCCACTCCCGAGTCCTCCTTCTTGAGGCACTCTAACATCCACTATCGATCGTTTTTGGGTAAAAACTAAACCCTTACACATTGCTTACGAGGGAAATAAGATTACACTCTTTGATCACTCTCTTACCCCTTTTCTTTTTCTTACAATTCTCACATAATATTTTCTCAAAATATAATCCCTAAAATTATTATCTAAAACTTGTTTCTAAATGCAAGAATACTTGGGATATTTAGAGACCCCAAATGACTTAAGAAATTGGAGCCAAAAATCAAAATACTTGGAAAAATCGAGTACGGGCAGTTTACCCACCGACCTGGGCGGCTCAACCACCCGAACACCAAGGTACGGGTGATTTACCCACTGGTCTGGGTGGGTCATTCGTTGAAAGTACCTAGATTCCTGAGTATAGGCTGTTCTGCCGCCCAACCTGCGTGGGTCAACCGTTGTCAGTACCGACGATTTACTCGTTGGAATTTCTGGAAAAGTGGGTCCCTCCACTTTTTGAATTCCAGCTTGAACTTGATATTGACCAACCCTCTAGTCAACTAATTGAACTCAACCTGAGCTCAATCAAACCCTAATAGTGGACCCGGTTGCCTTATTGAGTTGATTTAGATTCCTTTTGAATCCAACTCAATTTGGACTCAAACCCTAACTATGACTCAATGATTTCAAACTTAATAACCAATCAAGATAATCAAGACTTAACTCCTACCAAATCGGCAACCTCTGGCATTATTGTGGCTAGTCCTATGGTCTTCTTCTGGCAATCTCCTGACATGTTCTGATAGGAGTCCAGCAGGGTTGAGTCCTAATCTCCCTAAGAAATAGTCAATAAAACCCTACTAGATTCTAATAAAATTATTCCTATCTTATAAAGGAGTATGGCTAGGGTTTAGATTAGCCCTTAGGGTTTAGCGGCTGCCACCTCCTTTATTAGATTGGTCGGGGTTTCCCCACCTAGGTCGTCGATAGAGCCAAGCTAGCTGCCCCATGTTCCTATTAAGGCGGGTCAGTTATAGGAGGGGCAAAGGAGTAATTTTACTTAGATAAGCAACCCCTTAGGCTAGGGTTTTGATCCCTATTTAAAGATGTAGCTGCCTCCCCTCTTGAATCAAGCAATTATCAATTTTATTTCAGCCTTATGCCGAATCTAGGAGGGAGGAACCCCTACAACGTTCCAAGGGTTGATCCCCCTCAAGGGTCAAAATATATAGAGCTCCTTCTGGGGTTCTATCATTTGGTATCAGAGCAGTGATCTTGCTGCCCCTGTAGCTATCATCCATGCCTCTACCTTCCCAAGCAATTCCCATAATTACTTTTGACATATCATCACCCACCAAGCCGTAGATCCATTAATCTGCTACCTTCCTCTGAATCAACATCAAAGATCTGGTAAAAACTCTAAAGCCCACACCTCTTGCTACTGCTATTCCTCTATCTTATATATGTGAAAAGTTTTTCTAGAATTTCCTTGCTACAAAATTTTACCATCGCAAATGTTTTCATCGTTGCGTAGGCAAAATGCTGCATAAATTTTCAACTGCTTGTTGCTTCTTGGAACTAAATTTTTAATCATCCTTTTTGGGTGAAACTTTTATATAAATTCATAGATCATCTTAGCTTTCATTAAAACTGATCTCATAAAGAACTCCTTCTGGATCTAGACTTATAGTACTACAATTCTTTATTGTGTAGTGCTGAAATTTTACAATGAAGAATCTGCCTTCCATTTACTGGCATCTTGAAACCAAACTTTTGTTCATCCGTTTTGGCCAAAATATTTATATAATTCAAAAGATCAACTTGGCTTTCATCTAGAATTGATTTCTAAAAAAAATTCCTTCTGGAATAAGTTTTCTTGTGCAATTTTTCACCAGTACGTAGTTTTGAAATTTTTATAATGAAGGATCTACCTTTCATCTTTTGCCTGATTTCCCTACTGTTATGCTGCCAAAATTTCACCAAACTTTTCATTAATATTCACAACATCTAAATCAAGGGTTTTTACATAATTTTCTTAAACTTTCCTTTGGAAATTATGTTGATAAGTCATCATTTCTCTGACATAAAATCTGTTCGACAGGACTGCACATCGTCACACTTTTTTTCATCGAATTCTATCAGATTTGAGTGTTGTTTTTTGTGGGATTTTAGACTCTCTTTTCCTCATCACTAAACCCTACCATCCATACTAAAAATCCTTTAAAACCCCAGCCTAAACCAAAACCAAACAGCTACCCAAATCAGTCCTAATTGCAGCCTACTTCCTTATCAATCCACTTACCTTTTCAGCCAACTTTCCTTACCGATACACTTACATTTGCTACTATCTATCCCAGATCTAAAATATATTTTCCTAACCTTAATATACTATATTGCAGCCCTAAAATCACACTAACTTGTAGCCTAAACTCCATAAAATCGTAGCCCAAAATCATACCCAAAATAGCCACAAACTACACCCAAAAACTGAAGCCTTCGGTCCACCAATCTTTCAGCCGCCCAATCTCCCTTATCCCTTCAACCGTAGCATGCATCTTTCACTTCCCAATCTGCCAACAATGACCTCATATTGTCAGCCTCCTTAATCATAGCTAGCAGCGATCCTTGTGGCCAAAAGCTATCAGTAGTGATCTTTCGCTGTAATTTGTTTACATCACAGCCCACAACAATCGTTCACTGCCAACTATCTTGATCGTGGCCAGCAATAAATTAAACACAATAGTAACCGTCTCTTGCTCCATACCATTGCTGCCCTCCTCCACAACAGCCATGTACATTGCTGCCCTGTCTTCCTCTTATTGTAGCCACACCCTTGCTGCAACCAGCACCACTTACAACCACGAAATCACAATGTAGTCGCAACTGACATTGCTGCTGCCCTCTTCTTCCTCCACCATCACTACTACCCTTGGTTGCTATCCTCCACTTGGAGACTTCACCCTCGCAGTCCCAACATTGCTGCCATTCACTACCTTCAACCTGAAAATTGCAGCTATACTTTTCAGTCGGTTTGTTTGATAGGTTGGAGATCCTTACGTCATGATATCGCTGGACTTATTCGAAGCCAAGTTGAAGGCTTTTGAGATACGTATGGATGCTAAATTATATGCTCTCTTCGAGGAGTTTAGATTGGGTCGATCACCAAGCCCAAGAAGATCACAACTAACGAAAATCCATCAAACCTCTACTATCTAAGAGTACCAAATCAAGTTTGAAAGGTTAACTAATCAAACTCATGATTGGTCTGAAAAATAGATATTGAGGACTTTTATTGAGGGCTTAAAGCTGAAGATTTAAGAAGAAGTTAAAGCGCGACAACTAGACACACTTAAGGCAGCCATCTCCTTTGCACAACTACACGAAGACATGCTAAACCAAGAAGCTCAAAGGACCAAAGTCACCACACGACTAGCAGCACAGAGACTCTCGGCCCCATCTACCACCAGCCGATCACCTCAACCGACAAAGTTAATAAGAGAAGAGTTTTGTAATAGATCGACAAAGGGCCTACGTCGGTATTGTAATAAATTATGGAGCCAAGACCATCACTGTAAAAAAGAGAGACCTCCTTTGGTTGAGCCCACTGAAGAACCCAAACTCAAAGATATGGCTCTCGAGTCCGAGGAGAACGATATGAAGGAGAAACAACAATCAGTTGCCCGCACCTTTCATGCTCCACCACATATATTGGACATTGATGGCTTCATCAAGCATCAGCTCACCACTATCCTTGCTGACACCAGGAGCTCCAACGACCTTATGAATGACAAAAGAAAACATATGACCTTATGTGGGAAAGGAGAGAACGAAGAAAAGATGATCTCGACGCAGGCTTGGAGAAGCTCATTGAAATCTCGTGCATGTCCGCTGAACCGAACCGACTCCTTCCTACTGCATCGCATGACCCCGTATGTTGGTCTTACAAGGGGAACCACCAGCACATATTCGGTCATATTGCTGTCCATATTTTTAGAGGTTCAAAGCTAAAAAGATCATCTAGGAGACGTAAGAGATACGGATCATTAGACCATAACCTTCCCTTGGAATGACATTTTATCTCCAAAAACTTTGCCTCTTTGTCTGTAGGGATAAGCTTTTCCTGAAATGCCATATTCAGCTGAACTAGCTATATGTTCTGATGCAGTGCTCCCTTATCTCGGGCTACTTCCATGACTTCACCGAGGAGCAGACCATGTTGCTAAAAGTCTTCCTGATGATGACCTCGAATCCACAGCTCACGATCACAAGAAGAAATAGGAGAAAAGCATTCACATGACTCCTATAGCCATGATGCCATCTATATCGATGCTAGCATTACCTGAACGTGACAATGTGTTCATACTAAAAGCAGACACATCTAGAGTTGGGATCAATGTCACCCTTATGCAAGATGGTCCATGGCATGAAAGAGGAGTAAGCCTAAAAAATTACAATCTATGCTCATGCTAGCACATGCAAAGAAGAAATGGCCTCCTGATAAACTTCAGAATAGATAAAAAATTGAAGATCAAGTTTTCTTACACCTCTAACCTGATCAGCAGGAAACTCAAGCCTTAACGAAGTCATCTCCCTATTTCTTTGGGCCTTATAAAATTGGAGACCACATTGGAGCCCTAACCTAGAGATCAAATCCGTACACTAGATCAAGATTACAGTTGATCTGCTGAGTATTCTATCTCAAATAGAAATTTAAAGAATATGACTCAGCCCAAATCCTTCCAACTAACACCCCAGTTGATGAGGAGGCCAAAGTTCAATTGATAATAGCATAAGAATCATATGAGGAGTTGAAGACCCGGTTCCCTGAGTTCATGGAATCTCAGTCTTAAGGACAAGGCTGATTTTAAGAGGGTAGGTTTGATAGGACTCCAGCAGGGTTGAGTCCTAATCTCCCTAAGAAGTAGTCAATAAAACCATGCTAGATTATAATAAAGCCACTCTATCTTATAAAGGAGTATGGCTAGGGTTTAGATTAGCCCTTAGGGCTTAGTGACCACCAGCTCCCTTACTAGGTTGGTCAGCCAAGGTTTCTCCCTACATAGGTCAACTATAGAAACAACTCAGTCGCCCCCTATTCCTATTAAGATAGGTCGGCTAGTAGGGGCAAAGGGATAATTTTACTTATGTAAGCACCCCCCAGACTAGGGTTTTGATCCATATTTAAAGATGTAGCTGCCCCCCCCACTTCAATCAAGTAATTATCAATTTTATTTCAGTCTTGTGTCGAATCTAGGAGAGACGAATCCCTACAACGTTCCAAGAGTTGATGCCCCTCAAGCATCAAAATCTATAGAGCTTATTCTGGGGTTCTATCATGTTCCTAGCAAGCTTCCTAATCCTTGCGACAAATCTCCTAGTGAACTCCGGCGAGATCCCACTACATCGTCTGAACCCCAACCCGATGCTCAAGCTTGATCCTGGCCCATCATCTAGTTGTAACTTCATTGTTTCTGTCATAGTTAGTCACGTACGATGCTAATTACAACTTAATTAAATACGATCATAATTGCTAAACATCCATGATAACACCATCTTAACTCCCGACAAGCTTTTTGGCTACCCCCAACAATCTTCCGACGAGTCTTGATCTTATTTTGGTGAACTCCCTTGCACCATCTTGGCAAACTCCCGATACTCTCGCTGAGCTCCCGTCGCACTGTTGGTGAGTTCCCAACCACATCAACTCGATGCATGGACTTGACCTTGGTCAATCATGATTGTAATTAATAATACATTAATTATATTAATTAATTCTAACAATCCTGTTAGATCAATAACTCATCAATGATTTCATCATCAAAATATAAGATTCAACAATCTCCCCCATGATGACAATCAATTGATGACATGAGTTAATCCTAACTCCCCATAAATCCATGCCACTTAAATTTAAGAGAAGCACACTCTTAAATTCAAGCAATTAACATTCTATGCAAATTTCAATATAAATTTACATCAAGTCACCAACTCATGAATTAAGTCATCAAATCATAATTACTCCCACTTAGTATATGCATTATAAAATTTTCTTTCCCTTTAATAAAGAGAGAAATAAGAGAGGTGTTGTTGAATCATTTTATCATAGAGAAGGGTTCTTAATAAATTTTAAAAGCAATACTAAGATGAGCTCAAAAGTTCAAAAAATTTATAGATTACTTATGTATTTCAAATGTAGCAAAAGTCATCTCTTGATATAAAAAATTATCTCTTGTAAATTTTAAATGTGGCACATCATCATGCATGTTTTTTCCTTTTTGAAAATAATAAGATAAAATCATGGAGAAAGTTTTCAAGAAATAAATCAAGAAATATACCAATCATCACATGAAATATATCAAGAAAAATTAACATTGTGATGAGATATTCAATTTATGAAAACAAATTGTGAATATCAAGAGACAATTCATAGGAGAAACAAATAAAATCTCTTGATTTATCCATAAGAAATCTTAAGTTATCAAGTTCATGATTTGTATAAAAATCTCCTTTTAAATAATATGAAGACACATAATAAAGGATTTTGATTCATAAAAGATTTTAAGTTATAATTCATAGAAATCAAAACCACGATATAGATAAATCATTCATTCAATTTCAAAATCATCAAAATCACTTTCAAGAGATTCAAAATATAATTAATAGATTTATTAGTCTCTTGAAATGCTAGTGATTTCATTTCTCTATATGTGTGAGCAAGAAGGTAGAATCAAGATAGAGAAATTAAAAATATCATATCACAAAAATACTCAATTTTAAATATGTAAATTTTATAGTTATGAATTTTGAAATTAAGCTCAAAACTTCAAGATATTCAAGGAGATTCAAAAGTTTAAGAGCTACTCATGTATTTAAAATCATCTCATATAATTTCAAGTATAGCAAAAAAATCATCTATTGTAAATTTTGATAAAAAGCATCAAGAATTTCATAAGAAAGCATGATAGTAGATCAAGCATGATAGTAATCATATTAATAATTTTACCTCTCTCTTTTTTGTTATTGTCAAGAAAAAAAAATGATGGCATAATTTCTTGTTAGCATTCATATTCAAATTACACCAAAAAGTACATGGAGATCGTGCTATTAAAGATAAAATCAAATTTTTGAATATCAAAAGATGTGACTTTATTTAATAAGTTTTTCCCCCCTTTTTTTTGAATAAACAAATGAGTCTTAGGGGATAATCTCAATTCATCCAAGATAAATCTTTTTAATCAAGAAAAATGATCTTGATAATAATTTCAATTAATATTGTTAAGATCATAAATCATATTTTTATTTAAAAGAGAAATTATAGAGATCAATAATGTGATTCCCATAACATATAAGTCAAGTCAAGAAATTAAAGAAATATTCATGATAATACAAATCTCTTTCAATTTTTAACTTATCATAAATTTAGGAAATACTAATTTTGGTGATAAGTTATATCATTCATGAGTTTTAAAATAAATCATGTCAAGATAAATATTGATATCGAAAGACATTTACAAATATTAAAGACATGATTTAATTTAATAAATCTCTTTTTAGATGATAAAATAGAAGATTTTTAAGTTTTATTTTCTAAAATTACCAAAATCAGGATAATAATTTATTCAAGTTCAAATCATCAAATTATCAAAATCACTTTTATAGTTTAAGAGTCATAAAAATAACATAATCAATTCATTAATCTCCTTTTAAAATAAAATCATTTGAAAACTTATCCAAAATCATCATCAAAATTCACTTTTTGAAAAATTCAATGACAGCATCATAGATTATTTTTTAATAACTAAAATTCTCTAATCCATTTGTGTAGTTTAAAAGATTCAACAATAATAGTATTATTTTGTCTCTTGTTGAAGAATTAATAGAATAAAAATTATTTCAAGAATAATTATCCTTCTTTTGAAATTTATTTCAAGAATGCAATGTCATTTAAAGTAAAAAATAAACACAATTTCATCAACATCAGTGCAAATAAAATATTTTTAAATAAAAATTTAATTTATTTAAATTCCAATGATTTTTGGACTTAGTGTAGTGAGTTACCATGCTCATTGCATTCTCATTAAATATATTTTAAATTTACAAAAATACTAGACAATGAAGCATGATTTTTCTCTTCATTTTCTATATTGTTCTATGCTAAAATTGTATCATTCAATATAATCATTCAATCATATCATTTCAATCATTTAAATCAATTATTCTATAGACTTTGTCGATATTTAAACCATTTAACAATAGTCTTTACATTTAAACAAGCCAATGATTTTAGCATTCACTCAAAATATATTCTTCAATAACTAAGATTCTTTGGTTCTAATTCATTTTCATACTTGTATACTCTAGCTCTGCATCATCAATATTAATTATATAATGATGAACCACTAAAAGATTCATTATCAATAATTTTAATTTTAATAATTTTTTTATTACTACTTAAGCTAGTAAGCTTGAAGGAGTGCTAAATCTCAAATAATATGACTTGAGCATCTACTTTCAAAATATTTTTATTGCTCCTATCCTTGTTAGTAAATAATTTTATATTATTGGAGGTTTTGATTTAGGTACTCATTTAACATTGGGTCCTTCATGACATGTTCTTCCTATTTTCTCTAATGACATAAGATTCTTTATAGTTCCGTTAGGAACCCAATGGCATAAGATTGCTTATAGTTTTTGAATAGATATTTGTAAGCCATATGTCATAATCTATCATAAAAATTACACTTAATTCTTGGTGGCATATTTAAGGTTGGTCCTTTAACAAAAATAATTGGCTTTTGTTGGTATTTAACAAAAATAGTTGGTTTTTGTTGGGTATTAACCACAAATCCTATTTCATTTCTTCTATTAATATGATCCTTATTGGTAAGGATCATATTCAAGGATTTATTACCAATTTCAAAATTTTCTAACGTTATCTTAAGCATGATATTTTCTTCTTTAATGTTGTCTAGCATTTCGCATTTAGAACTAGGATTGTGTGATGCTAATAACTCATGAATTTCATCAACTTTACCAACTAACAAATTATGATGTTTAAGCAACTTAAAAGATTTACTAAGTTTTTTAAATTTATCAAACAAATCATGAAGTATATTTAATAATTCTGAAAAAGAATTGCTTATGAATCACTAACCTCACTGTCGATGGCTATAAGAGCAAGGTTCTCCACTTCTTGGTTGTGCATTTGATCTTTGGAGCTCCTCGGCTTTTTGCATTCATAGCAAAAGGTTTTGTCCATCTTTACATTATTTTTAAGGTTCAAGTTCGTTAATTTCTTTGGTTCATTTGTCAAAAGTTTAAGGTCCTCATCACTCGAGATTTCACTCGAGGAGTCATGTGTTCTTCTCAGTTCACATTCATTCTGGTTCTTAGAAAGGTATTCTTATTGTTCATTTTTAGAAGTATTTTCATTTAATGATTCATTTATATTTAAGTGTGCTTTCATATGTTATTTCTAATGCATGCCATATATCGAAAGCCGAATCAAAATAATAAACCTAATCAAATTTATTTTTATCAAGAGCACAAAGCAAGGCATTCATAGCCTTTATGTTAAAAGAGAAAGTCTCCTTATCCAAATCATTCTAATCGTTCATTGGAGAAGAAGACATTTCAAATCCGTTTTTAACAATAGTCCATAAATCAAAGTCTATAGAAAGTAAGAAAACTCTCATCCGAGTTTTCCAATAAGTGTAGTCCGTTCCATTAAATATGGGAGGACGAACAATAGAAAAACCCTCTTGGAAGCCAATAAGTGTCATTTCTCTTATATGTTAAATCAAATGAGAAAAATAGAGGCTATAATACCAATTATTAGGATCAATTGGCACTAACAGGGAGGGTGGGGGGGGAGGGGGGAGTGATGAATTAGTGCAAGTGTAAATTTTTTATTTTAAATAAAAATATTTCGGTTTAAGTATAATAGAAAGATCCAAAGCTTATTGTTTAAATAAAGCAAGTGAATGATAAAAAGATTGCTAAGTTACTTACTAATTACTTAAGAAAGAGCAAGGAAATCTAAAAGATAAGAAACGTTGTAAGTGAAATGTTTGCTTTCAAAGAGTAAACAAGATCGGAAGCGTTAATAAGGAAAGTAAAAGATGAACTCACAATTTTTAAAGTGGTTCGGCACCAACAGCCTACGTCCACTCTCGAGTCCTTCTTGAGGCACTTCGGCGTCCACTACCGATCTTCTTTGGGTGAGACTAAACCTTTACACTTTGCTAACAAGGGAGATATGATTACACGCTTTGATCACTCCCTTATCCCTTTTCTTTTTCATACAATTCTTACATAATATTTTCTTAGAATATAATCCCCAAAATTATTTTCTAAAACTCGTTTCTAAATGCAAGAAAACTTGGGGTATTTATAGACCCCAAATGGCTTCAGAAATTGGAGCCAAAAATTAAATATACTTGAAAAAAATTGGGTACGGATGGTTTACCCCCCGACCTGGGTAGCTCAGCTGCTCGAACACTAGGGTACGAGTGATTTACCCACTGGCCCTAGGTGGGTCAACCGTTGAAAGTACCCAGATTCCTGGGTACGGGCGGTTCAACCACCCAGCTTGGGCCGATCATCCGCCATCAACAGCCCGAATGATTGGGCGGTGACAGTACACCCTTCGCTCACCGGCGGTTTACCCACTGGAATTTTCACAAAAGTGGTTCCCTCTACTTTGCGAATTCCAACTTGAACCTGATGATGACCAACCTTATGGTCAATCAATTGATCTCAACCTGAGCTCACTCAACCCCCAATAGTGGACCCAGTTACCTTATTGAATTGATTTGGATTCCTTCCAAATCCAACTCAATTTAGACTCAAACCCTAACTATGACTCAATGATTACAATACTTAATGACCAATCAAGATAATCAAGACCTAACTCCCACCAATTCAATAGCCTCCAGCATTCTTGCGGTGAGTCCTATGGTCTTCTTCTGGCAATCTCCTGACATGTTCCCAGCGAGCTTCCCAATCCCTTCGGCGAATCTCCTAGCGAACTCCGGTGAGATCCCATTACATCATCCGAACCCCGACCCGATACTCAAGCTTGATCTTGGTCCATCATCTAGATGTGACTCCATTGCTCCTGTCATAGTTAGTCTTGCACGATGCTAATTATGACTTAATTAAATATAATTATAATTGCCAAACATCCATTACAAGACCATCCTATCTCCTGGCAAGCTTTTCAGCTACTCCTGACAATCTTCCGACCAGTCTCGGTCTTCTTTTAGTGAACTCCCTTGCGCCAACCTGGCAAACTCTCAATACCCTTGCGAGCTCTCAACGCACTCTTGGCGAGTTCTTAACTGCACCAACTCGATGCATAGACTTGACCTTGGCCAATCATGATTGTAATAATCTTTCTGTCATAATTAATCATGCATCAATCAATAATCATATTATATCAATAACCCATCAATTGATTTCATCATCAAAATCCAAAATTCAATAGAGACCCCCTAAACCAGGACTCCTAATAAGAGTTCTATTAGAAATAAAACTAACTCCAACTCCTACTTTAAGTGAAACTCTACTAAAAGAGTCCTAACTCTAGAATAGTCCTAACCCCAGAAGGAACTCAACCCTAGATAACTTCCCCAACCAAGGGGGGAGGCTAATTAGGGTTAATTATAATTATGATTCAGTTGACTCTAACCCGAATCCAACTCTAACTTCTAACCCAACTCCAATTCTGCCGAATCCTAACTCTACTAGGATTTAAGCTGATTTAATATAATAGACTCAAATCTTCTCCTAGCCGAGCTATTGTCAGGTCTAGGTTGGCCAACAAGGCCCAATCTAAGGACTCGACTCAATTGATTAAGACATGACTTAGCTAGGGTCTTAATATTACGTGGAGGCAATTCAAAAGTGAGCTGCTAATCCACTTTGGACCATCGGAGTATGAGAATGTGGACGACCAACTCACGAAGATTTGTCAAACCTCGGCCATCCAAAATTATCAAACTAGGTTTGAACAATTTTTGAACTAACTTGTGATTAGTCTAAAAAATAATTGCTAAAGACATTTATCGAAGGATTAAAACTAGAGATCATATATGAAGTTAAAGCATAACAACCATATACATTGATGGTGGCCATCTCTTTCACCTGCATCTAAGAGGAACAACTGAACAACGATGCCTGAAGGATCATGATCATAAACTGACCAAAAATTATCAAACCTTCAGCCTCCCCTGCTACCAACTGAACCTCTCAACCCAAGAAATTAACTTAAGAATAACTCCATGAAAGATTCGCAAAATGGCTATGTTGGAATTGGGACGAATCATGGAGTATAGAGTACTGCTGCAAGAAGGAAAGACTTTTTGTGATTGAATTGATTGAGGATCCAGAATGTGAGGACGTTGATCTCGAGCCTTAGGAGGAAGATGCAAAGGACGAACCACAACTGGCCATTAGCATAGTACATGCCCTAGTTGGCTACACAAACCTGCAAACCATGGAGATCGACGGATTCCTCAAGCACTGACCGATTACTATTCTTATCAACAACGGAAGCACCAATAATTTTATGGACAATAATGTTGCTGTCCGATTAACCCTTCAAATTGAAGATAGCAGCTGGTTTGATGTGAAGGTCCTAGATGGTCGAACCCTCAATTGCAGCCACAAGTGTTCGCAGGTGAAATTAGTCATACAGTGATAAGAGATCACCGTAGACTTCTTCCTTTTGTCATTGGACGATTATGAAGTGGTGCTCAGCATCGAGTGGCTGCCTACTCTAGGTGATGTTTCCTAAAAATTTTTTAAATTACTTATGAAATTCATTAGCCATGGGAAACAAGTGATCCTCTGAGGAAAACACGGGGACGATGTTTTGACTATTTTGATGCAATGCATGGAGAGGGTGCTATGTAAATCACATATTGGCTTCCTAATCCAACTTTAATGGCTACAAACTAAAGAACTAATGATGAATCAAGATCCAAACCTCTCTTCTTTGCTTACTGAGTTTTTAGACATATTTGCTAAACAGAAAAATCTGCCCCCACCCAGTTGCATGATCACTATATACCAATTTTGTCAAGAAAACCACCAACAAATGTTCAGTCGTATGGATATCCTCATCATCAGAAGGCTGAGATTGAGAGAATCATCTAAGAGATGTTGAAAATAGGGATCAAATGACCATGTGTCAACCCCTATTCTTCGCCGGTGCTCCTCATACATAAGAAGGATAGAACATAGTGAATGTGCATGGATTATCGAGCCTTCAACAACATCACCATCAAGGATAAATACCCAATCCCTATGGTCGACGAATTACTTGATGAACTGAAGGGAGTACAAATTTTTATCAAACTGGATTTATGGTCTGGATACTATCAGATCGGGTGCACGAGGAAGACATACCAAAGATCGCTTTCCGGATACACAACGACCACTATGAGTTCCTAGTAATGTCTTTTAGCCTAACCAATGCTCCTTCCACCTTTTAGAGCATAATGAATGACATTTTTCTGGTTTACCTCTATAAATTTGTTCTGGTCTTCTTCGATGACATCTTGATTTATAGCTCCTCCCTCAAAAGCCACCTCATATACTTACAACTTATTTTGATGATTCTTCGAGGACACACCCTTTTTGTCAAATAGTTAATGTGCAATTTCTTACATAATAAGGTAGACTATCTTGGCCACATCATCTCAAAAGAATGAGTAGCTATAAAAACCTTTGATAGGACCCTAATAAGGTCGGGTCCATCAATTCATAATAAATTCGAGTTGAATCATATTGGCCTGTCAGTCAGAGTCAGTTATGGGTCAGGTGAGCCCAATCAAGTCAATTATAAATTGGCTAGAGTTGGTTATTATCTTCAGTTAGGGTGAAGTCAGTTATTATTTTTAGTTAGGAGTTTATTTGATTTCTGTCAGTTAGTTAAGAGTCTAAGTTTAGTGGGACTTTGAGTCTAAGCCTAAAGAGACTCTTGGCAGGACCCTATAAATAATGCTGTAAACTCTTTTATAAACCAAGGAATGAAGCAATATTATTTTGGCCAATAGACAAAAACCCTAGGAGGCAGATCCCCTCATAGTGATCTAGGAGGCCCAATTCCCTTGAAGTGATTGTTTATCCCCTTTTCCATCTTCATCTATGAGAGAATCTTGTGGGGTTCTATCAATTAGTATCAAAGTAGTGTTCACACACACTTTCACTACTATCATTCATCATCCACACTACTACTATCTGCAAACCCCAATTGATGCCTTCTTCCCAACCGACGCATAACAGCGTTGCCACTGCTACTTTCTTTTCCCCTACCATGGCCATCTCTACTGCCACCCACCTTTAGCCACTACCGTCATTGCCTTCGTTTGCCGCTGCCACCAATCACTGCCATCTCCCTCTCTCCTCCCACATTACCCACTGCTACCAATGCCCTCTTGCAACATCGATCCCTCTTGCTACCATAGCCACCTCTGCCATCTTCCTCCCATCATTACCCAGTCGCTATCTTCTTCCCTATGTTGCTGCCTTCTTCTCCTCCCTACCTTGTTGCCGCAGCCATCTCTGCCATCTTACTCCCCTCGCTACCCAGCCGCCATCTTATTCCCCATGCTGCTGCCTTCCTCTCCTCCCTACCACTACTGCCGGCCACCTCTATTCCTCTCCTATTCATCAACCACCAACCATCCCTACCTGCAGAACTACCATTGCCATCTCTGTTCCAACCCGTCGCAGCCATCCTGTTCTATAGCTAGCATTGTTGCTGCCCTCTTTCTCCTCCATCATCACCACTGCTTCTCGCTTTCCAACCACTCTTTCCAGTTGTGCCTTCTTCAATAGTAGCTGTAGTCGTCGACTGTACTAGCACTACTTGCTCCTCTATTGCCCTCTTCATTAGCAATCGTAGCGAGCAACACCACACTTTGCTCCTCTTCTGTTGCCTTGCTTGTCACCACTGCCTACCACTACCGCAACCTCGGTTGTCACCCTGTTGCCTCTACCACCTGCTGTTGTGGTTGCTGCCCTTAACCACTTCATCACCATCAGCCACCATCTTCCTCCCCTTGCGGCCGCAGCCCACCTCCTCTACTGTAGCCCTCGTTGTTGTCACCGCTATCTCTTCCTTCCCCTGTTTCTTCCATCGCAGCCTCGCTCGCTTGCTGCTGTAGTCACTCCCAACCACTCCATCTCCCTCTACAGCACCATCGCCTCCTTGCTGCCAAGATCTCCGAAGAAGGAACACCACTTGCCTTCTCTTTAATTCGCCTCACACCTTCGCTACTATCACTCCCAGCCGCGCCATCTCCCTTTGTAGTTGCCCCTGCCCCTCCTTGCCATCACCTCCTCTTGCTGCCACTACTGCCATCAATCTTCATCATCTCCAAATAGCCTATTCGACATATTGGTGATTCCTACGTCGACAATCTTATTGTGGCTAAGTCCTACTACATTTACGATGCAAACTCATGCCACTGACTCAATAGTAGAAAAAAAAACTAAATATCATTGATCTACAATCCCACACAATGACTATAGTTGATGCACTAGACGCATAGTTTAAAGCCTTCGAGGCCTACATAGAAGATAAATTAAAAAAACTTCTCCGTAAATTCAGAAGAAGCCAATCAAAGAGCCCCAATGAAACTCAACATTGTGAAAGTTCTAATTTTAAGAGATTTGATCTGAAAAGTATGATCATGGGCAATTGATAGAACCATAGATGGAGCTCTATAGATTTTGACCCTTAAGGGGGACCAACGATTGGAATGCTATAGGGGTTCCTCCCTCCTAGACTCGGTGCAAGGCTGAAATAAAATTGATAATTGCTTGATTCGAGAGGGGGGCGGCTACATCTTTAAATAGGGATCAAAATCCTAACCTAAGGGGGGTGCTTGCCTAAGTAAAATTATCTCTTTGCCCCTCCTATAGCTGACCTGCCTTAATAGGAACAGGGGGCGGCTAGGTTGGCTCTATAGCTGAACTAAGCATAGGGAAACCTTAGCCGACCAACCCAGTAAGGGGGGCAGCGACTACTAAGCCATAAGGGCTAATCTGAACACTACCCATACTTATTTATAAGATAGGAGTGACTTTATTACAATCTCATAGGGTTCTTATTGATCACTTCTAGGGTGATTAGGACACAACCCTGCTGGAGTCCTATCAAACCTGTCCTCTTAAAATCAGCCCTATCCTTAAGGCTGAAGTTTCATAAACTCAAAAAATTGGGTCTTCAGTTCCTCATCAGCTTGGGTGTCAGTTAGAAGAATTTGAGCTAAGTCGTCATCTTTAAATTTTCATTTGAGGTGGAATACCTTGAGGATCAACTATAATTTTAATTTGGTGTACAAATTTGACCTCCATGTTAGGGCCCCAATGTGATCCTTAATTTTACAAGGCCTAAAGAAATAGGGAGACCACTTCATTAAGACTCGAGTTTCCTACTGATCGGGCTGGAGGTGTAGGAAAACTCGATCTTTAATTTCTCATCCATTCTAAAGTTTGTTAGGAGGCCATTTCTTCTTTGCATGTGTTGACATGAGCATGAATTATAATTCTTTTAGGCTTACTCCTCTTTCGTGCAATGAACCTTTATCTAGCCAAATTTTAAATTTGGTAACAATGAGTTTCCCCTTTAAAAATCTTGTGTGAAGTATGGCGGAAGCCTCGGTGTGAATTAGGAGTTGACCATCTTGCACAAGGGTGATGCCGATCCTAACTCTGGATGTGTCTGCTCCAAGTATGAACACATTGCCGCATTCAGGTAATGCTAGCATCGATATAGACGGTATCATGGTTGTGGTCACGTGGATGTCTTTCTCTTGTTCCTTCCGGCAGTTGTGGGCCATGGATCCGAGGTCATCATCAGGGAAGACTTTTGGCATCATTGTCCGATCTTGGGTAAAGTCATGGAAGTCACCTGAGATTTGAAAGTGCTGCATCAGCAACCATGGTGAGTTCGGTGGGATGTAACACTTTAGAAGTAGCTTATCTCTAGGGAAAAGAATGTAGGGATGTGTCGTAGCGGGAAATAAGCATGGCCGAACAATCTATGTCTATATCATCTCTTGGATGACCCTTTTATCTTTAACCTTTTGAGGTTGTATGAAGCAATCTGGCCAAGCAACAATTGGTAAAAGTTTCAACCAATTTAGCATAGGGGGTCAAGTAGCTTTAGAGGAGGTAGTAGACTTGGTTTGATGGAGACGCCCAAAATTTGAACAAGATGTGGGAGAGGGTTCTTATCTTCAATCTTATGAAACTCTTGAATTTGAATTGGAAAACCACTGGATTCTTCTTTTGTTACCCCCTCCAAGTGTTGTGTTGTGGTTGTAGTTACTAGGCTCTCTTATAAAATCATATGGTTAGCTTTGAAAAATTCTAGAAAACATCTTCAATTAATGATAACTAATCAATACCGAGCACTATATCAACACCATCGAGAGGGAGGAGGAAAAAATCAGCAACTACGTCTTGCTCCTTTATGATCAATTTAGTCGTTAGCTATCTTAACTTCAAACCCGCTGTAATATTCTTTTTGGAGCATTAAGTGGGCAGCAACCTTACTGCTCATGAAGTTGTATGTGCTCCCAACATTAATGAGGATGATGACGGATTGCTGCTTGAGAAACCCTTCGATCTTCAATTTTTGCAGGTTGGTGTAGCCGGCTAAAGTAGGGACCATGCGGGTGGCTGATTGTGGTGTATCCATCTCCTTGAGCTCGAGAGTCGTATCTTCAAGTTTGGGTTCTTCAGTGGGTGTAATCATCAGTGGTGTCTCCTTTTTACATTTATGTTCTAGGCTCCATATTTTATCACAACACCCACATAGGCCCCTTGTAGATCCGTCATAAAAGTCTTCTCGTTAATTTCTATGGCTGAGGGGGTGATAGGACTCCAACAGGGTTGAGTCCTAATCATTTCAGTAGAAGTCAATAAAAACTCTACTAGATTGTAATAAAGCCTCTACTATCTTATAAAGGAGTATGGCTAGAGTTTGGATTAGTCCTTAGGGCTTAGTAGTAGCCGGCCCCCTTACTGGGTAAGTCAGCCAGGGTTTCCCCTTGCTTAGGTCGGCTATAGAGCCAACCTAGCCACCCCTTGTTCATATTAAGGCAGAATAGCTATAAGAGGGGCAAAAGGATAATTCCACTTAGGGAAGCACCCCCTTAGGCTAGGGTTTTGATCCCTATTTAAGATGTAGCCACCCTCTCTTTTAATCAAGCAATTATCATCTTTAATTCAGCCTTTGTGCGGAGTCTAGGAGGGAGGAACCCCTATAGCATTCCAAGGGTTGATCCCCCTCAGTGATCAAAATCTATAGGGCTCCTTCTGGGGTCTTATCATCTAGTATCAGAGCATTGTTCTTGCTATTCTGTTGCCATCTCAGTCGCATCCACCTTCTTAAGCAATTCCCACTATTACTATGACACGCGCCTCCACCTTCCACCCCAGCAGCAGATCAAATCAGTCTGCCACTGCCCCCTTCACTTAATCTAGAATTTTGATATATTTTTATAACCTATGCCTCTTTAATACTACAAGATCCTTCATATTATACATGGGAGAAGTTTTCTAAAGTTTTCTTGCTGCAAATTTTTACCATCGTAAATGTTATCATCATTATGAAGGTGAAACACTATAGAAATTTTCAGATTGTTGCTACTTGAACCAAACTTTTGTTAATCTTTCTGGCCAAAATTTTTACACAATTCTCAAGATCAAGTTAACTTTTATCTGGATTTAGTTTCATAAAAAACTCCTTCTAGGACCAGTTTTCTTATACGATCTTTCACCATCATGCAGTTCTAGAATTTTATGATGAAGGAATCTGCCTTGCATCTTTTGCCCTATTTCCCTACTATTATGTTGCCAAAATTTCGTCAAGGTCTCTACTGGTAGTAACAACATCTAAACCAAGGGTTTCTATATAATTTCCTTGAACTTTCCTCTGGAATTTATGTTGAGAAGTCATTGTTTCTCCGACGTAAAAACTGGTTCAGTAGGATAGCATATCGCAGCACCTATTTTCACCGAATTCTATCAGATTTGAGTGCTATTTTTTGTGAGATTTTGGACTCTCTTTTTCTCATCTCCAAACCCTACCATCCTCACCAAAAATCCAAATATTACCCTAAACCAAATCCAACTAGCCCCTAAATCAGCCTATTCTTATCTAAACTAATTCACCTTCCAACCGCCACCCCTTTCCCAAAACTCTTATGCCACTAACCTGACAATAAAAGAAAGATTTTAATATTACAAATCTAGAGGCATACACCATGGTATCATAGGAGGCAATCAACGCCAAGTTTGAAGCCTTTGGAAGCCGCATGGAGGAGAAGATGCGATCCTTATTCGCCGAATTCAACATAGGCCAACCATCAAGCCCAAGGAAGTCACACCATCGAGAGACTTCAGATTGTTGAGATGATCCACAAGAACATGGACGCATCACCTCTTATCCCAATAATCCACGCATGAAGGTTGACTTCCCAAGATGGGAAGAAGGAGACTCAATCAGATGGATCTCGTGTGCGAAGCGCTATTTTTGGTTCTACCGAACCGTCGATGCCATATAGGTGGAGATCACTACCATACACCTTAAGGGAGATGCTATTCAATGGTTTAATTCATTTGAACACACCCATGGAGGAGTCTCTTGGTAGTAGTTCAAGGAAGGGCTTCTAAACCGCTTCGGTCTGATCGATTTCGACAATATCGATGGACAATTGGCAAATATTCATCAAACCTCTATAATACAGGATTACCAAACAAGGTTTGAGCATTTATCTAACCAGCTAAAGATTGGTCTGAGAAATAACTTTTAGGTACTTTCATTGAGGGCCTAAAGCCAGAAATCCGAGAAGAAGTAAAAGCACGACAATAGTACACTCTTATGGTGATAATTTCCTTCACGCGTATCTAGGAAGAATGATTGAACCATAAGGCACGAAGGACAAGGGTCGCCCCCTGACCAACCATGCTGAGACCTACTGTCCCCTCTACTGCCATCTGAGCCCCCGCACAAAAAAAGTTGACAAGAGACGAGCTATGTGAATGATCTGCTAAAGGATTATATTGGCATTACAATGAACCGTGGAGCCACGAACATCACTGCAAAAAGGGCCGACTCCTCATGATTGAACCAGTGGAGGATAAGGGGACAGTGAACCATCTGAAGAAGGCTTTAAACCCGAAGAGGAAACCATAGAAGAAGAGCTCCAACCGGTCGACTACACAGTACGTGCATTGGAGGACTTCTAATGCAGCAATCCATCACTGTTCTCATCGACACGGGTAGCATAAATAACTTCCTCAATAGTAAGGTTGCTGCACATTTAGCACTTCAAATCAAAGGTTGCAACAAGTTTGACGTAAAGGTCACCGATGGCTGAATCCTCAATTGCGACCAACGATGCCCGTGGGTGTAGCTACTCCTCTAAGACCAAGAAGTGGTAGCCAATTTCTTCCTCCTACCCATCGATGATTATGAAGTCATACTTGAGATCGAATAGCTCACAACGTAGGTGATATCTCTTGGAATTTTTTTAAATTAATTATAAAATTTTATTATAAAGGGAGATAGGTCACATTGCAAGGAAAGCGCGAGAGCCATATCTCCACTGTTTCGACACAATGGATGGAGAAAGTTTTGCACAAAGTGCATGGGGGATTTTTTATGCATATCCAGTAGCCATCTAAGGGGGAGAATATACAAATTTTAGATCCTAAGCTTGCCCTCTTGCTGGATGAATTCATTAATGTTTTCACGAAGCCACGTGGGCTGCCCCCTAACCGGCTTCATAACCACCGTATTCCTATTCTGTCGGGCAAACCTCTAGTAAATTTATATTTGTATCACTACCCTCACTTGCAGAAGGATGAGATCGAGAACATCGTCAAAGAGATGCTTGACACCACGGTGATCTGACCGAGTTGCAGCCCTTATTCTTCACCGGTGTTTCTGGTGCGCAAGAAGGACGGTACATGATGGATGTGCATTGATTATCGGGCCCTAAACGCTATCACCATCAAGGATAATTATTCTATACCTATCGTAGATGAGCTCTTGGATGAATTGAAAGGAGCTCGAGTCTTCACTAAATTAGATTTTCATTCTGGTTATCACCAGATTCGAGTATGCACTGAAGATATTCGAAAAACTACATTCCACATACATAACAGCCACAACGAGTTTCTGGTAATGCCTTTCGAACTTACAAATGATCCTTCTACTTTCAAAAGCCTGATGAATAACATCTTTCAGAGTTTTCTATACAAGTTCGTATTAGTGTTCTTTGATGATATCCTCATTTATAGCCCTACGCTTGATATACATTTTCAGCACTTACGAACTGTTCTAACGATTCTTCGGGAGAATACTGTTTATGTTAAACAGTCAAAGTGTAGTTTCTTACAATGTAAAGTAGAGTATTTGGGGCACATGATATCAGATGTTGGAGTAGCGGTAGACCCGATGAAGATCAAGACAATGCAAGGATGGACGAAACTTACAACGTAATATCATTGCTTCCTTAGACTCACAGCTACTACTGAAAATTTGTGAAAGACTATAGTAAGATCGTGCCCCTCACATCTCTACTGAAGAAAAACTCCTTTTATGGTCAGAACAAGCTTCTACAGCCTTTGAATGACTCAAGACCACTATGACAATGACGTCGGTCCTAGCACTGCCTGATTTCAATCGCACCTTCGTGATCGAGGTCAACGCATCGAGAGTTAGGATTGGAGATATTATAATACAAGATGGCTGACCTCTCATTTACACCAGCAAGGCTTTGTCTCCCTCATACTTGAAAATGTCGGTATATGATAAAGAAATATTTGCCATTGTACACGTCGTCACAAAGTGAAGACCCTAATCGGCCAGCGCTTCCAGATTAAGACTGACCATCGAAGTCTTAAGTATTTCTTGGAGCAAAAAATATCTTCCCTGGAGCAGCAACGTTGGGTAACTAAACTTCTCAGCTTTGATTATGAAATTAGTTATCAAAAAGGAAAAAAAAATTATTGCAGATGCTCTATCTCGGCTCCCGAGGCAAGCCAAAATTTCAGCAATCTCCCTTCCCACCATCGACTTCCTAGAACACATTAGGGAGAGTGGAAGAATGATCTAGAAGTTTGAAACATCATAGAAAAATTAGAGAAGGATCCGGATTCCGTAGGACACTACAAGTGGGACTGGAAGGACTTACGCTATAAAGATCGAATTGTTGTTATTACTTCTTCTCCTCACATCTAAGTTATTTTGCATGAAATGCACTCTTCACCTTCGGCAGGGCACTCTGGATTTCCGAGGACTTTTAAAAGAGTGAAGCAAAACTTCTTCTGGAATGGCATAAAAAAATCAATTTATGACTATGTATCCAAATGTGATGTATGTCAGCGGCAAAAAGGTAAAACAGTGGCAAGCCCCAGTCAACTATAGTCGCTACCTATACCGTATTCGACTTGGATGGACATCTTCATGGATTTTGTCGAAGGACTACCACTATCTCAAGGTAAAAGCACGATCTTTGTGGTGATAGATCGCTTAGCTAACTATGCTCATTTTTGTATTGTGAGATATCCCTATACTGCTGCCACTATTGCTTAGATTTTTATGAAAAATATTATGAAATTACATGGGATGCCAAGGTCGATATTGAGTGACCATGACAGGGTTTGTACAAGTAAATTTTGGACCGAGTTCTTCCATCTATAGGGCACCCAATTGAAGATAAGCACAACCTATCATCTATAGATAGACGACCAAACAGAAGTGGTGAACAAATACCTCTAGACTTACTTACGATACTTCACCAGTGACCGGCCCAAAGAGTGGACAAGATCGCTTCCCTGGGCCGAATGGTGGTATAACATAACTTTTCATTCTTCGACTAAATGTACCCCTTACGAGGCACTGTATAGTCGACCACGCCCTGTAATTCGCAAATATATACTTGGTTCGGCTAAAGTGGATCAGGTTGACCATGACCTAATTAACAGGGATAAATTACTATAGCTATTGAAGGACAACCTAACTGCTGCTCAATCCCGTATGAAGCAATAAGTAGACAATCACCGGAGTGAGCAAGAATTTTCAATAGGGGATTGGGTCTACCTTTGCCTACAACCATACAAGCAGCTATCCATCAACACCAGAGCATCGGTGAAACTATCTCCGTGATTTTATGGACCATATTAGATTTTGGAATGCATTGGGACCGTGGCATACCGACTTAAACTTCTAGATGATGCCAGAATTCGTCCCGTCTTCCATGTATCCCTACTGAAGCCGAAATTGGGTGAACATGAACTGGCTTAGACTTAGCTGCTGAGCACTACAATTGAAGGTGAAATCCAAGCCCAACCTGAAGCTATACTTGATCGAAGAATTATGATGCAAATGACACCCCTCAACTGAAGTACTTTTGAAGTGGAATAACTTACTATCTGAAGATGCAACATAGGAGTCACGAGGAGCTGAAGACTTGGTTTCCAAAGTTTATGGATCATCGACCTTGAGGACAAGGCTGATTCTGAGAGGGCAGACTTGATAGGACTCCAGCAGGGTTGAGTCCTAATCATTTCAATAGAAGTCAATAAAAAACTCTGCTAGATTGTAATAAAGCATCTCCTATCTTATAAAGGAGTATGTCTAAGGTTTGGATTAGCCCTTAGGGCTTAGTAGCCGCCGCCCCCCTTATTGGGCAAGTTGGTCAGGGTTTTCCCTTGCTTAGGTTGGCTATAGAGCCAACCTAGCCGCCCCTTGTTCCTATTAAGGCGGGATGGCTATAGGAGGGGCAAAAGTGTACTTAGGCAAGCACCCTCTTAGGCTAGGGTTTTGATCCCTATTTAAGATGTAGCTACCCCTCTCTTTTAATCAAGCAATTATCATCTTCAAGTCAGCCTTTGTGCCTAGTCTAGGAGGAAGAACCCTATAGCGTTCCAAGGGTTGATCCCCCTCAGTGATCAAAATCTATAGGGTGGCTCCTTTTGGGGTCTTATCAGGGGGTCAACTGGTAGTAGGAGGAGATTAAAGCTTTGGTGTCATTGGTCGGGGAGCAACTCTAGTCTTCCGAACTTCATAGTTCAATCGCTCATCTTGAGGTCGTGCAAAGGAGATAGCTACCTTAAGTGTGTACGGTTGTCGCGCTTTAACTTCTTCCTAAATCTCTGGCTTCAAGCCCTTAATAAAAGTCCATAATATCTATTTTTCAGACTAATAAGAAATTTGATTAGATAATCGTTCAAACCTGGTTTGGTACTCTTAGATGGTAGAGGTTTGACGGATCATCGCTAGTTCTTCACTAAGGTTCTTTTTACAATCCAAATTTATACCACATTGTGATCTTATTGTGCTCGGTGATTGGCCCAATCTGAACTCCTCAAATAGAGCATGTAATTTAACATCCATATATGTCTCAAGAGCCACCAATTTGGCTTCGAATAAGCCCACCGATGTTTTGACATAAGGATCTCCAACCTATCAGATCAACTAATTACAAAGTGTAGCTGCAATCTTTAGGTTGAAGGCAGTAATGGCAGCGATGTTGGGGTTGTGGTGGTGAAGTCTCTATGGAGGATGGCAGCCAAGGGTAGCAACAACGATGGAGGAAAATCGGCAAGTAACGTGCGTCATTCTTCTGGTGATGTAATGTTGATGATGCAATATCGTTGAGGCTGCAATTTTTTAGGTGGCTGATATTTATCGAAAGATGGCAGTCAAGAGATCTGAGTTGGAAGGCAGTAGCGATGGCGGAGGAAGAAGAGGGCAGTAGCAATGTCGACTGTAGCTATAGTGCAACTTCGGGGCTGCAGGTGGCGTCGGTTGCAGTAAAGGTGCAGCTACAATAGGAGGAAGATGGGGCAGTGATGTACACAACTATTGTGAAGGAGGGCAGCAGCAGTATGGAGCGAGAGATGGCTACTATTGTGTTCAGTTTGTTGCTAGCCATGATCAAGATAGTTGGCAGTGAATGATTATTGCAGGCTGCGATGTAAATAAATCAAAGTGAAAGATCGCTGCTGGTAGCTTTTTATCACAATGATCGTTGCAAGCTACAATTAAGGAGGATGGCAGTACGAGGTTGCTATTGGCAATGTTGGGCAGTGAAAGATTGATAGGACTCCAGTAGAGTTGAGTCCTAATCTCCCTAAGAAGTAGTCAATAAAATCCTACTAGATTGTAATAAAGTCACTCTTATCTTATAAAGGAGTATGGCTAGGGTTTAGATTATCTCTTAGGGCTTAGTAGCCGTCACCTCCCTTAGTCGATTGGTTGGCCACGGTTTCCCCCTGCTTAGGTCGACTATAGAGCCAACCTTGTCGCCCTCTGTTCCTATTAAGGCAGGTCAGCTACAGAAGAGGCAAAGAGATAATTTTACTTAGGCAAGCACCCCCTTAGGCTAGGGTTTTGATCCATATTTAAAGATATAGTCATTCCCCCTCTTGAATCAAGTAATCTATAACTTTATTTCAACCATGTGCTGAGTTTAGGAGGGAGGAACCCCTATAGCATTCCAAGGGTTGATCCCCCTAAAGGGTCAAAATCTATAGAGCTCCATCTGGGGTTCTATCATCTAGAATCAGAGCAACAATCTTGCTACCCCTGTAGCTATCATCCACACCTCCACCTTCCTAAGCAATTCCCATAATTGCTTTTGACGTCGCCTCCATCGTCGCCCACTAAGCCGCAGATCCATCAATCTGCTGCCTTCCTCTATGTCAACATCAAAGATCTGGTAAAAACTCTAAAACCCATGCCTCTTCCTATTGCTATTCCTCTATCTTATATATAGGAGAAGTTTTTCCAAAATTTTCTTGCTACAAAATTTTACCGTCACAAACGTTATCATCGTTGCGAAGGTGAAATGTTGCAGATATTTTCAACTGATTGTTGCTTCTTGGAACTAAACTTTTAATCATCTTTTTTGGCTAAAACTTTTATATAATTTCATAGATCATCTTAGTATCATCTAAGACTGATGTTATAAAAAAACTCCTTTTGGATCTTGACTTATAGTACTATGATTCTTCATCGCGCAGTGCTAAAATTTTACGATAGAGAATCTGCCTTCCGTATATTGGTCTCTTGAAACTAAACTTTTGTTCATCCTTTTTAGCCAAAATTTTTATATAATTCCAAAGATCAACTTGGCTTTCATCTGGGATTAATTTCTTGAAAAAATTCCTTCTGGAACCAGTTTTCTTGTGCAATATTTCACCAGCATACAGTTCTGGAATTTTTGTGATGAAGGATCTACCTTTCGTCTTTTGCCCTATTTCCCTACTGTTACACTGCCAAAATTTTGCTAAACATTTTATTGGTATTTGCAACATCTAAATCAAGGGTTTCTATATAATTTTCTTAAACTTTCAACATCTAAATCAAGGGTTTCTATATAATTTTCTTAAACTTTCCTCTAGAAATTATATCGAGAAGTCATCATTTCTATCGGTAGGACTGCACATCGCTATACTTTTTCTCATCAAATTCTATCGGATTTGAATGTTGTTTTTTGTGGGATTTCAGACTCTTTTCCTTATCACCAAACCCTACCATCTTTACCAAAAACCTTTAAAACCCTACCCTAAATCAAAACCAAATAGCCACCCAAATCAGCCATAACTGCAGCCTACTTCCTTATCGATCCACTTACCTTTTCAGCCAACTTTCCTTACTGATACACCTACCTTTGCTACTATCTATCCCAGATCTAAATCTATTTCCCTAACCTTTATCTACTACTATCGCAGCCCCAAATCGCACCTAAAACAGCCACAAACAGCACCCACAAATCGAAGCCTTTGGTCTACCAATCTGTCAACCACTCAATCTCCCTTATCCCTTCAACCACAACATGCATCTTTTGCTACCCAATGCTACCAACAGTGACCTCTTGCCACTATCCTCCTTGATCATAGCCAATAGCGATCCTTGCGGCAAAAAGCAACCATTAGCGATCTTTCGCTGTAATTTGTTTACATTACAGCCCACAACAATCATTTGCTGCTAACTATCTTGATCATGGCTAGCAACAAGTTGAACACAATAATAGCCGTCTCTCACTTTATACTACTGCTACCCTCCTTCGCAATAGCCATATACATCACTACCCTATCTTCCTCCTATTGTAGTCGCACCCCCGCAACTGCCACTTGTACCACGGTCAGTGCATTCGCAAATTATCATCTGCCTCTTCTTCCTCCACTGTTGCTGCTACCCTTGGCTATCATCCTCCACTTGGAGACTTCACCCATGTAGTCCTGACATTGCTGCCATTCATTGCCTTCAACCTAAAAATTGTAGCTACACTTTTCAGTCAATTTATTTAACAGGTTGGAGATCCTTACATTATGACATTGCTGAGCTTATTCGAAGCCAAATTGGAGGCTTTCAAGATGCGTATAGATGCTAAATTATGTGCTTTCTTCGAGGAGTTTAGATTGGGCTGATCACCAAACCCAAGAAGATCACAACATCGAGCAAATTTTGATTATAAAAAGAATCCATCAGAGATAAAAAGCGATGATAAGACATGACAGCCCTACACCTCAACGATATTGATCTCCTTTGTACAACTACAAGAAGAGCACCTCAATCAAGATGCTCAGAGCATGAGAGCCACATCCCAACCAAAAGCATATAAACCTTCAGCACCAATCAATTACAAGAGCCTTGACGAAAAACTAATGAAGATCTGTCAAACCTCTACCATCCAAGAGTACCAAATCAGGTTTGAAAGGTTAACTAATCAAACTCGTGATTAGTCTAAAAAATAGATATTGAGGACTTTCATTGAGGGCTTGAAGCTGGAGATTCAAGAAGAAATTAAAATACGACAACCATACGCACTTAAGGCAACCATTTCCTTCACACGACTACACGAAGACAGGCTGAACCAGGATGCTCTGAGGACCAAAGTCATCGCACGACTAGTAGCACAAAGACTCTCAACCCTATCTACCACCAGCACTGTGTGACGAAGGATTGTAGTGCTATAAGTCTGGATCTAGGTGGAATTTTTTCTAAAGATCGGTCTTAGATGAAAGCTAAGATGATTTATGAATTCATGTAAATATTTCAGCCAAAAAGGATGAACAAAAGTTTATGTAAAAATTTAGTTTCATGATGCCAATAGGCAGATGATGTATGAATTTGTGTAAAAATTTTAGCACTACATGATGATGAAAGAAGGCATAATAATACTAGTTTTAGAAGGAATTTTTTCCAAAGACTAATCTTAGATGAAAACTAATTTGATCTATGAAATTGTGTAAAAATTTTGTCTAAAAAGGATAAACAAAAGTTTAGTTTCAAGAGGCCAAAATGCGAAAGGTAGATTCTTCATCATAATATTCCAATACTATGTGATGGCGAAAGATTACATAAGAAAACTAGTTCCAGAAAGGGTTTTTTTCCATAAATCAATTCCAGATGAAAGCCAAGTTGATCTTTCAAATTATGTAAAAATTTCGGCCAAAAAGGAGAAGAAATAAACTAGTTTCAAGAGGCAAAAGGCAACTAAAAATTTCGATAGCATTCCGCCTCCGCAACAACGATAACGTTTGCGATGAATGAAATTTACAACGGATAAAATTTGAAAAAAATCTTCAACATGTAAAGTAAAGAATCTTATAGTATTGAGAAGGCATGAATGATAAAAAATATACCAAATTTCTATATCATACAAGGGGTGGCAGCAGATTGATTTGATCTGCAACCAGAGTGGAAGGTGGAGGCACACGTGCAATTGTGGGAATTGCTTGGGAAGGTGGAGGCGGCATAGATGGCTACAGGGGCAGCAAGAATACTGCTCTGATACTATATGATGGAACCCCAGATGGAGCTCTATAGATTTTGACCCTTGAGAGGGATCAACCCTTGGAACACTGTAGGGGTTCCTCCCTCCTAGACTCGGCATAAGGCTACAATAAAATTGATGATTGCTTGATTCAAGAAGGGAGCAACTGTATCTTTAAATAGGGATCAAAACCCTAACCTGGGGGGGTGCTTGCCTAAGTAAAATTATCCCTTTACCCCTCTTATAGCCGACCTGTCTTAATAGGAATAGGGGGCAGCTAGGTTGGCTCTATAGTAGACCTAAGTAGGGGAAAACCCTAGCCAACTAATCCAATAAGGGGGGCAGTGACTACTAAGCCCTAAGGGCTAATCTAAACCCTAGTCATACTCCTTTATAAGATAGGAGTGGCTTCATTACAATTTCATAGGGTTCTTATTGATCACTTCTTGGGTGATTAGGATTCAACCCTACTGGAGTTCTATTAGTAAGTCACAAGATACCCACGTATGAGGATGGAGTTTCCTAAATGGGAAGATGGAGACTTGATCGGTTGGATCTCATATGCTGAAATTTTTTTTCATTTTCACAAGACTCTAGAGAAATCTAAGGTGGAGATAGCGTCTATTTAACTTAAAGGAGATGTGATCTAGTTGTATGATTGGTACGAACACACTCATGAAGAACCCTCGTGGGAGCAATTCAAAAGTGAGCTTCGGATTCACTTTGGACCATCAGAGCATGAGAAATTGGATGGTCAACTCGCCAAAATCTAACATACTTCCATCATACAGGAGTACTAGAGCATATTTGAGTGCCTCTCAAATCAAACTTGAGATTGGTTCGAAAAATAAATGCTAGGAACATTTATTGAAGGGCTTAGTCTGGAGATTCAATTGGAAGTCAAGGGTCACCAATACCGTACTGTGATGGTTGTCATATCATTTGCTCACATATTTTTAATCACAAAAATAAAAGTATAAACCAACCAGCAGCAATCAAGCCAACAACCCACTGATAGAACCCCAGATGGAACTCTATAGATTTTGATCTTTGAGAGAGATCAACCCTTGGAACGCTATAGGGGTTCCTCCCTCCTAGTAGTCGGCTAGATGGCTGAATTATAGATTGATCTTGCTTGCTTAAAAGAGGTGGAGGCAGCATACTTATATAGGGCTCCAAACCCTAGCCCTAAGGGAGTGCTTCCTAAGTGAATTCTCCTTTTTCACCCTCCTATAGCCACCATGTATAAATAATGGGGGCGACGGCCTAAGTGGCTGCACAAGCCATGCCCCTCTGCTAGAAACACTAACCGACCAACCAAGGGGGGTGGTGGTTAGGAAGCTCTAAGGCCCCAAAATAAACGCTAGTCACACTTCTTTATGTGATAGAAGTGACTAGGTAGGGTTTTATTATAATCTCATAGGGTTCTTATTAATTACTTCTAGGGTGATTAGGACTCAATCTTGTTGGAGTCCTATCAAACCTATCCTCTTAAAATCAATCTTGTCCTCAAGGGTGAGGTTCCATGAACTCAAAGAATTAGGTCTTCAGTTCCTCATCAGCTTGTGTGTTAGTTGGAAGAATTTGCACCAAGTCGTCATCTTTAAATTTTCATCTGAGGTGGGACACCTGGAGGATCAATTGTAATTTTAATCTGGTGCATGGATCTGAACTCCATATTAGGGCCCCAATATGATCCCCAATTTTACAAGGACCAAAGAAATAGGGAGACCACTTTCTTGAGGCTTAAATTTCGTGTTGGTCGAGCTGGAGATGAAATGGGACTTGATCTTTTATAGGAAACTTTCTTTTGCTCCGACATTTGTTAGGGGGAAGTTTCTTCCTTACATGGGCTACAACGTGGTTGCTCTGTAATAGTAGTTATACCTTCTTTTGGAGTGAGGGTTATCCTATGATAAAATCTCTAGTGGTGTGAGCCTAATCTGAGTCTGAGGTGGGTAGGAGTGGTGATTTTTCGGGGCCCATTTTCACTTCTTCATGTTGTTGACCATCTTGCATGAGGATGGTACTGAGCCTCACTCTAGATGTGTCTGCTCCGATAATAAACATCTGGCCACGATTTGGTGTGGATGACATTGTGGTTGTGAGGGCTATAGTTCCACTCGGCTAAGGTGGTACATCTTTCTTTATAATGAGAGGGATGATGTTCATACTTTGTTGAGACCTATGAATGATCCTTCCCCTTTTTTGATTCTTTCCTTTTGATTTACGGAGGGCTCAATTTTCGTAGCCTTGGGATGTAAATTAGAGGTCATCATCAAGGAAGTCTTTAAGCATCATAGTTTGATCATGGGGAAATCGTGGAAGTCACTTGAGATAAGCAACCATGGTGAGTTCGGCATAATGTAACACTTTAGAAGTAGCTTATCTCTAGGGAAAATGACGTAGGGATGTGTCATAGCGGGAAATAAGCATAGTCGAACAATTCATGTCTCTATCATCTCTTGGATGACCCTTTTATCTTTGACCTTCTGAGGTTGTAGGAAGCAATCTAGTCGAGCAATAACTGGTAGAAGTTTTGGCCTATTTAACATATGGGGGTCGGACAGCTTCAGAGGAGGTAATCGGCTCAGTTTGGTGGAGACGCCGAAAATTTTAGCAAGTTGTGGGAGAGGGTTCTTATCTTCAATCTCATGAAACCATTGAATTTGAATTAGGAAACCATTGGAATTTTCTTTTGGTACCCCCTCCAAGTGTTGTGTTGTGGTTGTAATCGCTGGGCTCCCTCGTATAATCACCTACTTTTCTTTTTTAAATAATTTCATGGTTAGCTTTAAAAAATTATAGAAAACATCTCCAATCGTAGACAACTAATCAATGCCCAGCACTATATCAAAACCATCAAGATGGAGGAAAAAATCAGTGACTACGTCTTGCTCCTGTAAGCTCAATTTAACCCACGCGCACTTCCAATTGCACTTCAGAATTTGGCAATTAGCTACCTTGACTTCGAACCCATTATAATCTTCTTTTTAAAACATTAAGTGGGTAGCAACCTCACTGCTCATAAAGTTGTGTGTGCTCTCGGCATCGATGAGGATGATGACGGACTGCTGCTTGAGAAACCCTTTTATCTTCAATTTTTGTAGGTTGGTATAGCCGGCTAAGGTAAAGACAGTATGGGTGGTCGGTTGTGGTGTATACTTCTCCTTGGGCTCGAGAATCATATCTTCAAGTTTGGGTTCCTTTGCTAATCCATCATGAAAGTCTTCTCTTTTTAGTTTCTTTGGTTTAGGGGATCGGTTGATAGTAGGGTGAGGTGAAAGTTTTGGTGCCGCAAGCCGGGGAGTGACCCTCGTCCTTTGGGCTTCATAGTTCAACCGCTCCTCATGATGTCGTGCGAAGGAGATGGCTGCCTTAAGTGTATATGCCTATCGCGCTTTAACTTTTTCGTGAATCTTCGACTTCAAACCCTAAATAAAAGTCCTCAATATCTGATTTTTAAACCAATCATAAGTCTGATTAGATAACCTTTCAAACCTGTTTTGGTACTCTTGGATGGTAGAGGTTTGACGGATCATCGTTAGTTCTTCATCATGGTTCTTGCAATCAATTGGTGCTAAAGGTTTTTATGCTATTGGTTGGGATGTCGCTCTCATGCTTTAAGCATCTTGATTGAGATTCTCTTCTTGAAGTTGTGCAAAGGAGGTTGATGTCATTGAGGTGTAGGGCTATCGTGGCTTAACTTCATTTCTTATCTCTTGTGGGTTCTTTTTATAATCTAAATTTGCATCACATTATGATCTTCTTGGGTTCGATAATTGGCCCAATCTAAACTCCTCGAAGAGAGCCCATAATTTAACATCCATATGGATCTCGAAAGCCTCCAATTTAGCTTCGAATAAAACCACTGATGTCATGACATAAGGATCTCCAACCTGCCAAATAAACTGACTGAAGAGTATGGCTACAATTTTTAGGTTGAAGGCAGCAAATGGTAGTAATGTCAAGGCTGCAATAGTGAAGTCTCCAAGTGGAAGATGGTAGCCAAGGGTAGTAGCGACAGTGGAGGAAGAAGATGGCAGCAGTATGACAACTATTGTCCTTCGATGATTCTACAATGTTGATGCTATAATGTTGTCGAGGCTGTGATTTTTCAGGTAGTTGATATCTGTTGAAATATGGCAGCCAAGAGATCTAAGTCAGAAGGTAGCAGTGACGATGGAGGAAGAAGAGGGCAGTAGTAACGTCCACTGTGATTGCATTGCAACTTCGTGGCTACAAGTGGCGTTGGTTGTAGCAAGGGTGTGGTAGCAATAGGAGGAAGATGCACAGCAGTGTGCACGGCTATTGCGAAGGAGGGCAGTAGTGGTATAGAGTGAGAGATGGCTACTGTCATGTTTAATTTGTTGCTAGCCACGATCAAGATAGTTGGTAATGAATGATTGTTGTGGGCTACAATGTAAATAGATTGCAGCGAAAGATCGTTGCTAGTAGCTTTTAGCCGCAAGGATCGCTACTGGCTATGATCAAGGAGGATAGCAGTGAGAGGTCACTATTGGCAGTGTTGGGTAGCAAAAGATGCATGCTATGGTTAAAGGGATAAGAGATATTAGGTGGCTGAAAGGTGGGTGGACCGAAAGTGGAAGGCTGTAGTTTTCGGGTGCGATTTGTGGCTATTTTGGGTACGATTTGAGGCTACAATTTTATAGAGTTTTTGCTACAAATTGGTATGGTTTTAGGGCTATGATAGTAGTAGATAAAGGTTAGGAAAAAGGGTTTTAGATCTGGGATAGATGACAACAAAGGTTTGATAGGGATCGGTAAGGGTATGTTGCAATAGGTGTTTGTTGTAAGAGGCTACGGTTTTAGGTTGTTTTGTGGCTGATTTGGGTATGGTTTTTGGCTGTGGTTTGGTAGGTTTTGAGGCTGTGATGGTAGAGGGTGAAGGTTAGAGAAAGATAGTTTCAGATCTGGAAAAGATGGCAGCGAAGGTTTGATAGAATTTGACGAAGTTCACTACAACATATGATGCCTTGTAGAAGCAGAATTATCATCGAAGAAACAATAGTTTCTCAACGAAAATTCCAGCCAAAACTTGAGAACTTTGGGGCGGTGGTGTAGGGGATGAAGATGAGGAAAAAAGAGTTTCAAATCTCTAAAATATGGCAGCGAATCTGATAAAGTTTCGATGAAAGAACACTGGGGTATACGTTGTACTGCCGAACTAAAAGATTTTCCGTCAGAGAAATAATGAATTCTTGATATAAATTCTAGAGGAAAATTTAAGAAAAATATACAAAAACCCTAGGTTTAGATGTGGTCAATATCAAGAAAAAATTTGACAAAATTTCGGCAAAGTAACAATAGGGAAATAGCGCAAAAGATGGAAGATAGATCCTTCATCGTAAAATTTCAGCACTATGTGATAACGAAAGAAGGCACAATAAAACCAGTTCCAGAAGGAATTTTTTCAAAGATGAATCTTAGATGAAAGCTAAGTTGATCAACGAAATTATGTAAAAATTTTGGCCGAAAAGGATGAACAAAAGTTTGGTTTCAAGAGGCCAAATTTCAAAAGGTAGATTCTTCATCATAAAATTCCAGCACTATGCAATGAAGAATTATATTACTATAATTCTAGTTTTAGAAAGAAGTTTTCCTAGAGATTAATATTAGATGAAATCTAAGATGATCTATGAAATTGTATAAAAGTTTCAGCCAAAAAGAATAAACAAAAGTTTGGTTTCAAGAGGCCAACAAGAAGAAGGCAGATTCTTCATTGTAAAATTTCAGCACTACACGATGAAGAATTGTAGCACTATAAGTCTGGATCTAGAAAGAGTTTTTTTAAGAGACTAGTCTTAGATGAAAGCTAAGACAATCTATGAATTATAGTTTATAAAAGTTTCAACCAAAAGGATGATCAAAAGTTTATGTTCAAGAGGCATGCTGAAAATTTTCTTATAGTTTTCCCCTTCGCGATGATAACGCATGGTGAAGAAAAAAAAGAAAGAAATTCTCCTATGTAAAGATAAAGGAATAATAGTAGCAAAAGGCATGGGTTTTGGAGTTTTACCAGATCTATGATGTTAGCAGAGGATGACGAGATTAATGGATCGTAGCTTGGTGGGCGATGGATGAAGACGGCGTCAAAAGTAATTATGGGAATTACTTGGAAGATGGAGGTGGCGATATGGCTACAGGGTAGTAGGAACGTGGCTCTAATACTAGATGATAGAATCCCGGATGGAGCTCGATAGATTTTGATCTTTGAGGGGATCAACCCTTGGACGCTATAGGGTTCCTCCCTCCTAGGAGTCGGCCGGATGGCATTGTAAGTTGATCTTACTTACTTAAAAGAGGTGGAGGCTACATGCTTATATAGGACTCCAAACCCTAGGCCTGGGGGGGTGGCTTCCTTGTTGGGAAACCTCATCGGGTGCATCACATGCATAGCGGAAATCAAAACAAAAACTGATTTTCCACATAGATCAAATCATCATGCAAAAGATTAGGGTCACGAGAAAAATCATAAAAACCAAAAAACCATGATGTGTGAGGGATTGATTTTATCTTGGGAGATTGTATGTCCCTGTATTCCAGATCCGGATAGAGAAGATGAAGAAGGTCAAGGGTCTTCCTCTCTAGCGGTATCCACACGATGGATCTCTACAACGAAACTCCTCCAATATAATCTTGCAACTCTTACTTAGAGGGAAGGAGGAGAATAGGAGGTGGTGGCTAAAGCTGCAACCTATCAACCATGAGTCTCCCCTCTTATTTATAGAGAGCCACCAAAAAACCCTAGGGCTCCTTCCTCAGTGGGTATTGGATCTTCATCCAATTACCCAGTAGCCTTGCATTATTGGATCTCTATCCAATAATCTCCTTAGACCTTTAACTAGGCCTTAATCAAGGAGTCCATCAGCTTAGGGTCTCATCTAATGAGAATAGGGGCTAATTGGATCTCCATCCAATCCTCTACTCACAGAAGCATCCACCATATATGTGTAACTCTCTAGGCTCAATACCGAGCTGGCCGTGAGTCACTCCCATCAGAACTCCTTCTGATATAGTGAATTATTATCCTCATAATAATTCAGTTGACTTATCGACTATGGACGTACTAGGCCACTACACCATAATCCTTGTCTATCCACAATTACCATGTCTATCCACAAATACCGTATATCTATAATCCCTCATCCAACTAATATCCCAAAGATCATATATTGGATATAGTACTATCAGGTCACATATGGAATCAATTTGTCTTGCTCTAATTGTATTCTACCGAAGAACTCCTTCTCTCTTAATCCGAATGACATTGGCCAAGGATTTTTTTAAGCAAGCATATATGAGATATTCCTCTTGTGATATCGAGAGTAGATGATCCTTTATTGATACTCAATTGCCTTAGTACGGTTGGCTACCAATCCCAATAACCAACTATATCATATTTGGAACTTTCCAAACCTATAAGTCTACCGTCAAAGAAAGGAGTACTCATACAAGGCATCCTTGGTGTCTCAAGTCTAAGGACTAGATACATAACTGGGAATATGGAATCGCTGTCTGACATAAGGTATCATTAACTATACAGCATTCCATAAGTGGATCAATTAGTGAACTCATTCTCTAATGAGCACATGTACTATATCCTTAGTGTCTCCACACAACTGGCTATGAGATCAGCTACCTCCATCATATGGATGGGTATATAATACACCGATCTATCTGGTTATCTCAATGTCCCTCTTGAGTAACCTATGACCAGGATCATTTAGGATCTGTGTTTAAAGGTGAATCGATCTCATTATCGTGATCTCATCATGATCTAATTCTTATTGCACAGAACCAAGAACATCACAATATATATGTAATAAATAATATAATATGAGAATATGCCAATATTAATCATAAGCAAAAAGGTTACACAGTGTGTCACATGTACCATCACTCACGTGATTGGCTTGCAGGGCACCTGTAACCAGCAATCTCTCACTTGACGAAAAGCCAATCACCTATATGTTTGATCCCCATCAGACCCTTGTGATGCTCAAATATAATCTGAGCTAGTGGCTTCATCAGTGGATCTGCAATGTTATCTTTAAGTGGAACTATTTCCATTGCTATATCTTTTTGGGTCATAATATCTCTAATCAGATGGAACCTCCTCAGAACAATTATGTTTAGACCTGAGTTCATTTGTTAGAGTTATCACCCTATCGCTGTCACAATATATGGGAGTCACCTCTACGCTACTTGGTATGACTTCCAAATCCGTGATGAGCTTTTTCATCCATACCCCTTCACCTTGTTGCTTATACTACAGTAATGTATTCCGCCTCTATGGTCGAGTCAGTAGTAGTATCTTGCTTGGAACTCTTCCAGTTTACTACTCCTCTATTCAGGGTAAAAACATACCTTGAATTTAACTTGCTATCATCAATGTTGGACTAAAAACTCGAGTCTGTGTAGCCCTCAATCTGGAGACTACCTCCTTTATATACCAGTAAAAGATCCTTAGTCATTCTCAAGTACTTAAGGATACACTTTACAGCATTCTAGTGTTTTAAACCTGGATATGCCTGATACCTACTCGTGACACTTAGAGCATGTGCTATATCAGGCCTAGTATATAGCAACACATACATGATAGACCCTATCACTAAGGCATAAGCTATCTTATTCGTGTATGCCCTTTCTTCAGGAGTCCTTGGGGATATACTCCTAGAAAGTAATATTCCATGTCTTATTGGTATGAGACCTCTCTTGGAATTTTTTATGTCAAACCTTTTGATAATGGAGTCTATGTACCTAGATTGGGACAAGCTAAGCATCTTTTTGGATCTATCTCTATAGATCTGGATCTCCAAAATATAGGATGCTTCTCCTAAGTCTTTCATAGAGAAGTTTCTAGATAGCCAAGCCTTTACTGTGGAGAGCATTCATATATCATTCCCAATGATTAGGATGACATCCACATATAGCACCAAGAACGTGATAGCGCTTCGACTTAACTTCCTGTACACACAAGGCTCATCTTCGTTCTTAACGAAGTCATAAGATCTAATCACCTCATCAAATCTTATATTCCAACTTCAGGAAGCTTGCTTCAATCTATAAATGGATCTAAGCAACCTGCACACTTTATCTGGACTCTCTTTGGATACGAATCCCTCTAGTTGTATCATATACACCTCTTCCTTGAGGTTGCCATTGAGGAATATTGTTTTGACATCCATCTGCTAGATCTCATAGTCATAGTGTGCTGCAATGGCCAAAATAATTCTAATGGACTTAAGCATAGCTACAGGTGAAAAGGTTTCGTTATAGTCAACTCCTTGTCTTTGACGATATCCTTTAGCTACCAGTCTTGCTTTATAGGACTCTATCTTTCCATCCATCCGATCTTCTTCTTAAAGATCCATTTACAACCGATGGTATAATACC